>JARHVA010001346.1:600000-1152500 GCA_037957365.1 Torreya grandis | reverse complement strand
TCTAGTACTAACAAGGAAAGGGGTCTGATTCTAGGTGAGATGCCTGAAACTAATGGTTTTATGCTGGTTAAAGGTTGATATAGAAATAGAGGCCAAAAATGGTCCTTAAAGGAAAGACAATTAGAAGACTCGCTCAATAGATTTGAAATATTGGATTACCTTAATCAGCAGGAGGTGAATCCTGGGTTGATGATTTTGGACTAAGGGATTGAGGGACCAGCTCAAGAGACCAATGCTTCAGGGCTTTAACTAAAACATAAGATGCTAGAGATTTTCATATGGATATGGAACAACAGCTAATAATTTTGGAAGGAATGACTTCCTCAGTTGCTCCCCTTAAAGAAGACAAAAATATGCCCCTTACTGGGAAAATTGGGGACCCAGGGGCAGCAAGAAGTAGTAAATCTTTTCCTCATCTTGGGCTTCTGCAAAAAGACCTTAAGAAAGGAGGGGGAGAGAAATCTAGCAAGCTTGGTAGAAAAAAGGACCAAGAAAAGATCAAGCTAATGAGAGAGACTCTGGTGGAGTCAGGGCCAATAAAGACTCTAGATGCACACTTTTTGAGCTCTCTAAAATGATTATAATATCTTGGAATGTAAGGGGTTTGAACAATAGCCCCAGACAAAATGATGTTCATAACCTGATCAAAAGTCATAAGCTAGATGTCTTTTTCTTGTAGGAGACTAAGCTTTCAGTTGAAGACATGTCTAGACTTGTGCCCAAGTTGTGGTGGCAAGGAAAATGTCAATGCATTGGTGCTACCGGATACTCAGGAGGACTAGCTTGTCTATGGAACCCATGAAAGATTGGCCTCATAGGTTGGCTGACTTCTAAGTACTCTATGACTATGATTGCTTCTAGCTTTGAGATGGGGGAATTCATTCTCTTCTCTAATATCTATGCTCCCAATGATTGGCAAGGTAAAAACTCCTTATGGGGCCACATAAATTTTGTTCGTACCCTGGCCCCCTTCCACCCTTGGATTATGATAGGTGATTTTAACACTATTCTTGATTTGACTAAAAAGAGTGATGGCACATCAAGGCTAGACCCATCTACTTTGCTAATGCACAACTACATTGAAATTTTGAATTTAGTTAATGTTAGTCCCAATAATGGATAGTTTACCTAGAACAACTGTAGGAGTGGGAAATATTGTATTGCTGAGAGACTTGACCATTTTCTAGTCTCAACTTTTTGGGTTGGAAGTATGTGGTCTATGAGGTCTAAAATTTTGGACTGGAGAGGATCAGACCATTGGACCATCAAGCTTAATATTGTCTCACAGTATCACCCACACTCTCCTTCCTTCAGATTTTAACTCATGTGGCTATGGGATTAATCTCTACATGAGTGTGTTGCCAATTGGTGGCATTGGGGTAAGCCTGCCCATAATACGGTGATGTACATTTTTGCCAAAACACTGCAATATGTGAAGTAAAAGCTCAAGCAGTAGAATCACCAAAGTTTTGGGAACATTTTCCATGCTAAGGCTACTGCACAAACCAAGCTTGATGGTATCACAAGAATAATAAGGGAAGAAGGATTAACTGAAGACTTACTGCAAGAAGAAACATAGGTTGTGAAAGACCTAGAGGAATGTGAGCTATGGGAGGAAATTTGTTGGAAGCAGAAATCTCGGGTCGAATGGCTCTAGGAGGGGGATAGAAATACATCCTTTTTCTTTAATTTGTCCAAAGCCAGGAGACATGGCAATTCTATTTCAGCCCTAGTCAATGAAAGAGGTGAGCACCTTAACTCCTTTTTAGCAATTTTAGAAGAGGTAGTGCAGTACTTCTCTACTCTCTTCAGGGAAGATGCTAACGGGGAATCACCAGAAGAAGCTCAAGTTCTCTTCTCCATTCTATCATTGGTAACGCGTGAAATGAATGAAAATTTAATGAAACCAATCACACTTGGAGAGCTTGAGGAAACCATTGCTCAGATGAAAAAAGGGAAAGTGGCTGGTCCTGACGGCTTCCCAACTAAATTCTACCAAGAATTTTGGGATATCATCAAACTTGACCTCTTAGCTGTTGTCTAAGAATCTCAATAGAATAAACAAATGCTTAAGGCTAAAAATGTGACCTATCTTACTCTTATACCCAAATGCGAAGGTGTTGATAGGCTAAGTCAATTCCGCCTTATATCCCTTTGTAATGTTGTTTACAAAATTATAACTAAAATCATTGCAGATAGGTTAAAAAGAGGGATGAGTGTTGTGATCTCAGAAGAGCAGAGTGATTTTGTGGAAGGTAGGCAAATCTTGGATAGTATTGTTATTGATGTTGAGTCCATTTACTCCATGGCTAGCTCAAAAGATAAGGTGATGTTCATTAAATTAGACATGGCCAAAGACTTTGATAGGGTCAAATGGTCATTCTTATGGAAGGTTCTTAGTGCTTTTGGCTTTGCAGATGAATGGACTCAATGGGTCATGAGCTACATTTCCTCAACTTCCTTCTCAATGTTTATCAATGGAGAACACACAACTTTTTGGTGCTATAAGAGGGCTTCGACAAGGTGATCCTCAGTCTCCATACCTTTTTCTTCTCCTTGATGAAGGTTTAGGGAGGTTGATCAACAAGAATAGAGAGGAAGGATATATCCAAGGATGGCAATGGGGAGGGGAATTGCTAGCACAATCACACCTATAATTTGCTGATGACATTGCCCTTATGGGCATGGCCATAATGATTGAAGTTGATAATTTATGTAGGGTATTAGATGTTTATCTAATGGCCTCAAGACAAAAGGTCAATGAAGATAAGTCATCCATCTTCTTCTTCAATACTCTGGGCCCTATTCAGTAGTGGATCGTGAGGACTCTGCATTTTCAGATTAGGACTCCCCCCTTGATTTACTTGGGTATTCCTATCACGGCTAGCCATACATCCAAAGAATCTTGGTAGACTATTTTGGAGAAATTTTGCGTGAAATTGAATCATTAGACACACAGGTAGTTATCTTTTGCAGGCTAGGTTTAACTTATCCAATTTGTGGTGCAGGGTTTACCCATTTATAGGTGTATGCTCCAAGTTGCCCCGATGGGATTCGTTAAGGAGTTTGATTTAGTTATCAGACAATTCTTATGGGATGGTAGTCTAACCTCCACTAAATGGAGCCTTATTAGATGGGAGATTGTCTGTAGCCCCAAATAATATGGTGGGCTTGGTCTGAGGTAGACAGACTTAAATGGTATTGTTTTGGCAGCCAAACTTTATTGGTGATGGTGCACTAAACAAGACAAAGCTTGGGATAGAATTCTCTCATAGAAGTACTACTCCAAAACCATTCAGAGGGACATTCCTCACTATTCACTTATTGGGAAAGGTTTGGCAATATGGGATACTCTCAAAAAAGGGGCTGCTCTCGTTAAGAATGGCTTATTCTAGATTTGTAAACAAGGATCCAAGGCTCTCTTTCGGTATGACTCTTGGGATGGTTATCCTCCCATCATTTCTTAGTTTCTAAATTTGTTGAACCTTGGTCAGAGAGTCCTTGATGCTAGCTAGTCTCAGGTGAGTGATTTCAAAGTTTACATTACACAAGGATAGGCTGAGATAGCTCGCTAGAAAGCTCTCAAAACTTGGTATGTTAATGGGATGTAGGAAGAGAATGAGGAGCTATTGAGCATCCTTTCTAGGCATCACTATAGTCCTCTTTAGGAGGAGGATGAGCTAGCTTGGTCTCCTAATCCCAAGGGAGCTTACACAATTTCTTTTGGATATTAGGCTTCACTTCTTCAGAGATTAGGCAAGGGGGAAGTGCATTGGTGGAGATAGGTCTGGAATAAATTCACATGGTCTAAATGCAACTATTTTGCTTGGATGTTGGCTTGGAATAAGTGATTGACCTGGGACAATCTCTAGAAGAGAGGTTTCTAAATCCCTTTAGTATGTGTTATGTGCAGAGTGGCTGAGGAGGATTCTGCACACCTTTTTTTGCATTGCCCCTTTGCCTTGCAACTCTGGGATTATTGGTGGGATGTTTGGCAGTGCCCATGTCTTCATGCTCAATTTGTGGTCAATTTTTGGAATGGATTGGGAGAACCCCCCTCAAGGATGCCCTTCTTATAGGACATATGGCTAGGTGGCCCCATTTTTATATTCTTGCAGATCTGGCTTGAGAGAAATAGGTAAATTTTCTAGGGAGTGAGGGTCATGGTGCAGCAAGTATGGCAGAAAGTGGTGGGGATGATCTAGGAAACCATCCAAGAAAAGAGCATGATCTGCCTTCCTTTGACCAAATAAGATGCTCAGGTAGTGGCATGACTTGGATTCTAGTAGTTAATTGCTAAGTCAACATGTGTCAAGAGGAGCAAGTAGGTCAAGGAGCAAATTCTCAGGACTGGTCAGTGGCAATGCCCCCTAGTGGGATTCTCAAGATCAATACGGATGGTTCCTCTAGAGGTAATCTGGGACCCACAAGTACTGGAGGGATAGGAAGGGATTTTGAAGGTACAGTGATTTTTCTTTCTGTGGTTCCTGAAGGGCTACAAACCATTAACATGATGGAAGGTCAGGCCATTCTTTATGGCCTTGAGAAGGCCCAGGCATTAGGTTGGCATAAGATTATCTACAAATCAGACTCTCAAGTCTTGATTAACCTACTCATTAAGAGGAAAGTGGTGGATGTCAATTGGTAACTATCTCTGATTGTGCAATAGATTTTGTGGATTTGCTCACTTATGGATATCATTACTTTTACTCATATTCCGCAAGAATGGAATAGAGCAGCGGATCTTTTGGCTAAATGGGTGTCTAACCATTTAGATGGTGGAAACATTGAGGATTGGGGGTCTCTCTTCTTGATGTTGTGTTCTAATTTGGAAAGAATTATGGAGGCTGATAGGGAGGTTCATAATATTATCTAGTTGGGCGTGTGCCTAATGTTTCAGTTTATGCTACTTTCTTCTGGGGGTTTTTGTCCCCCATTCTTCTTGTAATGTTCTTTTCTTATTAATATTATTTTTAACCCTTTTATTTTAAAAAAATAACTCTTCCCATACTTATCAATGCCTGAAAACATCAATATCAGGTCTATACCATGATATAAAAACACTCTGAAATTATCCTTTTGCTTGAATAGTCAAAAATGCCTTTTTGGCCTATATGCTTACTTGCATGAAAAAATATATATGGGCATGTTTTGCATATAGTTTTGAGTTTTTAAACTCTTTAAAGGTCTTATTATGATGTAAAAAACATCATCCCGTGATTTTCAAACTCTCACCTAGGCTTAACAACCTTCGTGACACCTCAAAACACTACATGTTCCAATGGTAACCTCAAATAGCCATGTTGATGACTATCACAAAAAAATAAGAACTTATACATGTAAAATGGACTTAAAACATGGATGGATTATTCCTCAACTCATTATGATTATATTTACCAAATTTTAAGTCAAAAATCCAACTATAAATGCCAAAATATTCAAATTTCCTTCAAAAATGCCCCTTTTGCATGGACTATGTGTATAATTGACTATGTTTTGGTGTTGTTGGAGATGATTTCATCATGTTTTTAGGTTTTAAAGATAAAATTAATCTTAAATTATCTCAATATTCCCATTAATATGATTTAAACTATCTTCCACCCTTCTTCAAGCATGTTTAGACCTCCAAACAAGGTATTTTAGGCCTCACATGACTGTGTATACACTGTTGTAGGTGGGTATCGATTAAGCTTGAACATGTTTAGTGTAAATTAAATATTTAATAGGTTATTAAATATTATTTTTACCAATGTATATCTCTCCACATATCTCTTTCATAGCAATTTGACTCATAACCAAGCTTTTAGGACTCTACCTATGCATAGTCCATACAATGGCATGTGGGTGCATGTGGTATGGTAATCCAAATATATTAAAATTTTTGATAATGAATTAATCCTATATTAGTGGTCATAATAAATTTTATCCATTTAACATACTATCTTTATACAATAAGCTCTTTACTAGGCCATTGCATTTGAAAACTCCTTCATTTGATGACTATAGGCTTGTGTTAGCATGGTTGTAGGTCATTATTTTATGTTGGTTGTAGGTATACATTTATACCTTATAAATTATTTGTATCATATCCATCTATCCAACACAAACACATTATAAAAACCTATCAACCCATTAAATTATTTTTCTTTAGGTCTCATGAAGGATGCCAACAATATCAATCAATCTTTTGATTGTGGTTTCCTCTATAAGCCTCTAGGTGTACGATATATGGATGTAGGTTTTCATTCCTATTATTAAGCCTTTATTTAAATTTAATGTGTCTTCATATTTAATTCATGAAACCAATCCCAAATGCTATTTATTTCTCCTTGAATATCAAAAATCTTCTTGAGCCTCATTTTGGGATGTAGAACTTGAAGATTATAGAACTACTTGTAGGTAACCTATGCATCATGTAGGTATTCACCACCTAGGTTTTGGATATGAAAATTATAAGGATTCCCATGAAACCTTACATTACTCCACCATTTAAATACACTTGATTAGTAAACCATATCTTCACTTAAATGATACCCCTCCTTTTGTCACAAACTTTGAATTAGGCTTGACTATGTTTTTCATGCTTATTAGCCCTTGTATAGACTAAAACTATGTAGGATCTATAGAGAGTTTGAAATAAAGGTTCCAAAATTTATTATGAGGTTAATTACTATCATTTTAAAAAAAAACTATTTACCAAGTCATAACCTCACTAAAGTGGTCAACTCTTTGATGTACATTCAAACCATTAAATTCCCTCATGTTTGGCAGTTGTAGGTATTCATATAGGTGGTTGTAGATTTTATTTGAAGCCTTTTGAGCCACATTTAAGGCATTTAATCAATTTTTATCTCCATTTAAGGTGATATATAAAAATAACTTCATGTTGGTTAGCCACCTGATTGGTTCAAAAAGGAAAAATGTACCTATAGACCTATTGATTACTTATGAGATGTGCTTGTTGTAGGATGACCTCACACGGGATTATATATGATGCTTCCTTAGTGGTACTTGTATCTTAAAAATAATTTCTCATTATGATTATGCCAATAATATAAGGTGAGATAGATTTAACTGTTTTTGTCCACATCATGATGTCCTCTTTCCAAGAGCCATATCTCACTGAAAATGACTACATTATGTCATATTTATCTAGAGAGTAGTTTGTTTATGAGCTTAATGAAGGGTCAAAGGAAGATCTGATCCTTATCATTCTTATTTATTTCTTGATGAGGTTCATTTGCATTAACCATTATAGAGAGACCATTTTCCTTGATGTGATGACTTCATTGGATTCCTTGATGTGTTGGACTTGTTGTAGGTCCTTCTTTTTTACTCTGTGTGCCCTTGAATGGCCTAAAAACACTCTTCATAATGATCATATTTCCATTTGATCAACCTTGGGCTCTTTGATGATGAGACTAGGTGACGGAGATGGGTGGTAGGTATGAAGGATGGTGGAAAGATGATGGAAATTCATAACATGAGGGTGAAAATGGAACAAAAACATAATGGCAAGGTTATATCTGATAATGAGATGGGGATGAGGGACGTAGAGGTGGGAAAGGAGAACTTAGAAATAATATAAAACCAATTTAAGGAGTTTTATGCAACCATAATCACATGATCATCATGCCACATGGATTTTGAGGCCATTGGAGGAGGGCAAGAGATTGAAATTGAAACCTTGTTTTCTACCAAAACCTTAAAATGTGCAAAGTTTCCTTAAACTATGCTAAACTAGGCCCTTGAAGACGTGTTGAGATCATGTAATGGATTATTGGCTATAAAACAAGCATGAAACTTTTAAAAACATGATTGGAGAACATGATAAACATTATAGAGACCCTACAAACAAACTTTCTTGAAAACTTGATGATGTCATCTCTTCTCTTAACCATATAATTTCTTCTTATAGGCATGTCATACTACATATTTTATTGGATGTGTTTGTGAGATTTGTTTAACCTTAAAATACATTAATAAAAAGTGAATGAGGCTATGGAAATAAATTTTATGTCCCCAAGATTCTATAACAACTTTAATTTTCTTGAAACTCTACCCAGGTGAGGAGAAATTAAGAAAAACTAGTTGCCTTTCTGGTTGTAAGGCTATATAAATTTACTTAATTTCAAATTTATGGTTCATGAGAATGGATAATACAATTCAAAAAAAACCTAATCCATAATTAAAACCTCTAAGTCTAGTTTCTACACCCTAAAATTTAGACCTATACCCTCCTTTTACAAACCATGTCATCCTCAAACCTGTAAGCAGGTCATTATGTGTAAAGAAGGAAAGTGTATATAGTGGAATATTTTTGGTATTTATGCCTTAAAACATCCATGAAACTTTTTTTGAAAATTTTTCATGACCTGTTATTTATATTTCATATTGTGGGTACATGAAATCTATATGGATCCCTACTTTGCTCTTGAGAATGAAGGGAATAAGTCTCTTTTTAGCCTTTTAAAGCCAAGTAAGAATTACCCCACCTATAATATAAGAGTAAAGAAGTATTAAGTGACATTATCATGAAAAATACAAGTTTTAGACTATTTCCATGCTTTAGGAGGCCAAAAATGGCATGTATGGACTCAAAATGGCTAATTTTGACTTAGAAAGTACATTAAAACACCTTTTTAAAGATTGAAACCTTAAACTTAGGATAATATCATGAATATGAAAGACTTTAAAGGTATTATTAAGGATTTAAAAAGATTTTTATGATCAATTTTGACATTTGAAGATAAGGAAATGTACTTTTAGGCTCAAAATACATAGTTTGACTAGCTGCAGAGGGTTATCGACTAGATTTTGGAAAGTTTTAAATTTTTGGGGTTGGAATTTGGCCTTGATAGGTAAAATTATCAACATTTTTTGGAAACTCATAGGGTTTAACCAACCTATTTTCCAAAAAAATCACTATATATTACCTGATATTGTTAAACTAAAACATAGAAATTTTGACTTGATGACTCTCTTACTAGCAAAAAGATGCTTTTGGGATTTGTAACACATTTCATAACTGTGACACAATAAGACTAAAGGAAAAATAAAACTAAACTAGAAATCAAGGATAACTAATATAAGGAAAATAGGAAAATAATGAAATGGAAGTAGATATTACTTGTGCTACTCACTTATTGACATAAATTAAACCTAGAATAACTAACCTAAAGTAGGATGCTTTCCTCCATGATAAAATGGAAAGTTATTTGATGCACCATGTTTCTCTAAAATGTGATTGCCTCCTTTTGATAGCTCTTTTTTATAGCTAAGAGTGATTGGATTCTCTTTTATTCTTGAATTGTGTAACTAGGATTCCAACCTCCATTCTCTAGTACATTGATTAAAGGTATGTATACAAGACCTAATGATCATTCTCCTAGATATATGTACTTTACAAGAAAATATTCATTTATTATTTTATTATTGGCTACCAATGATCTAATATCTCTTCCAAATTACCTTGATTTTAATCCTCATGGATAGGTGACTTGTCCAAATCTCCATGATGGATCTTTTGTACATCTTTAGGCATGTTAAAAGGAAAAATTTCCTCATTTGATTGGTATTCAGAAACAATAATTTGAGGTACTATATCAGAAAACACATGTTCATTATTCTTATCTTCATAAATTTTCTCTTCTTATGAGCCAAAATTAATAGATTCAATAGTTGATTGGTCTTTAATATCTTCCATGGGAAGTGTGAGACCCTAAAAATCTTGATATTCATTACAAATATCCATATATTTATACCATAAATCATCATAATTACCTTGAATCTTATCATCTTTGGCTAGCTTACATTCATCAATGGTCAATTTAGCAAGTTCTTGAGCAGTTTCTTAAGGTGAGACAACTAATATGTGATCAAGAGACTTATGAGAAATAACTTCTTGTTACATACCTAAAACTTCTTCTTGAACTTGTTCTTGTACTTGTATCTCAGCTTATATCTCATCTTCTTTAAGATTATGAAAGATGGAATCATGCTTGTCATTTACAAGTGGTGTCTCAATAATGATTTCTTCCTCTTGATCACTCAAGTCACCTTCATTTTATATCTGTTTGGCTGCACCTTCTTCATTTGCCTCACAAATAAGAGGGTCTTGCTCTAAAAGTGGCATGGTAGATTCTTAAAAGTATTCAATAATATGAGAAAGGTCCACAATAGTAACCATAGATACCTAATTTTTCTCATGAGGCTGCTCTTCTTAGATCACCTTCACCTCATCTCTCTACTACACTTTTTATTGAATGGCTTTCCATGAAGGAAAAGAATCTGGATTTTGAGGAGAAATGAGTGGAGGATGAATAATCTCTAGTTTGCTCTTGAACTAAACATCTTGAAGCATGATTGGATTTTCTTCTTTCTCTCTAGACTACTGTATCTAATTCCAAGTCATGAACTTGGGTTTATCAACCTCTACTTCTATACTTTTTGTAGCCATGGGTGTGAAAGAAATAATTTGTTATTGTGTTACCTCTATAGCTACCATTTAATACTAGAGATGCTGATTTACAAGTTCAATTTCCTTGGCTAAATTAGCCTCAAAATCATGGATTATATCATTGGGGATTTATTCCTATAAAGATAAATATGTACTTGAAGATGTAGGTTCCTATGTGATCTGTGTAATCTGAAAATCAGACACTTCAAAGCATACTTATTCAACATTCTGAGACCTCTCTTGGATAAACTTCAAGGTAGGAAAGCTAGGCAAGGCTTGGTTTGACGCATGAGGGCTATGATAAACATTAGATTTATGATCATAAAGGGAAAAGGGAAGCTCTATGGGAACATATTGTTGATTATGATGACCCTGGGGTTTCTCATAAACCATTAACCTCTATGCAATGCATACTATTAGACCTCTAATGTCTAGAATATCAACACTAAACTATGAATGTCCTTGCCTTATGAAATTTTCTCATACCTTTTTAGCCCACTACAAATTTTATCTCATGCTCTAAATTTCCTACTTGGAAATCTCCTCACTATAGCTCTTCCTAGTGTATATACTTATCATATCTTTCTCATAGCCAAACATAATTTTATTAAATCTTGAGATAGATTGATTTGGGACTTGACTGGGCTGATCAGGAGGATAAAAGGACTCATGAGAGTGGTTATATGACTTGTAGGATATTTCATACTATTGATAAGGCTCTTTATACTCTTCATATGGCCGGTATGGGTCATTAAAAGGTTGATATTTATCATGAGGATCATACTAGAATTGTTGGTAATAAGAATGATGAAATTCTTCTCTTTAGGCAGCCAAAGCCTAGAATATCATGAAGATAACTCATTATGAATAACAATGTACCTTTTACCTTGAGATAAAGGCCACAGTAGTACTAGAAACTAGCTTTGAAGATGAATGTGTTGTAAATTTGTACTCCAATAGCTAAATTCATGTCCCATCAGGTGTGCCAAAATTGTTATCACCCAGATAACACCCTACTTAAAGACTTGACATATTTGGCTCTGAAATTCCTTCACACTTGGACTAACATTGGAATGATCTAAGGTGTGGGACACCTAAACTCATACCAAACCTATATATTTTGTTGAGGTTAGCTCCTCTGATGTTTCACTTTACACTACTTATTAATCTATTGATTTTTGGGATGAAAAGGGTGAGAAGGAAACTAAAATGGAAATCCTACTCTAATATTGGTGATACACCTATGTTACTAGTTCATCTACTCAATTTAATCTCCTAAAACACTAATTAGACAAGCAAAGATTGAATCTACAACTGCAATTAACTCCTATGCATCAGTATTTGATGTAGAGGTTTTATTAATTGATCTACGATTGAGGGAAATGATGTAATAAGCCTAATTCAAGGCACTAAATAACCACTTATATCCATTATTATCTCAGCCAAAAGACATCAAACACTAAACATGACCTACATAATCTAACAAACTAGTAGCTAGGTAAGAATCAAGACTTGATAAGGGAGAAAGCTCTATCATATATGAAAATCAACTGACATAAATACACTATACTAGTATAATGAAATATGAAACAATCATTTTATTTCTCTAAAAAGGTTACAAAACTTAATCTTGGTAGAGTTTCATCTTACCAAGAGAGGGATTCCCTTAAAATGGCTTTGAAATACCACATATATAGAAAAAATAAGAAATAGCCAAGAGATTGACATACAAAGGAGGAGAGGAGGTTAAATCCAACTCAATTCAAGTCCATTTCAATTATTATATTCATTAAAAGTCTTTTAGACTTCTTTTCAACTTGAGAAACCTTGCTTGAAGCTCCCTTTGGTGTTAGAAAAGTGGTGGGCCCATGTTGAGTTGTCAAATCCTTGCATGAAAAACTACACCAACTTGTGTCTTGATAACTCTTCTTAAAGTGAGATGAAGTTGAAATTGGGGTCCTCTTTTACATAAAATAATATGAAGGATGCATGAAATTAGCTAACTATCAAGGACTAGTCAACTCCCTTTGAACTCAACATGCTTGAAGTAGCACTTGAAGTCTTGAAAATGTACATGCATCCCTAAGTGAATAGAAGATAGGTGGCATGTATATCTCCATTTTAACTCCAATATATCCATTTCAACACCAGCATTCATTTACTTGATTAATATAATAGGCTTATTAGGCCAACTAGGCCTAGTAGCCTATCTTTACACTTGAAAACTCTATATAACCTACAAAATAAACCATGAAACTTGAAATAAATAATGATATTATACCTAAATCAACTTCTCCCATCATGAGATAGGTGATTTTGATGAGAAAACTCTCATCATTCAGTCAACAAGGTTGACTAGGTTTATTTTGTTCTATTTTCTTATAGACTAGCCATTTTGATTGAGCTAGTATGGGCACTGCCAAAAATATTTTTGACCAAATTTAGATTTTAGGATGAATAACAAGTCTCAAGCTTCAATTTACATTGATTGTATTCCATTAAACTACCATGTGCTTCATTTTTCATGCTTTTTTTTATAAAAAACATGATTTATACCCTGAATAATATAATTCCATACATCAAATTAGCATTTATATAATCCTCTCTAAGTTTAATTTATGTTTTAATATGTTTTAGGTTGATCGATGGTTATTTGATGGTGAGACAATCAACTTTTTGTAAAACTAGTTTTTTGAAGGTTTGGGAGGGTTTTAAAGTTGAATCTTCTAAATGATGATTCATGAATCATAGGCCTCCAAAACCAAAACTATTTCCATTTATTTTTATTAAATTTATCCCCATAACATTCTTGAAAATATTGTGTTCCCATGCAAAATATATGTAAAGTTATCATGTGGAATAAAATTGCCTATAGGGTTTTGCTTCCATTCTAGGATGCCTACACTCTTAACAATTGTTCATAAATCACAACCCATAAACAAACCTAAAATTTAAACTAATTATAACTACATATGGTTCATAAAATCATTCTAAGATCATTCAACCAAACTCCTCACATGGTGAAAGATATGAGCATATGAATAGGTGGTTTGGAAGGGTGTCTAAAATTATAGAAATTAAAATTCTTCACCTAGATGAAAATTACTCTTACCCTACTTTTAAATTCCTTAAAAAACCATTATTTTGTATTTACCACGCTATCAAAACAATCTAAAAGTATCTTCCTACTTGAAAAGTCAAAAAATCCTTTTTGGCCTATATGTTTGCTTGCTTAAAAAAGCCTATATAAGCATGGTTTGCATATAGTTTAGAGTTTTTACACTCTTTAAATGTCTTATGATGATTTAAAAAACATAATCCCATGATTTTAGAAATCTCACCTAGGCTTAGCAACCTTTGTGACACCTCAAAACACTATTTGTTCCAATGGTGACCTCAAATAGACATGTTGATGAATGTCACAAAATAGTGAGTATTTCCACTTTTAAAATGGACTTGAAACTTTTATTAATGATTCCTCAACTCATTATTATTCTATTTACCAAATTTAAAGTTAAACCTCCACTTGTAGATGCTAGAATCTTCAAATTTCCTTTAAAAATGCCCCTTTTGCATGGATTATGTACATACATGACTATGTTTTGGTGTTGTTGGAGATGATTTCATGGGTTTTAGAGGTTTTAAAGATCAAATTAATATTAAATTATCTCAATATTCTCATTAAAATTCTTTAAACCATATTCCACCCTTCTTCAAACATGTTTAGACCTCTAAATAAGTCATTTTAGCCTTACATGACTGTGTATACACTATTGTAGGTGGGTATTGATTAGCATTAAACATGTTTATTGGCTATTCCATCTTAAATATATTATTAAATACTATTTATACTAATTTATATCTCTCCACATATCTCCTTCATAGCAATTTGACTCATAGCCAAGATTTTAGGCCTCTACATGTGAAGAGTTTGTATAATGGCCTATGGGTGCATGTGGTAAGGTGATCCAACTGTATTCATGATTTTTGGAATCCCTTCATCCTATATTATTTTTCATATTCAAAATTATCCATTTTACATACTATATTAAGACAAGAAACACTTCACTAGGCCATTACATTTGAAAACTCCTTCATTGGATGACTATAGGCCTGTATTAGCATGGTTGAAGGTCATTGTTTTGTGTTGGTTGTAGGTATACATTTCCAAATTATAAATTATTTGTAAAATATCCATATCTCAAACATAAATACACTCTAAAAATCTATCAACCCATTAAATTAGTTTCCTTCAGGTCCCATGAAGGATACCAATAGTATCAATCAATCTTTTGATTATGGTTTCCTCTAGAAGCCTGTAGGTGTATATTGTATGGATGTAAGTGTTAATTATTATTAATAATAATTTATTGAAATTGAATGTGTATTAATATTTAATTCATGAAACCAATCCCAAATTCTAATGATTTCTCTTTGAATCTTAAAAATCTTCTTGAGCCTTATTTTAGGATGTAGAACTTGAAGATTATAGAACTGCGTGTAAGTAACCTATGCATCCTATAGGTATTCACCACCTAAGTTTTGAATATGAAAAGTATAATTATTTCCATGAAATATTACATTACTCCACCATTTCAATACAGTTGATTAATAAACCATATCTTCACTTAAACCATACCACTCCTTTTATCATAGACTTTGAATTAGGTTTGACTTGTTTTCCATGCTTATTATCCCTTGTATAGACTATAGCTATGTAGGATCTTTAGGGAGTTTGAACCAAAGGTATCAAAAATGTACTATGAGGTTCATTAATCTCATTTTTAATAAAAAATTATTTACATAGTCATAACCTCACTAAAGTGGTCAACTCTTTGATGTACATTCAAACCATTACCTTCCCTCCTTAATTTTGGTAGTTATAGGTGTTCATACAGGTGGTTGTAGGGTTTATTTGAATCATTTTGAACCATATTGAAGGATTTGAATCAATTTTTATCTCCCTTGAAGGTGAGATATAAAAATAACTTCATGTTGGTTAGTCACCTGATTAGTTCAAAAAGGAAAAAAGTACTTATAGACCTGTTATTGCTTATGAGATGTGCTTATTGTAGGATGACCTCACATAGGCTTGTAGATGATCCTTCCTTAATGGAACTTGTATCTTAAATATTATTTATCATTATTATTATACCAATAATTTAATGTGAGATATATTTAAGTGTTTTTTTCCACATCATGATGTCCTCTTTCCAAGAGCCATATCTGACTAAAAATGATTGTATTATGTCATGTTCATATAGATAGTAGTTTGTTTATGAACTTAAGGAAGGGTTAAAGGAATATATTATCCTTATCCTTCTTCTTTATTTCTTTTTGAGGGTCATTTTCATTAACCATTATATAGATACCATTTTCCTTGATGAAATGACTTCATTAGATTCTTTGGTGTGTTGGAATTGTTGTAGGTCCTTCTTTTTTATTGTTTGTGCCCTTGAATGGCCTAAAAAGACTCTTTATGATCCTCATATTTCAATTTGATCAACCTTTATATTTTTTATGATGAGACTAGGTGATGGATATGGGTGTAAGTGTGGTAGGGATGAAGGATGGTGGAAAGGTGAAGGAAATTCATGAAATGAGGGTGAAAATGGAACAAGAACACAGTGGTAAGGTTGTGTATGATAGTGTGATGGGGATGAGTGAGGTGGAGGTGGTAAAGGAGAAACTATAAGAATTATAAAACTAGGGTAATGAGTTTTATGCAACCATAAACACATGATCATCATACCACATGACTTTGAAGGCCATTGGAGGAGGGCAAGAGATTGAAATTGAAACCTAGTTTTTTAATCAAAACCTTAAAAAATATGTAAAGTTTCCTTAAACTCTGCTAAATTAGGCCCTTAAAGACATTTTGAGAGAATATAATGGATTATTGGCTATGAAAAAAACATGAAAATTTGAGAAATTTTATTTGAAAACGTGATAAACATGATGGAGACCCTATAAGCAAACTATCTTGAAAGCTTGAGGTTGTCATCTCTTCTCTTGACCGTATAATTTATTCTCATAGATATGCCATACTGCCAATTTGATTGGATATGTTTGTGAGATTTCTTTGGCCTCTAAATTAATTAATAATATCTGAATGAGGCCATGGAAAGAAAGCTTAAGTCCCCAATATTTTGTACTAACTTGAATTTTCTTGAAACTTTACCCAAGTGAGGAGAATTTGAGAAAATTGGTTGCCTTTCTGGTTTCAAGACTGCATAAAATTTCCTAATTTCAAATTGATGGTTCATGAGCATGGATAATCCAATTTAAAAACCACCTGATCTATGAGGAATCCCTCTGAGCCTAGTTTCTACACCACAAAATTTAGACATGTACCCTCCTTTTAGAAACTGAACCATCCTCAAACCGGCAAGCAGGTCATTATGTACAAAGAAGGAAAGTGCTTGTATTGGAATGGTTTTGGGCCTATATTCCTTCATAATTCCATGAAACTTTTGATAAATATTTTTCATGACCTTTTTTTGATATTTCCTATTATGGGTGCATGGAATCCATATGGATCCATCGTTTGCTCTTGAGAATGAAGGAAATAAGTCTCTTTTTTCAAAGCCAAGTAATAATTCTACCACATAAAATAGAAGATTAAATAATAATTACATGACATTATAATGTAAAATACAAGTTTTACACTATTTCCACTCTTTAGGAGGCCAAAATGGCACGTGTGGGCTCAAAATGGCTATTTTTGACTTAGAAAGTACATTAAAACACCTTTTTAAAGCTTGAAACTTTATACTTAGGATAATATCATGAATATGAAAGTATTTAAAGGTATTGTTAAGGATTAAAAATATTTTTATGATCATTTTTGACATTTTAAGATAAGGAAATGTCATTTTAGGCTTAAAATACATAGTTTGACAAGCTACAGAGAGCTATTGACTAGATTATGGAAAATTTTGAATTTTAGGGGTTGAAATTTGGCCTTGATAGGTCAAATTATCAAATATAATAATATGGGTTTTCATAGAGTACTTTAAATTTGGAAATCACTTATATTAATTATAAAATTTCAATTAAGATGTGTATTATACTTGAAGGGTATAAACTATAGTTATTATTATTATGTGATAAATAATATTGTGAGATTCATTCATACATTTGATAGACTAAATATATGCATTTTGAATATTTATATGCTTATCATGTTTATTATTGATAGTAGGATGTAATCTATATGAATCTTTTGGTTATACTATGTTAACCAAATCTCACATTATTGGTACTGAGTAAGTAGTGAGATAGACTTCACTAGCTTACTAGCATCATAATGTCAAATGAAGGTAATCTAATCAACTGGTTTGTTTAAAATTGATTATCCTAGAGATAAATGACTATTGAAAACTTTGGCCAAATTAATGTTAGTTATACATTGTCATTTCATATGTATGATTTCCATTTTTATGTGATATCATGCTAGAACATATTTTTTATGGTACACTACATGTTTCTAGAAATTATATAGCACATGGGTACTAGTTTATCTCTCTAGATTCTTACACCATCACTATATACTCATCCATAAAGGTAGGAACATTCCCTAATGAGGGATTGTATGGGGTATTTATCATCCATGGATGATGTGGAAAAGTGTTTGGATGTTGCTCTCCCTCCGCACAATAGTACTTATTTGGAGATGACACTTGAGATTACCATAGATACCAGAGTTAAAGAAACTCATGATCCATGGAACCATATATATTATATTTTTAAATTATATTTTATTTATTATTAAAACATTATCTTGATGAACTATAATTACGTACTTATTATACATTGATAGTAATGGTTGTATGTTATACCAATCATGGATGGAAGTCTGTAATTTACTTTGTGTATTTAGTTATGATGTGTTTATTATGATGATAGTGATCAGAGATGAATGATTTCAAATGCTTGTTTTTTAGTTATCATACTTATATTACTTTATATGGATCACTAATTATATTCTCATGGTGTAATCTAATTAATGAATATGATGTTAAAATTTTTTAAAAAAACATACTTATAGGTAGATCCCAGTGGGGATGTTACAAGATGCAAAATTGCTAGTGAATGATGTTTATTAGGTTTTAAGATTTCATGTAGTGAATGATACTTGGGTCATCATAATGATATGGATCAGTCTAAGACATAATAATTTGGCATAATGAGATGATGAATGTGAGCCTTTTAGTAGTAGGAGGTTTAGAGTTGATTGAAAATTTTCAAATGTACAAGACTGAGATGCTATAAATATTTATTTTTAGTATATAAATTCTCCCCACTTTAATCTAGTAATGAATAAGGATAAAATTACTAGTTTAAATAAAATAAATGTGTACTTGGGACCTTGCCTTTGCTTAAGACCAATTTGAGTGAATTTATAACATATGACATAAAAAATAGCATGTTAAAGTATAAATAAATGAATATAATCTAAAATTTGAAATAATTTGAATGATTAAAAATAAATAGAGCAATGAAAGAGTACACATGTGTGTTGATGCAACCATGTTACCTCTTGATGATTTAACCTGGTAAATATGCTTCCTTATGAAACATTAGAGATAGAAAAGGTTTAGACCTTTACCTTGGATATTTGAAGAGGTAGATTGGAGGGTATAATTCCCCCAATATAATTCAAGAATAATTTGTGAAATGGCCATTGATATCATTATATCTTTATCTCACAACTCAAGTGTGAATATGTAGTCTGGTGAGACTGGGTGATTCAATCAACTCGTCATATAAATATAGTGATATTAGATGATTTAATCACTCTAACCTATAAATGCTATGATGTTGAATGATTTAATAAATTCAAGTCTCAATAATAGTACATCAAATCACTTCAACCTATAAAATAAACCAATCTGATATAGAAAACAAGGCTCAATAATAGTACATCTTGGTGTAATCAATGCATC
This sequence comes from Torreya grandis, assembly GCA_037957365.1. Classification (NCBI taxonomy): domain Eukaryota; kingdom Viridiplantae; phylum Streptophyta; class Pinopsida; order Cupressales; family Taxaceae; genus Torreya; species Torreya grandis. The sequence goes on along the minus strand of JARHVA010001346.1, from coordinate 1,133,093 downwards.
TTGATGAATAGTATAATCCATAAATTTGAAATTTTTGGTGTAATAGAATGTCATAGACACCTATAATATGTCTTGGTTAGAGTATATGTGTCATAAATTAAAAAAAAATCTACTTCAAATCTATATAATGTATAATATTATGAACCAAGTGTATATTTTAATCATGAAATTGAATTGGAGATTGTGCAACTATGGAGGTCATGTATTTATGACATTCCCCCATTAAAATCTAAAAAAATTAAGTGTGTAAGTGTGGAGGTCATATATTTATGACATGCCCTCACATAAATCTAAAAAATAAGAAAATGTCTAAGTGTGGAGGTCATGTATTTATGGCATACCCCTAATGAAATATGAAATATGTGGAGTTCATACTTCTATTACATGCCTCCACTAATATCCCCATCCCAATTTGAGTGAGGGAGATATAAATTGTTAGGTACCTTAGCTCAAAATGATAAGGCAACTATAGAATTTGTGTATGAATCATGTAGCATATAGGGATAACATGTTGAAGTAGATATATCAATGAAACTCATAGTATGTGATCACATCAAGTCCTAAGATTCATAATGTATATTATGGCAATGTCTAGAGAGTAATAAGACAAGCTCAACAAACAATAAATCACACAGACAAGAGCACTTAATGTAATGAAAAATATGGGTCCAAGGATACCTCATACAAAGGGCATTTTCAAATGCCATATAATTAAATTAAATGACATATTCAAATGCCCATATGATGATACATTCAAATTTCCAATCAACATGCAATGACATAGGGGCTAACAAGAAAGGAACTTATTTAAATGTTCCACAATAAAGATAATAAAATAAAATAAAATACATCCAAGGAATTGAAAAATAAATGAATCATAAGCAACTAACATAATCATATCATACCAGTCCCTACATATATATGTTAGCAAATATCTTATGTATCATAGCATATTAAGTACACTATGAAAAATATGAGCATGGATGTAGACATGTGTAAGTGTTAATATGGAAGATCAAACATGATAATGTATAAATTATCTTAAAATATATGTAACATGTATCAATCATAATCAAAGAAGCAACCAACATATATATATATATATATATATATATATATATATATATATATATATATATATATATATATATATATATATATATATATATATCATGTGTTTAGGTATGCTTGTATCACACTCAAAGATGTGTTAAACATATATGTATATATAAATGAAATGATATTTTATCCACTTAACATGTAAAAAATAACATATGTGCCAATGAGATAAGAAAACATGGGAATTTTGAGTATTTCATATTTTTCAATTATTTGATTTTTTGTATTTTCTTGAATATTTGATTTTTTTTTTTTAATTTTAAATTTTGTTTTTTATTATTTTATTTTTTTTGGGAATGTTTATGATAAAAATTTAGATGTATCTAATGTAGGATCACCACTATCAACTATTTTTTTTTATCTTACTCTTTAGATCCAAACAATGATTCTTATGATGCCTATGCATTATATGATATAGGTAATAATATTTTGTTCTTCTTAGAGGTTCTAAAGGAGGTAATGTGATCAAGTTGTGTCTAATAAGTACACTTAGAATCTCATTTGGACTTCTGTTAGATTTTTCATATTATTTAAATTAGTTATTATAAATATATTTTCTTTGAACTCTTGATTTTTAAATGATCCTTTGTTGGGCACAACATTGGTAGAAGATACAAATGTATGCATATTACTAACACATTTTGAATTTTGTATATATGAAAGTTGATTATTTATTGATGTGAGATTTTATCTCAAATATGGTTTTGCTTTTAGATGTCTTCTTTAGTGATGGTAATTTTATCTATAAGGGCTTGACCAATATCAACCCTAGGTACCATAGATTGCCTAATCATACCCCTACTATCAAGATAAATTTTGAGTGGTGGAGGGGTTTGAATAAGGGCCACATTTAATTATGAAGGAGTAATAGTATAGACCTGATTAGAGGGAAATTAGTTACCACCCTCCTTCGAATTGGTAAGAGGAAGAGGTTCTATTTTATCCATTTGAAATATTTTAAATACTAAAATGAGAACTAGATAAGAGAGGCACATGAATTATAGGGAATAATCCATTATGGGGTAGATGTAAGATAATGGGGAGCAAAAGTGGGGCTTAAAGTGATTTTTTTGAAAATAACAATATTTGAACTTGGAGAGAGTATTAGAGACACTTAGAAAAATAATTTGATAATAACCTAAGAATATGAATTGTGGCATTTTGAATGTATTTTATAATTTTTTTTTCCAATAGCTAGATGATAAAAGTGGTCAAAATTGATGCATTTATGATAATGGATTAACACTTTTTTTGGTGAAACGAATAGGAGACTACATGTATATAGACACACTTTTTTATTAAACTAATGAATTATTATATAAAATTTCATATATGGATAGAAGAAATTACAAAGATCAGGCAAGTTATTTTTTATTTTTCATTAAACATAATATTTTAAATAATTTTAAAAGTAAATAAAACTAGAAAATTATAACTGTAAGTGTATGAACATAACTTTTTGACCTTAACTTCATGAAAATTATTATTTTTAAATCATAGCCATGATGCATAGATTGGTCAGGTAATAATTTTATAAAATTTGAAATTTATGATGAAAATTTTATAAAGTTATATGTAATAATATGTATATATCCCATAATGAGGTATCTCATGTATAAATTAAGTAATAATTAAAAACAAAAGATTAACATTAAAAAAATTACATATTCCAAAACTATGCTTTGCCATCTACCCATATAATTTTTTAAAAAATAATAAAATTTTCTTGATTAGATGTGTTGACAAAGATGAAAAAACTCCTAAATTTTCTAAAAATCATATCGGTTGCTTCATGACTGGTTTTAAGCTAGGTTTAGACTTTCCCAAGCTTAAACCTGATGCAAATTCATATTCAAATTAGATAAGTCAAAGATTGAATTGTGTAAATGGTTTACGCCCTTTGTAAATACCTTAAAGACTCATTCAATGCATTTGACCATTTGGAACTAATCTAAAATAGGTTTGCATGATTTGTAAAAGGGTGTACACCCTTCATAATTTATGAATTTCCTTTGTTTTCCCATGAAATTCACTCATTAATTATTCATTTTTAAAACTTCAAATTAGTTTATTATACTAACACTCTATAAATTCTATAAATTCTCCTTTTATTTTATCTTTATTACTATAAATTCTTCATTTTTTACTCTAGACCTAGGCTTGTTTATGTAAATATAAATAATGGGGTTGGATCGTCACCACAAAATACTAATTAAGAGCTAACAATTGAAGAAAGAAAAGTAAAGAGAGAAAAAGAAATAAAAAGACAAACAGATAAGAGATCATCCATAATATCTTCTACACAAGGTGAAGGTACTTGTTCCACATCAAGTAATATTTCAAATGAAAATAACATGCCCAATGCCATGGAATTTAATTTAGATGGAATTTAATTTTGATTAAATTGGTCTTGAATTTAATTTATATGGAATTTAATTTTGATTAAGTTATCTTGTCATGAAATATAATGGGTCTTGAAATGAGATAACTTAATCAATAATTTTTGTATGATGAAATTAAAAATATAAAATTTCTAACTAATAAATTATCATTGAGTGATATAACACATAAAGAAACATAATTTAATAAACATCTATCCATAATGAATTTTTTAAACATGATAATCAACATCATGTAATGACCCCAGTCATTATTCTCTTAAAAAAGACAATTAACTTTTCCTGTAGGGTCTAATGTACCTATCCAACACTCTAATATCCATTTTATGGTTTAAGTGGTAATACCATATAATTTAATACAAAATATAGCTCCTAGACCCACACCTCAAAGTATAATACAACAAACACCACTGTATATGGTTGAAATATATAAGAAAATTATAATACATATGGAAGGTAAATTTTCAAAAATACAAGTTCAAAGGCATTCTCAACCTATATGGGACTATTCTTTTGAGAATAAAATCCATACAAAATGATGTCAACTATTTTTTCAATTAATTAAAATGCAAAAAATGTACCATGTGAAGCATAATTTAGAGTTAAGAACAAGCAATACATAGGGAATAAATAATAAAATAATAAAAAATATATTTCATATATTTAATGTAATAGGCAATAGAACTCAAATAAAAGATAGTTATGTGTCAAGATGAGTAATAAAAAAATCTATACTAAGTCAACATATAGAGTTTTATTTCTTTGTCAAATGAGTATATTCCTAAAATTGAATAGGAAAACTATAATAAATTCCATAAAAATAGGAATAAGGCTTGATGACCCTTTACTCACATATTATTGGGCATTTAGTGGTAGACTCCCATAATGATCCAAAACTTAGAATTTCTAGTTGATAAATATTTCAATAGCATAGAAATAATATAGTAATAATGAATTCTCTGAGAAGAGATGTAGTATTACTCAAGATCGCAATACAAATATATGCTTATCTCTGGGAAGAGATGTCTATCTTCACATTTCAGGTTACCTCTTATTTTATACACATTTTGAAATAATGGGGAGGATTTTTAAGGTCACCAATATTAAGGGAGATTAAGTGGTTCGACTTTCAAGATTTAAAACAATACAAAATTTGAAGAATTACTATTTTTAGAAACTTACTATTTTTAGACTGTGCTACTAAAATTAAAATTTGGGGCAATTACTTTGGGTTTTCGAGGATAAAACTTCATTTATCATATCTTTATTCCATCTCACGATGTTCTCCTCATTCTTAGCTTCTCAACGGTTCAAACGGAGAGTCAATTGGAGCTACGGTGCAAATGTTATGGCTCCTGAAAGTTTTGTCATCAATTGGGGTGGAACTGTCACCTAAATTGTTGCCCAGATAACATAAAAAGATAATTTGTTAGTTTAAGGAAAAAGACATATGATTTAAAAAATTTGGCATGAAAACACAAGGCTCTCATCTAATGTAAAATACATTGTTAATATAAAAAAGGTTCAAAAGACTATGAACCACATGACAAATATTTCTTAGACATGAACCAAACAAAAATTTTAAAAAAAATTATTGAAAAACATAATGGGCAATTGATAATTAGCCAAAGGTCATTTTATATGTGCAACCATTTCTATGTTAAGTTAAATCGAACATGCACTACATGATGTTGTAGGATCCATGTTGAATTTTATATTAATTTTGATATTTTTCATCACATATGTTGTATTTTACATAATGATGAGATTATGTAGGAATTTATGATGGCTTTCCCACCTAAAACATCAATATATTTAATCCCAAGTCTTTTCTATCAAACACCTAAGGGGTATTTTCTTTTCCAAAGAATGTTTAGATGGAATATGTAACACTTGTGATGGTTTTTCAATTTAACTAGTTGTATACATGAAAAAAATTTACATGAATTTGGAAATCAACTAGTTGACTTTAATAAGTAAAAATCTTTAAATTATGTATTAAAATATGTAAAATATTCATCAAAATGTTATTTTGTTACAACCAAATTATATTTATTTTATTTCATGTTTGAATTCAATAATAATAATATCTACCAATATGCAAGACACACACAAGACAAAGTGGTTAGATAATTAATTGAATTTTTGCAAGGAGAACTTCCCAATTGGGACCATTATTTTTGTTGTGAACTTTATTACGAACTACACACTAGAACCATAGAATGAGTTTCAATCCCAATACTATAATTCAATTCAAGTTGGAATTTTTTGTGCATATTACATTTAGACATACACTTGATAGCACAAAATATGACATTAAGATTCTGAGAGAGTATCAATTTTATATGAGTGATGAAATATCACATTCTCCAGAGTTTTTCCAATGTTTTTTTGATATATTTTATATAAATATGAATTCAAGATAAATCATGTTAATGCACACTACATTTGGTCAAACAATTATGCAAAACAATTTAAGAAGTATTGAATGTTTTATTAGTCAATCAAGATGCATAAGAATAATGGGGTTCAACATTTTAGGAGTTTATTTGAGATTGGAAATGGAATAATGGGGTTCAAGATGCATGTGCATGTGTAAAAATATCCCTTTAAAAAGATCAAGGAAAGCACAAGGTGCTAATTTGATTGATGTTGCAAGTATTGTGACTTGGTGTAGTGAACTTTTTCCTCATGTATTAGATAAATATTATCACATGAAAATATTCTTTTGGTTAATGAATCAATAAGATAAGACAATGTATGAATATTTTAGTATATTACTTGGATTTATTATTTTCCACTCTATTTAAATCTTAAATTCTAGGTCATAAATTATTTATACTAGAGATATGGCATGATTTTGTTTGGGTTGTATGGAATTTAATTTGATAAGGTAAATAACTTGGTTTTACAAGGATCAAGAACCATAGTTAAAATATCTAGGTAAATTTCATGAATATGAGCATGAAATGATTCTTGAAACACTCAAAAATATAATTGATCATGAAGTTATGTTGGATTGACTTGGTAGGGTTAGTATTCAATGCATCTATAATTTCAAATTACCAAAGTTAACTTATTTGATTTAATATATTTTAATTTTGAATTATTTTATCATTATGTTAATTTATATTTGAATTTTTACTAACAATTTTAATGTAGGTTAGTTATACCAAATGATCTTCCACCTTCACGTAGTGGGTGTCATGAGTATAGAATATTATATTCTTAAAACAAAGCGAAGCCTAAAAAATAATAAATGTTGAGTACATACTTTTATTCCTCATTCTACATGGTAGATAATCCTCTAAGGGGATTAGAGAACTTTCACACATAACTATATGAGTTTATGGACCATCTCTATGTATCGAGACATGTCGATGAAAATATTTCATTGATTGGGCTAGTGAGTCAAAAGATACATGAGCCACTAACTAACTTTTGGTCTCTTAAAAGACATTTTATCATGAGAGAAAAATAATGACCATTGATTTAACAATTTTGGGAATATTGGTGTATTATTTATAATTTAGTTAAAGGGTCTGAGTAGTGAAATCAGTACATAAATATGAAATAATTAAGCTACTAATTTGTGTAAATTAGATTGAAAATTTGACCTTTTTAAAAATAATAATAAGAGGGAGAAAATAAGACTTAGCTAAAAATTGATAGATACTATTGAGATAGGGTCTAAGATCTACTATGCAGGAATGGGACACTATCATAAATCAAGATCTAACCTTCATTTTATGATTGGATAAGAGTATTAAAAGTGGACAATAGTGGCACCAACACTGTAGTATACCTCTGTCACTACTATCTAAAAGATATGAGCTTTTTAGGTTTTGTTTGCTATACTTGTGTGACCATATATGTGAAGTTTCGATAGCTAAAAGTCTATAGAGATCCTTATAGAGCAAATTTTATCTCCAAAACCTATACTCCATTATTCTTTACCAAATTTTGAGAAAGAGAGGGGAGGGCGGGGGCAGCGGAGGGTTGCGCATTTAAGATTTATTGAATGTGTATTCACACCCCTTATGTGGGCACACTACCTATATACCAATACTCCAAAGAGGGATCAAGCCATATGTAGTTCTCCCACTTGATGTGATGTATGAAATAGAGTGTATGAATATGTAAAATACTAAACAAGATGTGCTTGAGGTAGTTAGGGATTTGTGTAAGGATTTGAATAAGATTGTAAGTGTATTGTCTAGTTGTATGTAGAGAATATGGAAGATTTCTTGATTAGTCTCACATGTATTCTTGCTTGATTAGTGATATTTTCCAATCCTTTTCAAATGATATTTTAATGGGATTTTATAGGGATCTATTGGTCATGGGTTGAATGTGCTCACATTAGGTTGACAAAGATAAGAATGGGGAATTAGAAGAAACTAATTGTTAGGGACAAAAATGTATTTGGACAAGAGCACTAAAAGAAAATAGGAGTGGTACCATTGTTGTAGTCTACGTGTGGTGCTATTGTCCTGAGTTGACAGGGCCTAGGGAGATGGATTGGTCATGGAAAGAGTAGTTTTGTTGAGCTAGGATTAATTTTGGAAGGCTATGGATGACTGTTAATTAGTGAAAATGATAAATATGAGGGTCATGAGAGAAAGAAAGAGGGGCCTATGGGTTGGGTGTCACAAGCCACACTCAAGTTACCAATTTTTTCATTTTATATGACTACACTTACCTCCATTTATTCTAGTGATGTAACAAAGTGAAATACTAGGATAAAGGAAAAATAGAAAGCATACCTGAACTTACCTATAAGGGTGAAGCCAATGAATCTATGTGATGCTAAGTGTGCATAGAGAGATCACACTTGTGAAGTGAAAATATATAAGAGAAAAAAAAGAGTATATCATTTATTAATAGATATGACATATCTAAAATAAAAAACATATAAAAGATAGGTAAGAGAGAGAGGAAGAGAAAGGAATGAGTACACCTCATTGGCTATATGGACCAATAAAAAACCTATTGTGATGTTGAGTGATGATGGATAATATTGTATATGTTAGGTATGTGATGTAACAAGAGTAATATCATGAACATAACTAAGTGCTTAATTCCTCAAAAGTGGCTCAAGAATACAAATATTGGACCTTTGGCTCTATTGTTTCCCACTAAGTGAATCTATATGATCATATGTGTGTTAATAAATGTTTGGACTATATGTCCAATCCCTCTAAATAGGTGGATTAAGAATACAAAGGCTAGCTAGTCCTTTGGCTTCATCATTGCCCCATGAAGTGAATCTATAAACTGATATTGGTATAATATGTATGTTATATGATATGGATCTTAAAGCCCATGAATGCTCTATAATCTAAAAATATTAGTGTAGATAGTTGAATATATGCTAGAAACTAGGCCACTCCAAAATATGGAGATTAGGATTGTATGAAAGTCACTCTAAAATTGGGCACTAAGCTTGTATGAAAGGCATTCCAAAATGTGGAGGTTAGGCTTGTATGAAAGCCATTCCAAAATGATGCCAACCACCTATATATGGATTAAGGAATGCAACCACTAAGAATGCCTGGGTAATGTTGAACTTAAAAAGAAAATAAAATAAATGTGCCATGCACATTACCCCCAATCATTAGTGTCTGAAACATGGATTCTAATATGGAATTTATACCAACTAATGTATTTAAAACTAGAAGTGAGATCCATCATGATGCACATAATGCCCCCTATATCTAGATTCTCTAAGCAAAAGTGTACTAAAAACTATTGATTCTGAATTGGTTTGACTATGTAAACCTATAGCTGAACCTACTTTTCTACTTATATAAATTTTGGTTTTTCTACTATTTGGACAAGTGTGTCAAAAATGGATAGTAGTGGCACTGACACTATAGTCCAATCTTGGCACTATTATCTTAGGCTAAATCTAATGACTATTCTAATGTTTTCACTATTTTCCTAGTATATTCTGACTAGTTTGATGTCTAGTTATTATTCTAGAAGTGCTAAAATATATATTTTTGACTATTAAGAGCTCTAATCTCTATGACAAAACTCCTTTTTGTTCTTCCCTCTTTTGAGAGTAGGAATGAAGATCCTGTAATGTCTACCCTCAGAAGAAATAGCCCTATAAGTATGTTATGATACAAAGATAAATGATATAGCAATGATAATTGACAAGATATCTCAAGATATAGCATGGTTTGTATTGAGAGATTGTTAGATCAATAGGGGTATGCCTATATAGATATAACAATGTAATAGCATGTGTAAAGTACTAAACTAGAAATGGAAGTGTTAGTTGTTAATTTTCAGTTGGCATAGAGGGATTGAGCATGATGTCCATCATGGAATCTAAGAAAGCAAGATAATGCTTGATGTGGATCATGACATTGCAAACAATTGAGAAGCAAACAAGCATGCAAGGCAAGAAGTAAAAATCATACAAGAGTGGCCAAGGGGCCAAGAAAAAAAGGGACATGGGCACATGTCACTCAAACTAGAAATCAAGCATACAAGGCATGTTCAAATGCCACATACACGTATAATTGAAACAAGAAAGGGTTGGTACAAGGGCCAAAATCACATAAAAGAGTACAGACAAAGGACATTGGCAAATTTCCTAAGGCACACATATGAATAAAAGCAAAGGACAGTGGCAAATGTCCTAAAGCACATATAAGAGACAAAAAAAGAACTAAGAAATGTAATCAATCTAGCTATGCAAAGCAAGAAATGAAAACATGTGAATGATAGAAATACAATATCATCTAACTAATCAAAGAAAGAGTGTGAAATTATGCAATACATGTTATTGCAAGACTAGGTATATGCTAAGAAATACACATGTGATATATACTAGTGAGTGTCAATAGATTAATCTATATAAGCTAGTAAATAATGTACATCATTATGATAATTAAAGTGTGTGGTGTAGGAATGACATAACCTAGATGGTGTAGTCATGTAGAAGATGCCCCTAGTGGGTATATATATCAATGTGTGTCTTGAATGTAGAAGTAGGATGCCCCCTTAATGGGTAGAGTGAAGTAATCAAGGATCTAGATGTCACTACACACACTCAAATAAGATCAAGTGAAGTATGGTAATGTAGATAAATAAATAAAAAATAGCATAAAATAGAAAATTTGAGTCTACCATAGTAGTATAAATGTAAAGCATGGATAATGCATACAATAAAAATGTTTTTTTAATAGATTATTTGAAAGTTTTTATATTTTGAAATGTTATATTGTTTTTGGATTTTTGAGATTTTGTATTGTTTTGGGATTTTGAGTTATTTGAGCTATGTAGAATCAATCATAAATAACTATGTATAGGTATTTGAGAAAATCAATATGTACACAATGAAATAAAAGACTAGGCTAGATGGGGTAAAGGGTTCAAGGATGGAGCTTGTTGGGGATGAAGATAGAGGAAGGGATCATGGACATCATCAAATTCCTCAAGATCATCATCATAAGTATCATCATATGTTATATTTGAGATACACATTGATATATATACCCACTGTAGGAATGGCATAACCTAGATGGTGTAGTCATGAGGAAGATGACCCTAGTGGGTATATATATCAATGTGTGTCTCGAATGTAGAAGTAAGATGCCCCCTCAATGGATAGAGTGAAGAAATCAAGGATCTATATGTCATTATACACACTCAAATAAGATCAAGTGAAGTATGGTAATGTAGATAAATCAACAAACAATATCATAGAATATCAAATGTGAGTCTAGCATAGTAGTAAAAATGTAAAGCATGGATACTGCATATAATCAATTTTTTTTTTTAGATTATTTGAATGTTTTTTAATTTTGAAATGTTATTTTTGATATTTTTTATTGTTTTTGTATTTTGAGTTATTTGAGCTATGTACAATCAAGTATAAAAAACTATGTACAGGTATTTGAGAAAAGCAATATGTACATAAGGTCATAAAAGACTAGGCTAGAGGGGGTAAAGGGTCCAAGGATGGAGCTTGTTGAGGATGAAGATAGAAGAAGGAATCATGAACATCATCAAATACCTCAATATAATCATCATATGATATAAAAGATGTGTACATATTGTCATCCTATTAAAGGGGAACTGAAGGTTGCTCTAGTGGTAGAGATCTTAATTCTACTCTAGGACGTTTAACTATGGCATTAGATTTCTTCAATGGAAATGGAGAAACTAGTGTTGGTGGTGATATAATTTGAATAATACCCTAAACCTATAATTTATCCAATCTTTATTGTAAATCTATACATGAGTTTGTATCATGGCCTATGATCCTATGAAGACAAAATGGGTGACCATCTTGCTATGATAATATGCTAATAGATCTATGTTGTACTCTAGGTAATGTGATTAATCCATGATCAAGTAACATATTTAACATCATCTATAGTTGATGTTGTGTGCTACCTTCCTGAATATGAATAAATGACTTTATATCCATAGATGTAACCATGTGAACTGTATGTGCCAAATTATCTATCTATGGTTACAAATGTGGAGTATATCCTATGAGTTTTGTGTGAGATGATAAGAGTGATGTAAGATGTGTAATAAGAGATCTAGAGTCATCTCAATACTCTCTTAGGCATACTAACATAAAGCTCAACACACAAAAATAGTCATCTATAAGTGTGGGTGTCATATCATCATTTAAAGAAGCCTGAGAATCTATATCAACATTATGTACATATGGTAACTCAAAATTTACCACATAACTCAAAATTTACCATAAGGGGTAATTATGATATGGGAGTCTGATTAACTATTGTAGTAGAAGATAATAGTGTTGTGAGAGTGTCTATGACTGATGGATTAATTATATTTATAGAATCAATTAGTACTACTAGAACTGTTGTTAATGAATGTATAATTATAATAGGTGTAGGAATCATGATTGATAGAGTAGTTGGAATGGTTGAAGCTTCTATGATTGGATGAATATCTAGAGCTAAGGACACAACTATAATTGGAGTGTGAGAATTGATAGTCTCTCTAACCTCATATGTATGTATCTGATCAAGAAAAATATAATGAGATGGTGGCTAAATTATGTTATGAGGTGTCCCATCTAGTGAAATAGTCAAAGATGACTCTATAGTTTAATAATATCTAAATCACTATTTATTTTCTAGACATGTGTATAGGTATCCTTCATGGATAAACTTAGCACATCAGTGAAGAGTAGAAGGAACTATCCCCATAACATGTATCTAGGGTCATTCAAGTAAAAGATTATACTGAAGAGAACCTGGCATGACCTAGAACTATGTAGAGAGGGTTTTGGGTCCTACCATGATATCTAAAGTAATGGTGACCAATGTCTATCATGGTATATCACCAAATACTCTAATGTTATTATATGATTTTTTCATGGATTCCATGTCCACACCCATGGTTTTTAAGAATGTAATATTACATATATTAAGTCTATAACCACTATCAACTAGAATTCTCTTAATTGTGCTAGTTTTGACTTGATCTTGTATGAATAGTGGTAAATTTTTTATCAATAACTATCTAAGATGGCATGTCATCATGATCAAAAGTAATAGCATCTTCTATAGTTTTTAACATGTTAACCATAGATGTAGAATAAGAAGGCTTAGAATCAATGGGCATAGAAGTCTAAGTGAGTGCCTGATAGAGAATGTCCTTGATCACATTAGCTTTTTGAAATAGTTCTAATATGGAAATGTTGGTGTGTTTCTCAATTGATCAAAAATATCATATGCCTTATGTGAATTTGCCTATGCTGGTAGGTTAGGCCTAGGATGGGAAGGAATGGGAGGGTGTTAGGGCTCCTAACTAGGTGGAAGAGGCAAGGTGACACATTGATTAATAGCTCTAATTGCATTATCTACTATTCATATAGGACTAATAGTAGCTACGAGAGAAGAGTAGAGATAATCGATAGGGCAAGGTGGTAGAGGGACAAAGGGTGTCAACTAGGATCTTTGGCGATGGGTAGTGACCTAGGAAAGAGAAAAATGAACCATTCAACATGACTCAACATGAGATAGAGGCTCTAAGGGAAGTGATACAAAACATATCTTACCATGTTTAATAATAACTTTCTTAACATCATCCCATATTATGAAAAATAAGCATTAAATGAAAATAATAAGGCTTTGTATTAACATATTTTAAACTTCATCATTCATATACATAATAGGACCAATGATGGTCTCCTTATTTTTTTCAAGAAATGTAAGAAAAAATTGTAAATAAGTGAGATCCATTTTTGAAATCTGATTTTTAGAATGTAAGGTGATATCTCAAAAGTAATATGACCTAGTGTATGCAACTAGGGTTTGAAAAATAAATATTTTTTAAAATTAGTATTGAATTTTGAAATTTGAAGTAAATTTATGATTTTAATATGCTAGTAAAAAATTAAAAAATTATTGGAAAATTACTGGGAAAATACTGGGACCTAGTATAGGCAACTAGGGTTTTAAAGAAAATTATTTTAAATTTACTATGAAATTTTACAATTTAATGTTAATTTATTATTATATTATGTAGGTAAAAAATCAAAAAAATATAGGAAAAATTAGTAGGAAATTTACCCTAAGGTTTCCAGGGTTTTTATGTGTAAACAAAGTAAGTCAAGTTCACCAAATGATTTAACAATTTTGGGAATATTGGTGTATTATTCATAATTTAATTAAAGGGTCTGAGTAGTAAAATTAGTAAATAAATATGAAATAATTAAGCTACTAATTTTTTTAAATTATATTAAAATTTTGACCTTTTTAAAAATAGTAATAAGAGGGAGAAAATAAGACTTATATAAAAACTAACTGATACGATTGAGATAGGGTCTAAGATTCACTCTGCAAGATTAGGACACTATCATAAACTAGGATCTAACCTTCATTTTATGATTGAATAGGAGCATTGAAAGTGGATATGAGTTTAATTCATGCTGTAGTCTACCTCTGCCACTGGTGTCCAAGAGATCTAAATGTTTTGGGTTTTGTTTGTTATGTTTGTGTGACCCTGTCTATGAAGTTTTGCTAAGTTCAAGTCTATAGAGTTCCTTGTAGAGAAAATTCTCTTCAAACCCTATACTCCATTATGATTTTACCAATTTTGAGAAATATGGGGGGTTAGCATTTTTAAGATTAACTAAATGTGTATCCACACCCCTTATGTGGGTACAATGCCTATATACCAATAGTTTGAAGAGGGATCAAGCCATATGTAGCTATCCCACTTGATGTGCTTTATGCAATAGAGTATATGAATATTAAAAATAATAAAATAGATGTGATTGAGGTGGATAGATACTAGTGTAAGGATTTGAATAAGCTTTTAAGTGTATTGGCTAGTTCTATGTAGAGAATAGGGAAGATTGCTTGAGTAGTCACACTTGTATTCTTACCTGCTTAGTGATATTTTCCAACCTTTTCAAAATGATATTTGAATGGGATTTCTTAGGGATCTATTTTCCATGGGTTGAATCACATTAAGATGATAAGGAGCAGGATAGGGAATCATAAGAAACTAACCATCAGGGATAAAAATGCATTTGGATAGGAGCATCAAAAGTAGATAAGAGTGGCACCATCATTATAGTCCAAGTGTTGTGCTATAATCTTGAGCTGACAAGGCCTAGGGGGATGGATTAGTCATGGAAAGAGTATTTTGGATGAGCTAGGATTAATTTTAGAAGGATATGGATGACTAAGAATAAATGAAAATGATGCCTATAAGGGTCATGAGATCAAGCAAGAGGGACCTATGGGTTGGGTGTCACAAGCCACACTCAAGTTACCAATTTTTGCATTTTATATGACTAAAACCATATATCACTCATGTAAAGTGGTATATAATTCATAAGGGGTGCTCATATTACTCATACATGTATGGGCATTGATGACTCATCTCTACCCCTTACAATTCTCTTTTAATACATGGTAGAAGTTTGTTCTAATTTTCCTCTTAGGTATGAGAAGCTTCTCTTCAGGGATGCCTCCAAATGACTATAAATTTAAACCCTAAGGTGAAATAGAGAGTGGAGGGTGGAAATTTTAGAATTTATACACTCATATTAATATGTTGTCAAAGATGATTAGTTGATTGGGATAGTGAATCAAAAGATACGCAATCCATTGACCAACTTTTGGTCTCTTAAGAGACATTTTACCATGAGATAAAAATCATTATCATGTATTTATCATCCAAAGTGGAATAAAATCTTCCAAGGGGTGATTATAGGACTCATCCATTTAGTTTTAGCTGTTGATGGCTCATTTATACCCCTCATAGTTATCCTACAACATGTGGTGGAAGTTCAATCTATCTTCCCACTAAGGGACAAGAAGCTTCTCTTCAAGGATTCATCTAGCCAACTAAAAAATTTAGTAGTGAGAGCTAAAAGAGAGTAGAGGTTGGATATTACATAATTTATATGTCCATAAAAATTTATCCATGTAGATGGTTTTTTTATTGGGTTGACAAGTCACAATATATGCCTCTCACTTACCAACTTTTAATCTCTTAAGAGACATTTAGCTGCCAGAGGAAACATGTAATCATTTATCATTCATCCCAAGTTAGGGATAATCATTTAGGGGGTGATTATAGGACTCATACATGAAATTATAGGTGTTTATAGATCATATATACCCATTATATTTATCCTACAATGTGTGATAGACATTTAGTCAATTTTCCTACTTAGGGATGAGAAGCTTTCCTTAAGGGATTCTCTCAACCAATTATGACTTTTGGTCTTGGGGCCTAGTGGAGAGCAAAGGGTGGATATTAAAAAAATCCAATTTGGATATATATATCACTCACTTGTCCATCACTCACCAAATGGGATCTAATATCCAACAATTTCTACAAGAATAAAATACTTGACTATATAATCACTATCAAAAGCACATCACCATCACTACCTCAATGATGTACTCCTATAGGAACCCTAGTAAATTATCTACATTCTTGATCAATAGCATATGCACCCATATCATCCTGTAAAGTCACACACTACCCACTAATCAACAAATGCAAAATCTAGTATACATCCTCCAAAGTAACAATAATTTCCCTAGTAGGAAGCTAGAATGTACAAGTATCAACATTCCACCTCTCACATAAGGTGGTAATCAGATACCTATCCCATTACATAATACCCATGTCACTTACATGACCCAATCTAGCCCTATCCATCACAACACACTCATCAGTCGATAATGACAACATCCTTAGTGTCTCCATAACCTAACTTCTATGAAAATCTCTCATCTAAACCTCACCCTATAAAAGCACATCAAAAAGTAGTAGATACATTAGGTAAAGATGATAAGAAAATATCCAAACTATATAGTAGCATATAAAAAATTAGAAACTCTAAAAGTCATCAATAGTGGACATTAGCACTATAAAAAGACACTAGTGCTAGATAATAACACCAAAACTTGGATAGTAGTGTTAAACCTTGGATAGTAGTGCTGCCTCTAAGATAAGAGCACTAAAACTAGTCAAGAATATTTTAAACCACTCAAAATAGCTTTAAAATGACTAAAATAGGCTTCTAAATAGGTAATAATCAAATGACTAGTTTACTCACTAGGCTAATCTCCCTATCAACCTCAATCTTGGTTGCCAACTACTCAAAACATGTCATATAAGGTGTTCATCTACTTGGCATTTTAAACTCTAAAGATCCAATATATCAAACTTGTCACTGCACAAATGAACTCAAAGTTAATCCAAATTCCTATATCAACCAATTATTCTAATCAAAAGGTAAAACACTATTTTACTCATAACTTGAGCACCATAACTCTATTTTATAAACCATTTTAATCCTTAGAATCATAATGATGACACCTTCAACATCACAAAATATCTACTCTTTCACTAAGTCATCATAATCTAAAATTCACACACATTTCTAATACCCAAGCATACAAATTGGTTCCCATCAATCAACACTCATTCAAAACATCCAAGCAACCTAACATATTCAATCAATTAAACTTTAACTCCATTTAATTTATTACTACCTCATTTACCTACCAAAACATGAATGTCTATATATCTCTACTATACCCAAACGCAAGCTTCAATCCTAATCAATCAAAGATACCTTTCACTCCCAGTGATTTAATCTCACTAATTCAACAATAGACTTTCAATCTATTCAAAACATACCAGTCAAGTTCCTATACATTCTTCCACTAGTCATCACTTTTAGCTCAACCTCCTCTATCACATATTTCATCCCTCTCCCTAAAAGAGGGGCATCATTCCTACTATTCCTATTCCTACACTTATCCAACACACCTATCCACTCTCATAGATTGATACACCATGGTTCTCACACCATTAATAGTCAAATTATCAGATTCAACTTAGATCAATCAAAACACAATGATTCAGACTACATAGGTCACTCAGCATGGTTTTTATACCTCTAATATTCAAATTATCAACATTATTTAGCTCAAATTGGTCAAAATTATTTAGTGGTTCAAACTATATGGGTCAATTGTAATTTCTTAGCTTAGATTACTCAAGATTATATAGTGGTTTAGAATATATGGGTCACTCAGTTCAGTTTGGTCAAAATTATATAATGATTCAAATTACATTAGGTCACTCAACATTACTCAGGACATTCAGAGGGATACACCTTCTATTTACTGATATACAAACTATCTAGATACCAAATTTAAGGGCATGTACATTACTACATGCCTCACACATATAGCTTCATACAACATGACATAGCTATAGACTAGATAGTAGATTATAGGCATCGTGCAAAGCACATTATTTTGATCTCCAATTTTGCACATGGGACATGACACGATAGATCATATCACATGTGGTTATATAGATTTATATATTATCTAGATGCATTAATGACATACTAGATTTTTGGGCATGGAACATATGCTCATGTCCTTCCTCTTCTAGGATTATATAGATTAGGATGGTAGGACATGCCATCTTCTTCTCACATATTTACTAGTATTTTTGGTTTACACCCAAGCATTACTTAGGTTGTCACTAGGTTGGACCATATGATCATATACAATGATTGGTCCATAGTACTACTTAGACTCAAACCCAGGAGTTTATGTGGGACAAAGGATAGGCATTGCTTTTGGACCTCCAAGCACTTCTAAAATCTAGTTTAAATTATTTAGATTTAGCACAGGGGACATCTATTATAGGGATTCCTTCTTTTTCTAGGCACTATTTGGATTCATTATAGGGGGCATCTATTATAAATATTATTTCTTTTTCCATGCACTATTCAAATTTAGTACAAGAGGCCTCTATTATAGGGATTCCTTATTTTTCCAAGCATTATTTTAGCTCTTCACCCACTTCCCTGGCCAAGAAGTTAGACCCTTTTTAGCACACTTATCTTCGCATAGGTAAGTTTAGGTATGCATCTTCTTTCTTTCTTTTACTCTAGTACTTCATTTCATTACATCACTACATTAAAAGGAGGGAAAATGTATACACCCTAAATTGGTCAAGAAAACACACATATTATGTCTTTTCATAGTCCTTTCATAGGAGACTCTGACTAGAAAATATGAGCTTTTATTCACATATAGCCATGTCCTTTTATATAATTTATCTTGGTCTTACTGCACTCCTTAGACATCATTTTGCTTATCCCTAGTCACCTATATCTCTTTATAATTAACCCTTTCAATCCCATGCACCGCTTTTAGACCTAAACCCATCCCCCTAGGTCCCATACCCCTTGGACAATAGCACCCAAATAAGACTACGACACTGAAACCAAGGGTGTCTAGTTTTTGACACTATTGTCCAAGTCTAATTTTGTCCCCAATAGTTAGTTTCATCTGTAGGATGAATCTTAACGATTTTCTTTTCTTTGTATCCAAGTTTCCCAAATTTTTCCAAATGAAATAAAATTTCCCAAATTATAAATAATGAGTCTCCTATATAAAGGACTACACAAGGCATTTTATATCTGGCAATTACTATTTTATCACATTAGACATAATAAAATCAATCAATAGTATAACTCAACTTCTCTACATCACATATATATTTACATGCTTGATCAAGGAAGGTCCTAGGAAAAATTAATTCTTGCATTAATCATGCACATTGATTATGCACATTCCCTAAGGTATAACTTCATCAGATATAAGACCTTAGCTTGATGGTTAATGCTAATACAGGTACTAAATATTTAATCAAACACATAGTGAGCTCCATATATTTTCAAGATTCAATATTTCATTGATATAGTGTTACAATCCTATTGAACAAAACCCAAAAAAAATTGACCTCTAGGATAACAGCACTAGAAGTGGCTAACAACTCTGAAAGGGGACAATAGTGCTGGAAAGTGGACTACAACACTAAGTAGCAAGGTGTCCTTAGTTTGGTGCTCCTGTCTAATCTAGAAACAAAATTTTGGGTTATGTTCATGATAGTTTTCCATCCCTTCACAATAAGTTATATACTTTTCATCATCCATTTCAACCCTGAATAAGCTAAGTTAATCTTTCTTTGTCTTCACTTTCCTATGTAAATTAAGTTGATCAAATTGGCAAAAACCTATATTTCATGACATAAAACCAGAATTCTCTCCCTATTCTAGACCTTTATTACTTAGTAATCAAACACCTGATTTCCTAAATTAATAAAACATAAATCATGACCTCATTACATTTCAAGGATTCTTCTCATAAATAAATGGGTTTCATTTCTATTAAATAACCCATATTACCTTCTATAATCCTTCCTAACATGATTTCAAGCCCATTAGACATCCAAATTATAGGGTTTTATTGAGGTCTTATTTATGAACCAAACACATAGGCATGCACACATGCAAGTAGGGTTTTTAAATCATTCTGAGGTGTTATTTACCTAAGAAAGGAGTCTTAAACACACCTTATAACCCTAAAGGTATTCAAACAAAGTGTAATGTCTATGTTATTTAAGGAACTTAGTTTGTAAGGTCTTGTAAATGTTTGAGCCTTGAATGTTAATCTATAGGTCTGTAAGATAATAAGGATAATTTATAACATTTTGGATATGTTTATTTGAGGATAGATCCTAAATAAAATACTAATCCTCTTATTTATTTCTCTCCATTTCACTTAAATAAATAAGTAGACTCATTGAGGTTACTTCTAACATTAGTGATGTTGCAATCAAATATGAATACCTACAAGTCTACAAGCAATGATGGGATTCCCAAGGAATTTTTAAGGGCTCCTCACCCAAAGTACATCAATTACAATGCCTTGAATAAGGTTTAATGAGTTCCTAGTTTAGATAATAAATTTGAAAGCTTCATACAAGGACAAGGTCAAGCTTAGGAGAGCTCCTTCTTAAATTTATTTAGTATTTAATTGTGGAGATGGCCTCGATAATCCTATAATAGGAAATAGAGGGTTTAAGATGTCTTGAGGGTATATTAATAATAAACCCTCAAGTTATAGGTTCTCTATGCATCCAAATCCCTTTTTAAATCTAGTTGATTATCCATATTAAAGGAGTTTAGTATCCATAAGTAATTAAGACTCTCATATGCAAGTGAATATCCATAAAAAAACATGAGTTTCCATGTCTTGGATGGATTCTTAATGAGTCTCAAGATGGATTGAAAGGATCTGTAAGTTTTATATATGAAAGAGGGATATCAATGAATATGATGTCTTAAATAACTCATAAATACTTTAGAATTTATAGAGAGTGTGAAGATTGAGGTCATTTTTAGACCTATGGAGAAAATTCATGGTTCTCAAGAATGAGATCAAGTCTCATCTACATAATGATATGGTTATAAGGATCTTAAAAACCTGATAAGATCAATTAGAGGTATGGAGGGATGCATGATCATCTCCATGAAGTCTATAGTAGTTACAATGCAAAGATACATAACCAAGATCATTTATAAAGGTTCAAAACCTATATTGGATCCTTAATTCAAAGGTTTTCTTGATGATGAGAGATGGAGTGGGTCTTAGGAAAAAATATAAATAGATTTAAGAACATTGAATAAATTTGATGGTTCCCATATATCTCATCTTATCTTAAAATTAGGATGTATGTTCATAAGGATCATTCTCAAATCTCAAGGAGGGCCCTAAGCTTGAGATGTCATTCCTATCTTTGCCCATTAGTTCTATAATGTCAAGACAGAGGTGGAGAGACTTGAAGTCATCATTTAAGATGACCTCGTGTGACAAAATGATTTCAAGATTAATCCAAGAATGTATATAACCATAATGCATCATTAAATCTCCTCATGGAAATTCATTAGTCATAATGGACTCAAAAGAGGTTTCTCTCATGCCTGTGTTAAAAATACTATTTGAATAGGGTTTTAAAAGCCAAGAAGACCCTATGACTTTTATTTTACCCAACCAAATTTGGTGAAATTTTAGGAGGTAATGGACACCATTTTCCATGTATGTGAAGTGATTTCAAGGTTCTAAAATGTTTTTCAAGGAATTGAGGTGAGTTGTAGACCTATATACAAGGATCATATAGCCTAGACCCTACCAATGGTAAGTTTTGATTCATTAAAGAGCAAGAAGATAGTGTCAAGATGAGATATTAAATGTTTTAACATCATGATGACCTAAATAAATACTCACATGGATTATCTTCTATTGTAAGACCAAGAATATAAATTAAATGGGTCCTAACCATCAACATGACTTGGAAATTTATGTGTACCCTTTTCAACAAAGCATGAAACATCAATTTTTGAGGCAAAGAGTGTAAGTAAAAGGTCATCATAGAATTAGAGGATTAGGGGACAAGATTTCCATGATTTATTTTGATGATGTAGGTTAGTGGAGCCATATTCAAGAACCTTGATGGAAGATTGAACTTGAAGGAAATCTTATACAAGTCTACAAGTTAAATTGAACTATCATTATGCCTTGAATTAGTTTTATTTTCATATAAAGTCTTTATATATTCCCTAAGAACCTCTATGCACCTTTCCAAATTCTTAAAACATTCTATAATTTCCTCATAAGTTTCTCAAAGTCATAAAAAACAATTTCAAGCATAGGATATCTCTTTAGGCATGAGTAAGCAATCAAATACGCTTAATATGGGATGGACAGAAGGTTCAAGAGCCTCCAAATTAATGTTGTAGGTTATGATTAAGTTACAATCAAAGTTAGTAAATTCTAATATTGTAAATTTTTAAAGTGAGGCCTCAAGAAAGATGTATGATCAACAAAATTATCTAGGATCACCATTAGCTTTAGGGATACGTTAATATGGAAAATAAAAATTCTTCAATGAAGATTTTAAGGTTCAATAATATCACTATAAAATTTATTACATGTTTGTGGGTAAAATTCCAAGTTCTATAATGATGAGAGGACTTGGAGGGATATCAAGTAGGTTTCTAATGTGTTTTATAATCTATGCTCCCTCTAAAGCCTTCTAAGTGTTTTTTACATTAATTTACGATCTATAAATAAGTAATAACATTAATGGAAGCAAGCAATGAGATAATAACTTTTGAAGGTATTCTACCAAAGGTTTCTAGGTGCATGAGATTCTCATGAGATGCCATGGTTTGTATAAGTTTATATATTCATAAAAAATTCAACCTCATATGATTTTCTTGATTATTATAGTGATAAGGATGAGGTATATAGAGAGCTATGTTCTATGCAGATTTCTAATGTTAAATTCATTTGATGTCAAGATCAAGAGTTATAGGTCTATGAGAAAAAAATTCTCATTTATTACAACATGGGTATTGTTTGATCAACTTATGGTAATGGACACAAGATGCAACCTAGAGGAAAGTCACTACCATGATTGAGTTATAGTACCATAACCATATCCATATAAGGCTTAGGTCATCAATGAATAATAACCAAAGTTGTATGTTGTAGAAGATAACAAGAGAAGAAAGAGGGATTTAAAGTTGAAGAAGACTAAAATATAAAGTTACAATATATGTGTATCAAGATCATTGAAAAATATAAATGTATTAAAGATGAGAGCCCCATCAAGATCAATAATCTCCATTAAATTCTAGTAGCACTTTCCCAAGAAGCAAGCCAAAAATAATAATATAATATTTACAATCATTTAAGACCACAAGGAAGATCTAATGCATTGAGAATTTGATTCTATCAGCATGTGGATACTCATTAGATGCTAATTTATACATGTCAACCATGATTAAGGCCTGAGAATGGTGTTTAAAATTGATCTAAAAGAGGTAACTCCCATGAATTCAAGTAGTGGTCAGCCCAAGTCAACCATGTAATAGCCATTTAACATGCACAAGGAGATAAGAATGAGGTGAGTTGGCTAGAAATAGGAATTACAATCTTGTGGAGTAGCTAGTTGACCAAACCACCCACATTCCACCACTCCAAGAGGAAAAACTAGAAAATACAAGACCCTCTACTCCACTCCTATGCCACTTTATTGAGGATATCTTCATCATGTCATGTATGAAAGTGTTGGAGAAGGCATAACGGCTTGATTTTTTAGTTGTTTTCTCTTGAATAGGAAATTTCCTATTCATATGTTTTAACAGCTACATTTATATAGCTTGGTAGTTTTTTATACTATTTTTATTATAAAATGGGTTGAGAATTCCTCTCATTGTATCCCTCCACCGAGTATGATAAGACTCTACCCATTTAAATCTTGTAAATCTCCTTTGAATTAATAAAAGAGATTGATTTACCTTCTTCTATACTAGTGTTTTATGTGATTTGATAGATTTTTTGATATAATATTATGATTAAAATCTATTCTTCCTTTGTTATTATCCAACTTTCTCATCTCTATACAAGGTATATTTCATTTTTTAGGTCATAGGTTATGTGCATCATTCCTTGATAAGTAACTAGCTATGAATAAGTGTTAATCCTCCTAATTTAACCTTTAGCACCTAACCTTCATATGACATACTTATGCAAGAGTGTTCAATTTAGGAGGTGTGTAAGCATATCAGTCTTTTCGAGGTTTCACTTGTAAGTCTAAGTAGAGGAGACCAACATCCTGGTACATCACCTCTTTTTAGGTCTTAATTTCAAGTTAATCTCTATTCTCTTTCCCTTTTTGTTGTTTTAGTAGTAAGATATTTTTATTTAGGTGATTCATCAAGGGGAAATAGCCCTCTCTAGAGGTTCACTCCAATCATAGGCCACCCATAGCCTTAAACTAGTCCCATTGTATCAATTGGAGGGAGAAGTCTTGAAACCACTTCTCAAAGGGGTGAAACTCCAAACTAATAACATGTTCATAGTATTGAGGTGACCTCAAATACCCATATATCAATGAGCAACACCTACATAGACAATACTCTAAGGAGGGCCTCAAAATTTTATAGTTCTCCCATATGTGTGGGACATGTGTACACAAGGGTATAATATACTATATAAATGTGAATATATTGATCTAGCTTATAACTTGAAAAATATCAATCATGGGATTCTCTTTGAATGCTTCAGACATATAATATCACTAATCTTATGCTTAATATTAAAATAGGGATGAATATGGTAGAATAACTTGGTTTTATTGTTTATTTATTGAGATTTAACAAGTGTTTTCTTGGTATTTAATAGATGAGGAATGAGAAGGATTATACTTATATTTATAAACCTTTTGAAAATATATCATAGTAAGTTTCAATAAGACAAATAGGTTCACTGATATGTTTTAATACATTTGAAATTTGGATGATTTTTTGCAACTAAACACTAGATAAGGATCTGGATACTAACATCAATGATAGTGTCCCTCTATGGTTGGTAGTGTCTAGAAGAATAGAAAATAGAAAAAATATGAAACTAATAGTGAAGGGTGTTTATCAAGTTTTAAGCTTTTTTTATAGTGTTATAGACTTAGGTCATCATTATGATAAGGATTAAACTAAGAGATAAGTAATTTGACATAGTGAGATGCTAAATGTGATCCTTTTAGTACTAAGGAGATATAAAATTGAAGGGTAGAGCCCTTATTGATATTTTTCAATTGTATAAGACTGAGATGTTATAAATATTCATGTTTCACAAACAAATTCAACCATATCCATAACATTATTTAGTTTTAGGAAACTCATATACCATACATTGGTTCTTATTTCCATTGACCATAAATGGAAAATAGACCTCAAATACAACATGATCTTTTACCAACAAACATGATTTTTTCATATCCATCAAACTTTTTAATATTATTTTCTTAACAAAACTAAATATTCATATAATTATAATACAACACATATAGTTTAATGGATTTGAGTTAAGCTTAGTAATTACAAGTATAATAATACAAAAACCATTTAAAATCAAAAGTTTTTCATCAAAACAAATCTTTTCATATATTAAAATATCTTCACTAGGATTGACCTAATTGATCTCAACCATTAGTAGGTTTAATAAGGCCCTACCCACCCCAAGCATTAGTTTTGGTGTGGAAGGATCTTGGAACATATGGAAATGTTAGAGATGGAAGAGAGATAAATAAATAAAACCCATTTAATAATTTTTTATTTTGATTCATATTAAATTACCATTAACCTTATTTACCATGGCATATGTTTTCCTAACATCCATATAAAGGTTTTATGCAACCAATAGATTACACACATGCAACACAATGAATATTCTTGTCTTAAGACAACTTATCTTTGCCAATAGGTCTTACTAATATAGGTTATCATT
Organism: Torreya grandis; assembly: GCA_037957365.1. NCBI lineage: Eukaryota > Viridiplantae > Streptophyta > Pinopsida > Cupressales > Taxaceae > Torreya > Torreya grandis. The sequence goes on along the minus strand of JARHVA010001346.1, from coordinate 1,106,875 downwards.
CTATATTCTTTAAATTTTATTTATAATCCTAGTGACTTTAATAATCCTACGTATTATACTTACATATTTTTTAGTCTTGTGAAATCTACATGTTGTATACATCCATTATATTTATCCCTAAATTAGCCTCTAGTATTAAACATGGTATACACATGGTATTTTTTTTACTAATGTTACAAACCATTTCCTCAATTTTACATTTCATTCTATATATTGAACAAAACCCAAGATTATTATGTTATACCCTACATAAATTTGTATACATCCTCAAACTTTCTTGTGCTAACTACACCATGTTCAAAAAACAAGGTCAAAGAAGATTACTGTGTTCTAAAATTTTAAGCAGGAGTTAATGTCCTATTTTTATAATCTATAGGGTTTGGGATTTAATAAAAATATAGTATTTAAGTTAAAACTATAAATATTTACCTTCCATAATATTAAATTCATGAATAAAAATTATAAAACCATTAACTTTTATGAATACAATATTGAAACAAGGAGACTTAGACAACCTAACTCAATAAATAGAAATTCCAGAAGAAATCCACTTAGAATTTCTTCTCTTTCTTCTTTTCACTTTTGCATAATATGCCACTATTTATCCAAAACACTTTTAATGTTCCTTAAACTCATAATTCCTCCTTTTTAAACTATGCCTAGGGTTTTTACAACCTTAAAACTACACCTAAATTCCTTTGATCACTTTGACCTTATAATTATTATTATCTCCTAAATAGAAATAGATAACTAGCCCTCAATGACTCGTGGAGAGAGAAAATTAGTCAAGGTGCACTATAAAAAAACATCCATGACTCATAAAATATAACTTATAATAATAATAATAATAATAATAATAATAATAATAATAATGTACATTTTTCTTGGTCTATTAGCCTCAACCAGGGTATCTAACACATTAACAATGTAGCTGACCAATACTTTAGGGTTTCAAAACTACAATGCCTTTAATCCATTTATTATGCCCTAATTTTTGGGTCATGCCACTTAGTTTCTTATTAAAAAAATATTTGATTTTATTTGTTCCATTTAACTAATTTATTTCTCCCTACCAATACAAAAAAAGGGCATTTCTCTTCATTGTTTTCACATTAAAATCCATTATTTTCTAATTAAAAACATAATGGTGTTTTATTTTCATTTTTAAATAAAAGGATGTATTCCTTTAAAATTACTTATTGATTTTAATGAATTAAAATCTCACTCCCAATAGTGACTTTTTAAATACACAATGTGTTGATTAGAAGTCTTAATTATGATATTAAGGAGTTACAAGGTTTACCTAGTATTTAAGGTGAAAAAAAACATAGTTTGACTTGTTATATAGATAATAATTTACAACTTAAGATAGATGGTATTTAATTAATTATGTCCTTTATTTATTATTTCTCTCTATCTTCGATATCTTTTTATTTTCATCAAAATTGTTCCAACATTCTTGTGTAGGAAATCCTAGCTTTAGTGGCTAATTCTGACACCTACAAAATAGTATTAAAAAATTAGTTGTATCTATTAATAGAAAAAAGCAACCATAATCTTTTTTTTTTAACAATCAAATGATGTATGGGAATCAACTAGAATTGAAAAAATAAAAAAATAATTAAAATATCGTATGACATTGAAATATAGGTAACATATAATAACATATAATTAATTTAAAATATATAACAACAAATTATGTCAAAAGATTTGGTGTTTCCTTAAATACATCCTAAAAATATGATTTTTTTCATATTTCCATAAATTAAAAAATACTACTATGTGTCTTATTTATTATTTTAAGGCCATTAGGTAATTATTACAACTAGAAAATTAAGGTTCCCAAGGCAGTGATATGACATACCACACCATTAATAAGTTATTATCCCAATGTAAAAAATATGAGGGAATTTTTCTATGAAAATAATTTCATTTACCCATGTATGACTTCTCTCACTTCATTGGTCCCATTGGACCAATGCTTATTTAGTTTCTTTACTTCACAACTTTATGTTATGATGAGCTAGGATCTAAACTGGTTTTAGTTTGAAGTTCACTCCATCCTCTACAAATTCATTGAATTTATAATGTGAGTGTCATCAGTTATACATTTTTTAAGTAAAGACACATAGAACACATTATGAATTTTGGGAAGATAGGGTGGTAAGGCCAATATGTAAGTGGCATGACTAATTTTATGTAAGATATCAAAAGGTTCCATGAAATGAGGAGCCAATTTTGATGTTTTCCTAGGTTTATTTGAAATTTTCTATGGTCAAACCCTTACTAACAGTTTGTCTCCAACATGAAATTTCATGGGTGTCCTCTTAGAATACACATAACTATTTTTTCTATATGAAGTTTCCTTAACTTTTGTCTAATGAGTGTTATTTGGTCATCATACTCATGGAGCAAATCAAAGCCTAAAGTTACTCTATTTTATAAACCTTCCCAACCAAGGGGAGTCTTGCACCATATTCCATAGAGAGATTAAAAATGTAACATATTAAGGGATGTATGGTAGATATTACTATATGAAAATTTATTGAGGTGAAAATAATCCCCCCACTTGTACTGTTGATCCATCACATACATATAGATCGTGTCTTATAGCACTAGATTAACTATTTCAATTTGACCATCCATTTTAACATGATAAAAAAATCTAAAGTTCAACCTTGTATAAAAATATTACATTAAGGTTTATAAAAATTAAAAGGCAATTTTTTTTATTTATTAGATATAATCAATTCAATTCCTTTTTAAAGGTGAACTACTTCTTTAAAAAATATCTTTGTTAAAACAATAATAACATCTGAGATATGTCATAGAATGAAATGGGATTTTTTTTTAAGTTTTTCAACCAACACTAGAATGATATCATGATTCTTATTTGACTTAAGTGAGATAATGATAAAATCCATGGTTATGATTGTTCACTTATCTATAGGAATATCTTAGAAGTACAATTACCCTTTGGGATGTCAATGTTCATCTTGTTAGAGGTAAAATACTAGGTCGAGGGGTGAATAAGAGATCCCATATTTTTCAATTACAATTTCAATCCTTTCAAACTATTAATAAATAAACATTTATCAACTTGATCAAGCAATATTAACAAGAGAGCTCATTCAGTCAAAGCATACACAAGATCACACACATAACACATAATTCTTGTGGGAAACCCTCATGGGGAATAAAAACCACTCTCAATCCTATAACATATGGAATACTATCCTATAAGAAATTACAAAAAAGATATTGGTCAACTCCTTTAGACCAAAAAACTTTTATCATGTGCTCCTAACCAAAGGTATTTAGTGAAACACATGTTTCACAAGGATAAATTACTCCTAAGGAAGACCAAGTATTTTAGACCCTCCTTTGAACACCTCCACATTATAAATTATGTCTTCAACACCTTATGATGTATCTCTATTTATATAACCCTTACACATACTCTCTTTATCTTATACATGCCTCTCACATAGGCATGCCACAATCTCTCTCCTTCTTCACGAAAATTGTCCTCATATGCACACTCATACCTCTTCATATATCCTCAAATTATAATAGAACATTCATGACATTATAAATATTACCTAAAAGTCATACACATAATAATCAATCTACTATAATCATCAATTTATCAACTAGGCACTCTTCCTCTCTTTTGCTCCACAACTCTTACATAAAAATTACACAAGTCTCTCTCATATCTCTCTCATAACTATTCTACAATCCTAAAAACCAACACACACACACACACACACACACACACACACACACACACACACACACACACACACACACACACACATAATTCATGAATTATCAACATATTTTATTGCCAAAATACATTCCTTCACCCTTAAGGCATCTTACATAAGTCACACTTAAGCACAATCCACTTTCAAATAGGCCTAAGACACTTTTAGGTCCTATGGAGACCCATTGAAATCTTTGACACTTCTTCAAGAAAAATAAAACATAATAAAACTTTAAAAATTAATTTACCCATTCCACATTATCTATATGTTGTCTTTAAGTTCTAAAATCCATCACAATACCCTTCTGCTTAAGCATAAATCACTCAAACAACATTATGTGCATATAGTCACCATGAAAAAATATACAATCACATTCTAAACCTTTGTTCATAATGTATATGATTGGTTAAACCTTAAAAATGAAAAAATATCATCCTCATGGATCCTAAAACATGATCTAATAGCTAATTCATCAAAGATATATCGAACCACAATCAAAATGAACTCAATTACCCTTCTCAAGTTACTTGTAGAACATGCATGAACACATAGTCAAATTTGGATTTCAATATATTTATCTATAAAAAATTATATATCTTAAAATTCATATTACCATATGTTTTTTGGATTAATATATAACTTTTATTTTCTACTTCATGGTCAAATTCTTACTGGATCAAAAGATATGGCTCAAAAACTAGACACTGGTATTTCCTTTGTTAAATTCAAATATTTGAATTAATTGGTCACAATTAAAATTTGGATAATATGATCACATCTCATGTCCTCAAATATTAGATAAATAATTAACCATTAATATTTTTTAATATTTATCACCATTTAAATGACTGCTACTTTGACCACTTTGACTCCACTCACATTGTTAGATCAATCTGTACAAATACACACAAACCATTCGATCCTTATCCTTTACCTTTACTTATCATTAAACATAATTCACCTATCCTCATCTTGATAATTCCTAAAATATTTGATAAAATTCACTCAATTTATCTCTTAATGGGTTGCTTGAACTTTAACTTATTTAAAATGACTAAGTATGGGAACCCTTGCTTATCTATCTAGAAGGCCAACTTTGCACCTCCATATCTTTTACTTTGCTCAATCACATGTTATAAAATTTGTACCATATGATCTCCTCATATATGATAATCCAACCATGTGACAATATACTCTTATAACCCTCACATGTGTGATAATATTCTACTTTACCTTGGTATCTTCATTCACAACATGAGTAGACAATGAGAGCCATTGGCACTCTTCAACTTTTGTAGTATTATCCACCATAAAAATAGATTAATTGGACCTAAAAACACATCATAATTCCTACTTACCATATTTGATCTCCATGAGTTCACTTGTCTTCTATCTTCCACTCTAGGATCCTGATCAAATCTATTTTGACTTAATGGCCTTTGCTGGTAGAATCTAGCAATGTGATATCTATGTTCACATTTGTATCAAACCATACTCCTTGATGGAAAATAAGCTTATCTTACCTTTTTTAGACAAAAAATATCAATGTTTCCAATGTCATGACAACTAAAACAAACTACTCTTTTTGAAGAAGACTTGCCTTTCTTTATTTGGATAGTGCTTAGTAATTTGTCTTTCATTAAGACAATTTAAGCACTTAACCTTGCTCACTCATTTTTAATAATTACCCCCATCATATTCCAATGAAAACTCATTTTTAATAGGTCTTATACATTCTCTAGCTCTATTCCCAATTTGATTACAAGTCTAATAGTAACCATTAAAATTTGCATACCTTATGACATTTGGTTATGTGATCTAATTTTTATTTATTCTACTAGCATCTTAATTCCTTATCTGATGATTTTTCTTCAAAGGTTGATCCACCTTATTCTTATTAACATTCATGTCAATTTGAGAAGTAACTTTGGGATCTTCATTAAAACCCAATCTAGATTTATCACTAGTTGACTTTTGACTCTTGAGGAGATCATCCAGATCATTAGAACTTTATCAAACTTGATAAATGATTTCACTTTGCTTACAGACTTATATAACTCATCTTTCAAAGATACAATATTATAATCATACCTTGAGAAATCATTTTCTTTATCTTTCAAGCTTGTAGATAGGATTTCAAATTGAAAAATTGAGATGATTAACCATATCTTCATGGTCTTTCGCATCTTCATTCATTTTTGCCTCAAAAATATTGAATTATTCCTCATAGTCTTTGATTTGATAATTCATCTTATTTTTAATCTTCTTTTCAATCTTTAGTTCTTCAAGAGCATTTATAAAATCATTCTCATATTCCACCTCTTTTTTATCGTCATATGAATCACTACAAGTAGACTCCATTTGATGTGATAAATTCCCTTCCTCAACCATCAATAGAGATTCATCTTTAGCAAGACCATTCTCTTCATGATCATACTCTAAGTCACTAATTTCACTCTCATCTGATGAGGTACCATCTTATTCGGTGTAGAGACTCTTCTTGTCTATAAATTAGTTCTTGTTGTCAAACCTTATGAATCCCTTTTTGCTTTTATCAGACCTAAAATATATCTTACCATCTTCATGACCTTGATCACTCTCTTCATCATCATTCTTATTATCCTTATGAGGGAACTTACTAGCAAAATGTACTATCTCACCATAATTGAACCATTTGAGGGGTAGTTTACCTTTATACTTACCTAAACCTATTCTCAATTTTCTTGAAATTAAAGTAATTAGTTCATCCTTATATATATCATAAATTTCATCCTCATTAGGTTTATTACCTTGGAACTTATCCTTTGGCTTCAACTCTATCTTGAATTTTGATTCCTTCTTTGGTGGTATATCATCATTCTTCCTCATCCCATAGGAAGTAAGAGTGCCATACACTTGATCCATCTTCAACTAAGGTCATGAATTTCTTCTATAATAGATGCTTTTAGATCAGAATTGGGGGATAGAGACCTTAAAACCTTTTGAAAAAAATTAGCCTCTTCAAGGTTATCTCCAAGACCTCTAATGATGTTCACAATCTCATCAACTCTCTACAGAAAGGATGCCATAAAATATTCTTCTTTCATCTTGAGACTTTTAAATTTCCTTCTATGAGTATGTAACTTAACAAGATTGACCTTTGAATCTCCTTCATAAATGATCTACATTTTTCCCCATATCTCTTTAGCATATTTATAATGGATTACCTTGGTGTATTCAGTCTCTAAAAGACCATAAGTGATAGCATTCATTGCCTTGGAATTATTATCAAACAACTTCTTATCTACAATACTAGATGGAAGAGTAGTAGGAGTAACATAGCCATCCATAATATATTTCCATACATCAAACCCTAAATACATAATTTATGTCCTCATTATTGCACTCCAAAAAGCATAATTGGATCCATTGAACATCGGTGCTTGCTTAGTATAGAAACCTCCTTGATGACTACCCATATTATACCTTGTATTACCTTCAAGTTGTTAAACATTTACCAAAGGACCCACTCTGATTCCAATTATTAGAGGTACAATCATTGAGATGGGGGGTGAATTAGTGTGCCCAAATATTTCAATTACAATTTTAGTCCTTTAAAACTATTAAGCAATCAACATATATCAACTTGATCAAGCAATATTAACCAAAGAGATAATTCATTCAAAGCATAAACAAGATCAAACACATAACACATTTACTATGGGAAACCATCATGTGGAATAAAAACCACTCTCAAGCCTGTAACACATGGACTACTATCTTATAATAAATTATAAACAAGATACTAGTAAACTCCTCTAGACCAAGAAACCTTGATCATGTCCTCCTGACCAAAGGTAAATAGTGAAACACTTGTTACATAAGGAGTAATTACTCCTAAGGAAGAACAAGTTCTTTATACCCTCCTTTAAACACCTCCACCTTATAAATTATGTATTTAACACCTGATGATGGATATATATTTTTCTAACCCCTACATATACTTTCTCTCTATCTCATACAAGCCTCTCACATAGGCATGCCATAATCTCTCTCCTTCTTCACTCAAACTATCCTCGTATGCACACCTAGACCTCTTCACATATCTTAAAACTACAAGAGAAATTTTTTGACATCAAAAATATGACCTATAGTTCATACATAGTGTCATCAATCTATTATGCTCATCAATTCATCAAGTGGACACTCTACCTCTCCTTCACTCCACAACTCTTTCATATAACTTGCACAAGTCTCTCTCATAATCCTACAAAAAAACACATTTGGTTTCACTATATATATAACATTAATTAATTATCATCATTTTTATCAGCCACAATACATGCCTTCACCCTTAAGGCATCTTACATAAGTCACACTTAAGCACAATTCATTTTCAAATAGGATTGAGTCACTTTTAGGTCTTATGGAGACCCATTCATCTCTTTGACACTTCTCTAAGCAAACTAAAACATAAGAAAACTTTTAAAATGTATTTACCCATTCCACATGATCTATAAGTTCTCCTTAAGTACCAACATCCATCATAGTACCTTTTTGCTTAAGCACAAATTTCTCAAACAACATTATGTGCATACATTCACCATGAATGAATATACAATCACCTTATAATTTTTTTTCATACTACATATGATTTTTCAACCCTTGAAAATTAACATATATCATGCTCATAGAGTTTAAAACATGTTCCAATATCTAAATCATCAATATATATTGAAACAACATCAAAATGAACTCAATTACCCTTCTTGTCTTACTTTTAGAACATACAAAAACACATAGTCAAATTTAGAGCTATACACAATTCCAAATATTAAAATCCACATTTATAGATTAAAATTGGAGTCCTCTATAAATTCTCTTTTTACTACATGGTCAAATTCATCCTCGATCGAAAGATATGGCTCAAAACCCAAACACTAGTCTTTTCTTTGTTAAATTCAAATATTTGAATCCAAATAGTCACAATTAAACTTTAGACAATATTCTCACATCTTATGTCCTTAAATATTATATCAATAACACACCATTTATATTATTTTATCTTTAAATTTTTTTAAACAACTATCACTTTGACTCGACTCGCACCATTAGATCAATCAGTACAAATACACACTAATCATTTGATCCTTATCATTTACCTTTTCTCAGTGTTAAACATCATGCACCTATCCTCATCTCACTATTTCCTAAAATATTTGATCAAATTCACTCTATTTATCTCCTTTTGGGTTTCTCAAACTTTAACTTGTGCAAACTGACTAAGTATGGGAACCTTTGCTTATCTACCTAGAAGGCCAACTTTGCACCTCCATATATTTTCCTTTGCTCAAGCACATGTTCTAAAATTTAGACCATATGATCTCTTCATATAGGAGAATCAAACCATGTGATAATATACTCTCTTAGACCTCACATGTGTGAGATATAATGACATTACAATTCTCACTCATATTTTTCTTCCATAGAGCCAATAATGTCAAAAACTTATTTGGGAGGCCAATTTTGAACATGCATATATTTTGATGCATTTCATTGTTTGACTTGAAAGTCAAAAAAAAATAAACTAGGCAAAAAACTAAACAAACCCATATGATCAAATACTCTTTAAATTTCCACACATGTGAGATATGATACCATCAAAATTCTTACTTGGCTCTTTCTCGCCTCATGCAAATTTGGCTAAGTATGGGAAAACAATATCAAACTGTCTGGGAGCCCAACTTTGCACTTGCTTATATTTTGTCACACTTAGGTTCATAACTTAGGATTTAACAAATAATAATTAGGAAAAATAATTAACAAAACCATGTGACCATTTCTTCTTGAAACCTTCATGTGTGTGAATGATGATATCATCAACATGCTTACTTGGCTCTATTTGAATATAGAAAACACTATCAAAATGCTTGAGAACCCAATTTTACACCCACATATATTTTATTTCAATACATTACATGACTTGAGACTTATCACATATAAAATAGGGACTAATTTTTTATACCATATGACCAAATCCCCTTGACTCATCCACATGTGGTAATGGTCATGTTAGCAAACTGCCTACTCAGATTTCCTGTCATTGAACCCAAAATCCTATATGCGAATAATGATGATCTGGATAAATTATAATTATGCACAAAATATCTCCAAAGAATATAAAAATTATTATATGACCCCTTTCACATGATTAAAACTTCATACTCATACTTGAGAATCTCTAACCATGCCAAAACATAAGATCAACCAAGCATACTTCAAACATAATGGGATAAGCACATTGCACACTTTTTCCTTATCACATAGACTATCAAGGCACTTCATCCACTCACATAGACACCTTCATGACATTATCATGACATAATTTACAATGCTCCAACAATATCCCTCTTTGGCATTAATGCCAACAACCATCATATATAACTCACCTTCCTTTTCTCTCTTCAAGCACTCTCACAATAGGAACTTTCTCCCGCTTTGACATAATGACAAAGTGTGAACAATCTGATCTTGAGGACATAAATAGAACACCAATATGAGATTAAAATTTTATAAAAATGATACAAACTCCCCCTTACCTTGAGCCTACCTCTTCTTGCTTTGACAATTTCTTCTTAATCCATGCCAACACTCTCTCCAACCAAACACTATAAAAAATGAAGAAAGATAACAAAAAACCACTAAAATATGATATAACTAATAAATAAACATATGAGAGTGACTCTACCTAATATCTATGACCCATCATACCTTTTAAGCATCTTTAGATCTCCACACATCATGAAAAACCACCATACATGCTTACTAGCCATCTCTCTCAAATTACCATAAGGACCACCAAAATAACTTCATGCCACTCAACAAATATGAAAAATGATATCAAACATATTGATAACTTACCTTGAAAAAAAAATACTTTGCTCTTTTGAAGAAACTGAGCAAAAATCACTCTTCTTCAAACTAGGCCTGTCTAGCCTCCTTATAACCCTACTTAGAACTTGTAGATCCCAAAATAATTAGCCGACACATCTTCAAGACCTAAAATTTCATATCTAGATCACTCTCATATCCCCCCTCAATCATACCTATTTTAATCACCAATATCATCTTTTGTAAAATACTTCCTTCACAAACCAACTACCTAATTAGGCATCCAACTTGATAAGAACTTGAATAAATTGAGAACCACAAACTTTAAAATCTATGTGAATAATTATTTCAAAACCCATTTTTCCTATTCAACCTATTAAGAAGCATCAGACCTCAATTCATAAGGCAAACCACTTTTCTAGCATAGCTTAAAACCCTAGAAACTTAAAACAAACAAGGTCAAAAAACCTTCTTCTGGTCAATGCACACCTCTAAAAATTCTTACACAACTAGATACACTCATCACACACTCATGTACCAATATTTGAGTCTTCACACATTTGGGATCCATGACTTCATATAACCCATTTTAGGCCTGCTTGCCCTTAAGCCAAAAATTGAGAAACCTAAGAACAACAAAAAATATCCAATTTGACTTCAACATTCCTTTAGACCACAAAACCACCTACGTCATGTTATAATAATATTAAAATACCTTTATCTACAAAAATATCATCTTGACATTTCATCAATCTCATTATTCCACCTAGAAACACCCATTCTAACCTTGTAGACTGACCATATACAACTATCAACATCATGCCATTATCATAGCATATCTTCTACCTGGACATTCCTACTCCAATTGAAAAACTCATCTCTTGCCTTCTAGGACCTTTTTAAGAACATCACACCAACACTTTCTTCTCCACTAAAAGGAGTATCTTAAGAAACATAGATAAGGACATCCTTTGCACTATAATGCTCTAAAACAAAGTGAAGCTAGGAGTGGCCCACATCTCCTTAGTAACCAAAAGAATCCTCTTATAGATATAAGACTCCTTGATCTTTTTTTCTTCTTATTATTATAAACTATGATAATTATTTCCTTTTATATATTACTCTCCTTCTCTTCTAAGATAGAATTGACAACACATGGAATAACTATGGAATTTTGGCATACCTTTTCATTTATAGAATCAACCTTGCATCTTGGAACCTTATTATTAGGCATAGGAAAATGATGTAATTTGTATGAAACATGATCAAAAACAATATTATGTTTACTTGGATCCATACTTACCTCAAAACTAACCTCAACTAGTACTTTAGTCTTCTCCTTTAGCTTGGTCTCTTCATTCACAACATGAGCAGATAATGAGAGACCTTGGCACTCTTTAAATTTTATAGCATTCTCCACCATATAAAATAGATTACTTGAACTTTTAGACTCATCATAATTCCTACTTACCATCTTTGGTCTCCATAAGTTCACTTGCCTTCTATCTTGCACTATAGGAGCCTGATCAAATCTATTCTGACTTATTGGCCTTTGCTTGTAGAATATAGTAATGTGACCTCTCTCTCTTTAGCTATTGAAAACTTTACTCCTTGATGAAAACTTAGCTTGTCTTACCTTTTTTATAAAAAATATCAATGTGTCCAATTTCATGATAACTAAAACAAACTACTCTTTTTGAAGAAGACTTACCTTGCCTTTCCTTATTTGGACAATGCTTAGTAAAGTGTCATTTTTAAGATAATTGAAGAACTTAACCTTACTCACTCCTTTTGAATAATGACCCCTATCATAGACCCATGCAAACTCATTTTTAATAGATCTTCTACATTCTCTATCTCTATGCCCAAACTGATTATAAGTATAGTAGTAACCATTGAAATTTACATACCTCATGGCATTTAGTTGTCTAATCTGATTTGTATTTATTCTCTCATCACCTTCATTCCTTGTTTTTTTATTTATCTTCAAAGGCTAATCCACCTTGTTCTTATTAAAATTGATGTCAAATTGAGAAGTAACTTTGGGATCTTCATTAAAACCCAATCTAGATCTATCACTAGCTAACTTTTGACTCTTTAGGAAATCATCCAGATCATTAGAAATTTTATCAAACTTGATAAATTATTTTAGTTTTATTTAAAACTTCTCTAACTCATCTTTCAAATATAAAATCTTAGAAGCATACCTTAAATAATCATCTTATTTATCTTTCAAGCTTGTAGATAGGATTTCTAATTGACAAATGAGATGATTGATCGTATCTTCATGCTCCTTAGCATCTTCATTCATTATTTACTCAAAAATATTGAATTTTTCCTCATAGTCTTTGAGTTGAGACTCCACATTCTTTTTAATATTCTTTTCAATCTTTAGTTCTTCAAGAGCATTTATCAAATTAGTCTCATAGTCCACCTTATATTCATCATCATATGAATCACTACAACTAGACTCCTTTTTATGTGCACCAATCCCTTCCTCAGCCATGAATAGAGCTTCATCTTTAGTAGGACCATCATATTCATGACCATACTCTGAATCACTGACTTCACTCTCATCTAATGATCTACCATCTTCTTTGGTGTAGAGACTCTTCTTGTCCTTAAAGTACTTCTTGTTGTCAAACCTTCTAAATCCCTTTTTGCTTTTATTAAACCTTAAAGATCTCTTTACATCATCATGACCTTGATCACACTCTTCATCATCATCATTCTTATACTTATGAGGGAAATTATTAGCAAAATGTCTTATCTCACCATAATTGAAGAATTTGAGGGGTAGTTTACCTTTATACTTGCCTAAACCTATTTTCAATTTTCTTGAAATCAAAGCAATTAGTTCACCCTCATCTATATCAAAAATTGTCATTATCCTTGGGTTTATTACCTTATAACTTCTTTGGATTCAACTTTGTCTTGAATGTTTCTTCCTTCTTTGGTGGTATATCATCATTATTCCTCATCCCATAGGAAGTAAAGGTACCATGCAATTGATCCATCTTCAACTGAGTAAGGTCACGACTTTCTTCTATATTAGATACTTTTGGATCAAATTTGGGGGATAGAGACATTAAAACCTTTTGAATAATAGTAACCTCTTTAAGGTTTTCTCTAAGACCTCTAATGATGTTAGCAATATCATCAACTCTTTGTAGAAAGGATGCCATAAAATATTCTTCCTTCATCTTGAGACTTTCAAATAGCCTTATGTGAGTCTTCAACTTATCAAGCTTGACCTTTAAATATCCTTCATAAATTATCTACATTTTATCCCATATCTCTTTAGCAGATTTACAATGGAATACCTTGGTGTATTCAATCTCTAAAAGACCACAAGTGATAGCATTCATTGCCTTGGAATTATTCTCAAACAACTTTTGTACAACATTATATGGAGTAGTAGGAGTAACATAACCATCCACAACAAATTACCATATATCAAACCCTAAAGACATAATGTATGTATTCATCCTCACACTCAAAAAATCATAACTAGATCCATTGAACATCAGTGCTTGTTTAATATAGAAACCTCCTTGATGACTACCCATTTTGTACCTTAGATCACCTTCAAGATATTAAGCCTTAACCAAAGGACCTAATTTGATACAATTATTAGATGTACAATCATTGAGAGGAGGATGAATCAATGAGCCTAGATATTTCAATTATAATTGTAATCATTTAAAACTATTAAGCAATCATCATATATCAACTTGATCAAGCAGTATTAACAAGAGAGATCATTCATTCAAATCATACACAATATCAAACACCTAACATATAATTCCTATGGGAAACCTTCATGGGGAACAAAACCCACTCTCAATTATGCAACATATGGACTACTATCTTATAATAAATTATAAACAAGAGACTGGTCTACTCCTTTCAATAAAACCTTGATCATGTCCTCCTAACTAAAGGTATTTAGTGAAACACCTATTTCACAAGGAGCAATTAATCCTAAAAAAGACCAAGTCCTTTATACCCTCCATTGAATACCTCAAAAATTGTTTATTCAACACTTGATGATGGATCTCTATTTATCTAACCCTTGTACATACTTTTTCTCTCTCTATCTCATACAAGCATCTCACATAGGCATACCACAATCTCTTTCCTTCACTGAAACTATCCTCATATGCACACCCAAACCTCTTCACATATCCCAAAACTACAAGATCACTTTTATGATGTCATAAATATGACCTATAATTCATACACATAGTCATCAATCTTATCTACTCATTAATTCATCAATTGGGCACTCTACCTCTCCTTCACTCCACAACTCTTACACCTTACACAAGTCTCTCTCACAAGTCTTCCACAAGCCTAAAAACCAAAACATTTGGTTTATATATATAGATATATATATATATATATATATATATATATATATATATATATATATATAGATATAGATATATATATATATGTATATATATATATGTATATATATATATATATATGTATATATATATATATGTATATATATATATATGTATATATATATATATGTATATATATATATATATATGTATATATATACATATATATGTATATATATACATATATATATATATATGTATATATATATATATATAATTCATGAATTATCACCATCCCTGTCTTACATTCCTTCACACTTAAGCACCATCCACTTTCAAATAGGCCTAAGTTACTTCTAGGTCCTTCAATGCTTCACTTTGGCATATATTTTGATGCACTTCAATGCTTGACCTAAAATTTAGTGAAAATCTTGTAATTAGATCATAATTAATGCATCTTACATAAGTCACACTTAAGTACCATCCTCTTTCAAATAGGCCTAAGTTAATTTTATGTCCTTCAAAGCTTCACTTTGACATATCTTTTGAGGCACTTCAATGCTTGACCTAAAAGTTAGTGAAAATAAACTAGAAACAAAATTGAAAAAACCCATATGATCACCTTTCCCTAAAAAATACACATGTGTGAGATAATCTACCATCAAAATTCTTATTCAATTCTTCCTTGCATCATTCAAATTTGGCTACATATGGGATAACAATAACAAACTCCTTAGGAGCCCAAATTTTCACTTGTATATATTTTGTCAAGCTTAGGTGCAGTCCCTAAGATTCATCACATAAGAATTATGCAAAATACTAAATAAACCCATGTGACCATTTCCTCCTGAAACCTTCATGTGTGTGAAGGTTGACATCATCAACATGCTTACTCAGCTCTATTTAAACATAGAAAACACTACCAAAATGCCTAAAAGTCCAACTTTTCACCCACATATCTTTGAATGTGCTTCATCACATGAATTGAGAATTAGCTCATATCAAATAAGGATTAATTTTATCATAACCGTATGACCAACACCCCCTGAATCATCCACACATGGTAATGGTGGCATCATCAAACTACCTACTCAGATTATCTACCATTGAACCCAAAATATCTAGATGATAATAATGATGATCTGTATGGATTCCACTTATGCACACAAACTATCCAAAGCATATAAAACATCTTATAGGACCCCTTGCACATACTTAAACCTTCATACTCATCCCTAATCATCTCTAACCATGCCAAAATAGAATATCAACCAAGCATACTTCAAACATACTAAGATAAACACATTGCACACTTTTTCATTATCACATAGAATATCAAGGTACTTCATCCACTCACCTAGACACCATCATGAAATCATTGAAAATTCTCCAACACATCTTTTGATTACTGATAATCCAAACACTTTGTTACAAAATGAGACACATTTTTCTTCATTATTCTCCAAAAATAGAAAAGTTTCAACTTTTGGTTCATCTTTGTAACATATGGATGAGCAAAATGAGAAGCTATATGAAATTATTTAAAAAATAACTATCTAACACCACCATATTTTGAAACAAAATCCAGCCTTGGAACTTAAGAATATTATATGTATATGAGGTGAAACTGATGTATTTTCTATCCATCATAACCTTAGTAAGCTATAAAATTAATATTTTATTACAGTAATTTATTTTTAGTTATGTATAAGTCAGTCCCTCTATTCCATTTGGACATGATAAAAATGGAAATGGAGGCTCTCCTAATAATATTATCATCCACCTAATTCTCTGTACCCTTAACATAGTTAATATCCATGTAAAAATCACTAATAATATCGATCCATCTATGATTTTAGGAATTAATATTATCCTAGGTATAGAAGTATTCAAGACTCTTAAGATCAATCAACAACTTAAGTAATTTACCTAAAATGTAATTCCTCCACATATTAATAATGAAAATATAAAAGGTAATTCTTGATCATGTAGTGGATAATTGATTTCACTTGGTTTCAACTTTTATGACTGATAGGCTACCACTCTTCCATCTTGAGTCAAAACTCCTCCAAGTCACTCTAGTGAGGCATCTATCCATAATTTGAAAAATCCATAGGTATTATAAACTAATAATATTGGTGTTGAAGTAAATCATTACGCAATAATTTGAAAGGATTATTCACACTTGGGTGATAATTCAAAATTCCTTCCCTTATATTGAATATAATTAATATGATAAGCTATTCTATAAAAACCTTTCTATAAGACCCATGAAACTGTGCACCTCATGCACATTCTTTTGGTGTCTACTGCTCTTTGATATCTCTAATATTTACTAGGTCTACCTAAATTCCTTTTTTGGATATAATATCACCTAAGTAGTGTATCTCTTTTTGATAAAAGGAATGCTTAGAAAATTTGGAAAATAACTTGTGCTACCGTAATCTTTGTAGTATCAAACTCAAGTGGTATTTGTGTTCTTTCCCATTCTTAGAATATATTAAGATATCATCTGATGACATAGTATAAATTGATCCAAATACTATTGAAATACATTATTCATCAAGATCATGAATGTTTTAGGTCAATTCATGAGTCCAAAAAGCATAACTATGACATCATAATGGTTATATCAAGTTTGAAAAAAATTTAATGCAAATTTACTTCCTCGATGTGAAGTTGATGATATAAAATTGATAACTTAGTTTGTAAAAACATTTTTGACCCTTTCATTTTTTCAAAAAAATTGCCAATACTCTAAAGAGGATAATTATTTTTAATTGTTACCTTGTTTAACATGCAATAGTCTATGTATAGTTGAAAGGTCCCATCTTTCTTCTTCACAAAGACCACTCATGCTCCCCAAGGTGAAAAGATGGGATTAATAAAACCATTTTCCAATAGTTCCTAAAGTTTCACTTTATGTTCTTGAAATTATATAGTGTTTATCTTATATGGGCCCTTTGGTGTAGATCCTAGTATAAATTTTATAGAGAAATCAAATTTCTAGACTAGGGGTGGCCTGAGTACTACATCAAGAAATACATCCCTGTAATCTTTTATTATGGGATAATCTATAGAACTCATGTGTAACTCAATAATTTTCTTATAAATTTAATTCATACAAGGATCATCTATTATTAACTGCCTTTCAAAATTTTAAGGTAGATGTTATTTTTAGAGATCTGACAGTCTTAATACCCTAAAGGGTTACTAGATTTCCCTTGTCATCCAAGTTTTGGACCCTTTTTATAAAAATAGATGGGTTATATTAATTTAATAACCAATCCATGCCTAAATATAACATCATAAGATCCCAAAGGTGCTACATATATTTAATCTAGTTTTGAACACTCCCATATCCATCTACTTGCTCTAAAAATTATGTCACAGGGAATTTATTTCCCATTCCAAACCAGAATTGCCATAAATATCTTATTATTGAAGGTTTAATTTTATAATTTGAGAAAAAAATTAGAGAAACTAAGCTACCAAAATAACTAAATACTATCAAAATGGCTAACTAAATTCTAGAGACAATACTTTTAGCCTCAGTAGGAGTGGCTTGAAAATTAGCTTGTTGATTATCCATGGCTATTTAAATTTGATGGTTATTTTCTTGGTTAGAAAAATAATGAAAACAATATTTATTTTAATGGGATCCTCCACATATTAAGCATAATTGAGATTTTCCTTTTTTGGAAATTTAACTTTATTGGCTATAGTGGTAGGTGTAAACATCTGAGTGGAAAAAGGAATATTTTTCTAGAAGTTTTTAGACTTTTGATTGTCCTTAGCATTACCCTTGTATATATTAGATTCATTTATAAAATTTTCATTATCATTTATTTTATTTAAATCTTATCTTTTAAACCCTTTCTTGGAAGGATCAAAAGGAAATATATTACATTGGATGGATTTTATTTTCATCTCTTGAAAATAGTTGGTCCTAAATTTTAACTTATCTTCAGCCACATAAAATGAATAAATGGTGGAAGTAATGGTTTTTTGTTTGGTAAGATTTACATCATCTATAATGATTTCATGCAAACATAGTTTAAACTTAGTGACCTTAGTATATCCATTCCTCATGTAGTTAACATACCTAAGCAAATAAAAAAACCTTGTCTTGAATTCTTCTACTGATAGATTATTTTACTATAATTTATTAAATTTAGCCTATTTTCATTCATAGTGATTGGTTTAAATTTACATTTTATTTAAAAAAAATCTCTACAATTTCCAAGGAGATATTTTCCTTATCATACCCATTCATTTCATCAAGATGTACTTATGTGCATATGAATGGCACACATTAAACTATGCACTCAACTTCCTGTGTTCATACCAAGACAACACATCTAATGAAAGATGATGGGTAGCCTAAATGAAAAATGACAAATATGTACCCAAGGACAAATGAAATATAATATGTAACTCTCAAATTTGAAGGTTATGTACTTATTAGGGAATAATATGGATGGGTGTTACTAAAGGAACTATGGGCCTAGATTATTCATCTAAGGCTTCAAGCTAGTTAAGGATAAGGTTTGAACTATGGGTATGTTGAGGTCAACATACCCCTATTCCTGAAAATTGGGTACCCTTGTGTTAAAATTGTGTAGATTTATACTTTAAAATTGAAAATCCATTTGATCAAAACATCATTACCATGTTTTCATATTGTTCATATTTAAAGATCATCCACAACATGTTCTAATTAGTTTGCTTGTTCATGGCTCTGGTTTAACCTTGTCTAAATTTTGTTAACTTTGGATCTTATTTTTTCTAGTTATAGGTCTAATAAGTGTCCATTGGAGGTAGAAAATGTTTGGGTTTTATAACTTTAATGATTTTATCTTAATTTGACCTTTTATTAGCCTTTGGTTTGTTAAAAGTCAAATTAAAGTCATGTTCAAGCTTTCTGAAAACTTCATTAAAAAATCCTAGCTTAGACCCCTCATTTGAATTAAAATTTAGTATGAATAAATTAAGTGGGAACTTTTTAATATGCTATGGACTTAGTTAAATTTTTATAGACCAAGGCTTAGTCATGTTTTTCAACACTACCAAACCTTAGTCTAAAAATTATATACTAGGTGTCTTTTATATGCTGAGCCCTTTGTCCCCTTTTATTTTAATATGGTCTAACCTTTTATACGTAGGTTCCTTTTCATATGTTTTATATTATATTAAAATCTTAGTCCTAAGGCTCAATTCATGGTTTTTAACACAAACAAGACCTTAATCTTAAAGCTTTATCCTAAGTCTTATATGTCTCTGAGCCCTAACTTAAACCATGTGCTTGTTTACAGGATCAATGATCCGCATTCACATAGATGATAAAGATCCAATGGATTGAGATCATCATGGATCAAAATGGGTCCTTTTTATTATAACATAGACTTAGCCTAAGTTTAACCCTAAATGTTTTTTATTGTATTTATCAATACAATAAAACCTTAGGATAAAACTTATATTATGACTTTAATTAGTTGAAGGGTCTTCATTTTATTATGTTTTAAGGACCTATGTTATACTTTGGTCTAAATTATAAGTATTTTTGAGCTAATTTGATCTATTTATGACTATAGGAAGCAACTGTATTTGAATACTTAGATCATAATCAATGATCTATTTTTACTCGGGTGAGATCAATTGAATGACACACATCAATTAAAAATTATTATGGAACCTACTATTCATGAGACTTAAACTTGACATTCTTAGGCCTAGAATTTGACGTCTTTGAGGCTATTATTGATGTCCATGAAGATGTAAATTTTTAGTCCCTATAATTGACTGTGTGAGCTCAAAATTGATGTTTTTACAACCATCAATTGACATCTACGAGGCCATCAAATTTTAGCCCCTATGGATAATTATATAAGCTTAAATTTGACATTCTCAAGACAATCAATTGATGTCTATAAGGCCATCATTGACTTCTGTGAGATCTTCAAATTCAAGATCAAGAACCAATCTCACTTAAATGAATGAATGTGTTTGTCTTCATGTTGAAGGATTAATTAAATCTATTTAAAGCCATGTTTCGACTCAAGACCCTTCTAACCAAGTTTAAATTTGCATGGGAGTAATTTTGAACACCATAGACTTATCTTAAATATTATTTAGTCGTGTTTCTTAATATTTGACCAAACCTTAGTTTAAAATATTATGCTTGGTCCATATATGTCCCATGATATTATGCTCTATTTTATTGTCTTGATCCAATGAATGCAAGGACCTATTTATATAAAACTTAGCTTAGACCTTTTACCCTAAAGTTTTGTCATATTTATTAATACAATAAAATTTTAGGCTAAAAATTGTATGCTAATCCCTTCTATTATTATTTGGGGCCCCCTTTTTAATATGTTTTATACCTAGCTTAAATACTTTAGCCTAAGGTTTATTTCATGTTTATAACATGAAATAAAACAATGGTCTAAAGTATTTAACTAATTTCTTTATATATCCCAACCCTAACTTAAACATTTTGCACCTTTACAGGATATATGTCTCATGTCCAAGTGGACATGATTGATCCAACAAAGCATAGACAAAATTAAATTTTTAATAGAGCCCTGAGCAAATGTGGAATCACTATGTGGCAAGAATGTGTTAATTGGTAAGGTTGACAAGATATAGACCTTAGAAGGCCCACAGGACTACCAAGTAGCATGACCTTGGAGCCAAGTATATATAATGACCAATGGTATGTAACTTTTGAGATTGAGATTAATGATTTGGATTGATCTATGTAGAATGATCCAATGGAGTGAGATGAAGCAGATTTGTTTTAGAAAGGCAACAGTGAGGTTTTGAATATTAATGAGAATATTGCTACCAAAATGCCACATAAGTGCCACAATGATGCCACATCTATAAAAAGTGATAAAGTTGAAGATCTTATGGGCACAAAAAAGGTAAAGGTATACATGAAAAGTTTTAAATTAAATCTAAGGCAAAAACTCACTTAAGCTCAAAAGTCATCACCATTAAAGCTTGGAAAGACTTGTAAAAAACCCTTAGCATCTATAAAGCCCTAATTCAATCACAAATTGATAATAAATCAATATTTAAAGAGTCTAATTACTTCTTGAGAAAGTGAAAATTGTTTTAGAGGTGAACTATAGTCCACTAGTGAGTAATTTAGATATACTCACAATCATGGTGGGTAGAAAACAACATAGAGAGGACACAAATCTCTATTTTACTGTGGATTTAGAATGAAGAGGCTTCAAAGATATTGAATTTGATGTTATAGGATTAAGCATCAAATATAACAACTAGTCCAAGCTTTTCTAGACCATTGAAGAGCTACTAGTCATTACAAAAGAGGATGAAAAGATTGCATCAATCAAGTCAGAGATATGATGACCTACTCACCATTTAAATGATAATTCTTCACTATGTAGTAGCAAAGCTAGAGGTACTACATTGCATCAATGTTATTACTCCTATTTTTAAGGACTATAAAATTGATCAAGACATGATAGTACATGAGCATATTTTTATGAAAATTGCTTATATCCCTTATTTCCTTCAAGAATTACTACAAGCTACCCAAGCCTCAAGTGGATTTACCACAGTCAAAAAATGGTCTAGTAAGAATGACTTGAAAATTGTCTTTACCCCATGGTTGTATTTAGGAACCCAAGTAGTCTTTGACATCAATGGGGGAATCCCAATCACCCAATTTAGGGATGGTATTATAATGATAATGACATTACTAAATAGATAATCTAAGAGCCCCTCCACCACTTATGTCAATAGAATTTGGGTCCCATTTGTGTATATCATGATTGAGAAAGGACTTAGTCCCCCCTTTGGAGAAATGATCAGTATCTGCTTGAAATAATAATTCTCTATAATAAAGAAGAAAAATGGCAATCATATTTATATGATGTATTATCTTTTAGATGCCTTGCTATCCACTACCATAATATCCAACATAAAAGAATGGTCACTTGACAGGAGATAAATAGTCTCCCAGTATTATTCCAAATTGCATATATTTAAGTACAAGGACCATATTTAGTTCATATGTGACTATATATACCTAGCCTTATTTGAAGCCATAACATGGATCCATATGATGAGGGTCAACCCTTTGATCAAGAAGTATGTCAAGCTCATTTGGGAAATTAGGCTATATTTAGATTGTACTATAATTTGGATATAGGAAACTCTGAGCCAACCCTTTAGGTTACCAGTCCATGTACCTACAAAGTTGGTGGAGTAGGAGATAACATACCAATTATTCCATGGCATAGATAGTGTATGTAAAATCAAAAGGAAATTATTACTCTATTCCTTTCCCTTAACCATTAGAAGGACTATGCTTCAGAATTAGGACCATGTAGAGACTATCTCTAGGAATAAGACGTCCTTCAATCTATATATTGATGAATTGAGATAATGGAACCCCTATGAAAGGGTTTAAAAACATGTTAAGGCTAAGTAGATTAACATGACTTATGAACATCACCCTGGTGTCTATAAATTAATGTACATATAAGATTCCTCATTCATAGATGTCTTGGCCAAATTAAAGAAGCATAACATCAATCTCAAAGCTAGACTAATAAGACATAAAAATCTAAGTGAGGATTTATGGTATATTGGGCCTAAGTATTATCATTTATTACTAGGACCATCTTTTAGACCTCTTTACATATAGCCAATAACAAAGACACAAAATCCTAAGGAGAGGAGACCTAGTGAAGTATCATCATCTTTAGTTCAACATGAGGAACTAGAGTCACAAGTTGATGAATTTTACATAATTGTATTAGATCCTAAGGAGATAGTAGAGGATGCCTTAAAAGCACTAGCTAGTGCTTATGAATTAGATGATGAAAAAATATAAATAAAAGAACCTTAGTCCCAAATTGAGGAGGAAGCAAAGGAAGAAAAAGGAAAGAAAGTATCTCTAGACTTGGTCTTGGTTGAAATCCAACCCAAAAGGAAAGATAAATTAGCTCTGTTTCAAGTAGGAGGCAAGAATCCAAAGTTGAATCTCACTCATCCTTGGAGTGAAATCAATTTTTTTAGTGAATACAATCCAATTTATGGCCCCTCTATTCCAAAATACTTCATATATGTCAAGTTGTAAAAGGATCCAACCATGCACCACCACTAGGCTATTACAAAATCTATTAACATCTATGTACATGATGAACTCAAGCCCTATATTATGACATTATAACAATAGGAAAAATAAAGATTCATGAATACCCTTGAAGGTTTAAGTGGAACATAGATGGATGCTCTTGGAACTTTAAGTGGATCACAAGTTGAGATCCCTACTCCTCAAGTGACTGAATCATCAGTGGGAGTTTGGTTCAACCCAGAGACAACTAGCATGGAAAGAGTAATTAAGAAGAAATCCATGGTTGAAGGTGAACAATTCACCTTTTAGAAGATTGAAACTTTTTTTGGTCTAACTCTAGTGGTAAGGAAAAAGCTAGGACAAATAAGATGTTTGAGGAGTAGATCCTTGAAGTGGCCCAGGCTCAAAGATCAATTGAAAATAATGATCAAGGACATATTATAGGAAAATAATAATTTGAAAAAGTTTGTTGTCTTATCAATTCATGAGGATAGATTCAAGAAGTTTGAGGATACCATGGATGACCTTTTCAGCTCTTTAAAGGCATTCAAGACTAGACAATGAGAAATAGAGAAGTAAATCTCTAAGGTAACAGGCCAAGTTGGCCAATGGTAAGCTATAAGACTTTAGGTGGAAGACATAATTAAGGCCTTGTCTAATAATCTAGTCATAATTTTTACAACTATTAATAAGACACATTTGAATATGGCCATAGCCATATTGGTTGATAAAATTGAGGCCCTGAACAGCTGGTCTAAAATAATGAAATACCTTAACAAAGACTTGAATCAATTGGAATATGGAACATCTCACATCTTAGATATATTGATAAAGGAGCTCACATCCCTTATCTCACTAGATTTCATTTGATGAAGAATTCAAACACAGGACCTTTTAGTTCATGCAAGAAATAAGAAACCAAGGCAAAACTAGACAACAGATGGTAACAGGAAAGTTGTGGCTTACTCCTATCTTCTAAGGAAAAAATGGGAGATGATAGTGTCATAAAATGATATATAGATAATATTGAAAAGGACCTTAAATATCTAGAGGATCATGGAAAGGATCTTTTCATAAATCCAATGGTGGATCTTCAGCTTATCAGTGATCAACATTATAAGTTGATAATCCTATAGGGTAGGCAACAATAACAAGGGACTTCATCAACACAAGTACCCTAAAGCAAAATTTCGTTAGGAATATTCTCTTTATAATAACCTTGTAAAATTTTGAAATAGAATATTCTTTTGTAAAGTCTTGTGTAGTTTATAAGCACATTGCCTATAAGTCAATCCACTTGGAAAGGTTTAGTGTATTCTAGAAACTTTTGTAGAAAGGATAGTTGTCCTTACACTTGTACACTTGTAAGTGGATATGACCAAATGATATGCTACCTTGTTTATTATAAAAGGAGCATTGTAATTTTTAAAAAAGATGGAGTTTTTGAGCTAAAAAAAAATGAGTGTAAACTTTGAGCAACTAATGCAAGTAGAGAATTCTGAAAGCATTGTCTCATTTTGTTTACATGAATTTTTATATGGCTTATCTCCCAATTATCTATTCTGAATTTCAGATTTTAATTATTCTTATGAATTTTTGGTGTGTATCTTTAAGTGAAAATTATTAACTTGTGATAATTCTAGGTTAATGGAAGGTTCCTTAGTTTGCTTCATTTTATTTGCTCTGTATTTGTATATGTGCATCAGCTATCTACTTAAAGGAGTAAATATTTAAAGTAAACTTGGTTCTTATTTACATTGATTATTATCTTCCTTAGAATTTCACTTAGTATATGTTTTTATTTGAGCTTAAGATATTTTGATTCATATAATGATTTTAAGTGCATACCTAGGAAACATTTTGAACTTTGTCATGATGTCTAGAATGAAGATCAATAACAACATATTTTTTCTCTACCCTGCCCTTCTTTTTGCTTTTTTTTACCAATTCACTTTAGATTAAAGCTTAATTGTATATGTCCATATTATTTTATCTTTAGACTTAGGTTTGAGCATAATTTATCTTAATTATCATAGATCATCTTCTCATTTACAAATATTTATAAACCACAATGGCTCCCAACCACCAACTAATATAAATATTATGAAACAATCACTTATTCTATCTTTATTCCACCATAGATAATAGGATTATCATAAACTGCAACTCATGCTCTAAATTATTTGAATTCTATAATGATAAGTGTTTCTTAAACACTCTTAATAGATTGTGATACAAATTTAGGCATCAATAGGGTAGGCTTCATTGGCACTAGAAAGAGAGGCAATTCTTTGTAGATTTATAGTATTTTTACTAGTTTTTGTGAATATTATTTAAAGATCACTTCACTCTTTGTATATTTGTGTTCCTTTTATCATAATCATGTAAAGGTTGGTGATCTTCATCATTTTATACCAGTCTTTGTGCTTATTTAGACAAAGATTGACATTCTTTGAAAATATATGCTAAATTATGGTAAAGATGGCTTTAGAATTGTGAAACCATCATATTTGATGTTAGTAATAGCTATTTTTATTAAATATTCTTAGATATTTTTCTCCATTGAGTTCATTTGAGCTTAAAACATGTAAAGGTTTATCTTAATTACATATTTAGATACATCTTTAATCTAAATTTATTAAATATTATCATCCTTTGTCATCCTTTATATGAATCTTTATAAAAATTGCTAAAATATGCATTTATGATCATTGTTCTCTACAAAAAATATGCTTTATGCATCGTATTTAAAATAGTATTCTAAATTCTCAAGATATAATTACCAAGAATCAAAACAAGGTCACACTTAGAGACTAGGGAACCTCTGCTTGAACTAGAAGTCCACAAAAGAGCTACATAGGACATAGGTAAGCATATGCTTTCAAAGTCTTTGCCAACTTCACCAATATAGGGTGATCACATATTCAACACTAATCAAGGTATGTCCTATATGGATAGATATTCTATCAATGTTCTAGGTGTGGTACATGATCTTCTTTATAACACTAAGAAATATTTGACAATATTTAGTCCTAATAACATTGTAATTGTAGAACATATTAAATCATTCAAATCTACTTTGAGATTTTTAAGTGTAGTCCATGAGGATGTGGTATGTAGACTATTTATTTTTACCTTTAAGGATGTTTTCTATGAATGGTTTCTTAATCTACCTAAAAATTACATTACTAATTGGGACCACTTTAACAATGTCTTCATTGACTAGTTTGGAAAAATTATTAGTCCTTGTGTCTTGTGCCAGTAGTTCACCATAATCAAGAGGGATACAAATAAACCTATAAGAGCATTTAATTTTAGGTTCCAAAAAATGTATAGCCAGACCATAGACCCTTACAATCCTGATGATGCCTTGGCTCTAGAAATATATAAATATGCTTTGGATCCCATGACCTCTATTTTCATAAAGATGGTTGTTGGACCAAT
The DNA here is from genome assembly GCA_037957365.1 of Torreya grandis. Taxonomy (NCBI): domain Eukaryota; kingdom Viridiplantae; phylum Streptophyta; class Pinopsida; order Cupressales; family Taxaceae; genus Torreya; species Torreya grandis. Next base: position 1,079,321 of record JARHVA010001346.1, on the reverse strand, counting down.
GAATACCCTAGCCTTAGCCTATGTTGAGGCTATGATTATTAATGACCAAATGCAACCCCAAGGTCAAATGGATTACTCTATTGCAAACATCAACCCATATTTTCCTACCTTGAATGTCTTCACAACTAAAAATTAGAATATATCTACCTTAAACTAAATCCAAACTTTAAACCAATTACTATTAAGTCATGCTCATCCTACCCAGAACTCAATATTTTTGAACACTACTATAAATAGATTTAACCCTAATGATAAAAAGGCCTTAATACCAACCAATGGTACTAATAAAAATTAGATTCAACTTTTTAAGGCACCCAAAAATGAAAATGGCTTTATCTTAAATATGGTCCAAATTTTAAGAACTAATTTATTTATCTATAGATGCAGGTTGGTAATACTAGAGAGTGTTTCTCTTAATTTCTACTCATTTCTTAATTTTGGAAGAAGATAAGAAACTAGTAATTAGGGTATGGTAGAAATACTTAGTTGTTATGCTTGGATGATCTAGAAGAGTATGGAGATCTCCTTTTTGTCTTAAAAGGATTACCTATAGATAATAAAACACTAACAAAAGTGGTTGTTATAAATATAGTTAGGTGGACTGCCTAACATGAGCTAGATCCAAGAAGTGTGACCTGGCTAGGAGGCTGTCAATCTACTCTTTGATATAAATTAAGTTGAAAGAGATAAAAGTAAGATACTTGCATCAAATAATAGAAAATAATTGAAATGAAATATAAGAAGTAGATGAATTCTTGATAAAGAAAATGACTAAATGTAGTAAAAGTAGGTCAATACTAATGCTAAAATAGATCAGGTCAGGTTCATAAAGTCAAGTAGAGGTCTATGAATAGGTAGGGACATAAAAATTTAGATTTAGTTGGGGGTAAGGGGATAGAAATAACTAGTTATTTCTTACCATAATGACCATTAGTGGTTGGGCTGATTGTTAGTGCTTAAGCTAACCATCAACAATTGGGTAACTATCGATGGTTGGAGGTGACCATCAATGGTTGTGTTAACCATCGATAAGTTCCTATGGATTTTGAAAGTATTTAGAAAAATATTTGTAGATTGGGTTAATGATTAGGTAAGGATCTAATAAAAAATGGGAGATTATAAGATAGGTGTAGAAAGGTTTGATGGGGGAGAGAGGTTAGAAACCAAAATTACAAAATTAAAGTATAAATATACCTATTGCTTACTAAATGGTTGATGGTTAAAAGTTGGACCAATTTTGGTAGAGTAATGATACTTTGCCTCAAGATTAATTTTGGTAGAGGTTCAGATGTCTATTATTATTGTTGAATTGCTAGAAGAAGACTGACTAGATATAAGCTTTAATACCTATGTGCAAGAATTCTTGTGATCATCCTCTTTTTCACCTCTTACTCCCCTCTTTTTATAAGAAAAGAGAGATGGAGGATAGAAGTTTCTCAAGTAGGTTGGCTTATTAACTTTGATGCTTAGGAGTTTGTTAGCAATGGACAAGGTAGGATATATTAAATTATTTCATGTTTCTTATAGAGTTATTATTTATGTAATAATGAGGAGTACATAACCATCGATGGTTAGACTAACTGTCAACAATCAAGTTGACTATCAATAATTAAGTATCCAAAGGAAAAGGGTTCAAGGTGGGTTGTAAGAGGTTGGGTAATGGTTAGTTTAGTTAATTAGTGAGTTTAGTTAGGCAGGGGTTTGGATTAATAAATTATTAAATAATATTGCAATAATTACAGTCTTGATTTGTATATTTTATTTGTCTTTTGTAGCTTTTTAAAAATAGTAATAAATTAGGAGAAATATATCTTAACTTAAAATAGGCTGAAATGGCTATTACAGGGTCTAAAATTGGCTATTCAGGACTAAGATAGTGTCATAAATTAGAATCTAGCTTTATTTTATGAAAGGATAAGACTATCAAAAATAGGACACCTTAGGATCTGATGTTTTTATCCTCTTCCACCATTATTATCCAAACTACTCATAGAGACTTGATTTTTCTAGGTTAATTACGTTATTCTTATGTGAGCCTACCTATAAAATTTCAAGTGTTGAATGTTGATGGATCTCATTATATAACTATTTTAATCTTCAAACCCTAACCCTCCATCATGCTTTATAAATGAGATTTGAATCACTGGAAGAGGGGGGATTAACATGTGTGTAAGATGCACTGAACATGTGATTTACACCCCTTGTGTGGGTATGTTGCCTACATACCAATACTATAAAGAGGGATCAAGCCTTATGTAGTTCTCGTACCTAATGTGCTTTGTGAAATAGTGTAATGTAGATGCAAAGATGCCAAATTAAGAGTGCTTGACATGGCGAATGACTGGTGTGAGGGTTTGAATGTGTTTGCAGCTATATTAGGTGACTGTATGCAAAGAATAGGAAAGTTTACCTTAGTGTTTTATTTATATTCTTTCTTGATTTTTAATATTTTTCACCTCCCTTATAAATAAAATCTGAATGGACTTTTATAGGGAACTATTGGTCATGGATCAAATGTATTCAATCTAGTCCTACATGATGAAAGATAGGAATCAGATGGAAATGACCATTTAGGATTGAAATGTGATTAGATAGGGGCACCAAAAATAGAACACCCTAGGGTCTAGCATTATTTTCCAAGTATGGCACTCCTATCCTATAGGCTCAAGACTTGGGGGGGATAGAATTGGCTTGGAAAATAGAGTCTGGCTAAGCTAGAATGACTGGTAATGAGCAAAAAGGTAATAAGGGTCATAAAAGCATGAAATAAGGTCTTATGGATAAGATGTCACAAGCCACACTCAATTTACCAATTTAGACATTATATATGACTATATTTCCCCCCCTTATTTTAGTGATGTAGGAAAGCAAAATGCTAGGATAAAGGAAAAGTAAAAAGTGTATTTGAACTTACTTGCAAGGGTGAAGCCCATGAAGCTATGTGATGCTGATTGTATATAGAGAGATCATGTCATGAAGTGTAAATATATAAGAGAAAATAAATATTAGATTATTTTTTACTAGACATGCTACGTCTAAAACAATAATGTACAAAATCTAGGTAAAAGAGAGAGGAAGAGAAAGGAATGAATATGCCTCACTAGGTATGTGAACCAATATAAAACTTGTTGTGATTTTGAGTGGTATTGAGTATGTTGGGTATGTTTTCAACCAAGAGTAACATCATGAATGGATCTAAGTGATTAATTCCCTAAGAGTGGCTCAATAATTCAAAGGCTATCCCTTTGGCTCCATTGTCACCCACTAAGTGAAGCTATGTGATCATGCATGTGCTAATCAATGTTTGGACTATGTGTCTAATCCCTATAAGTAGGTGGCTCTATAATACAAAGGATATCTAGTCCTTCGGCTCCATCATTTTTCACTAAGTGAAGCTATGAACTAATATCAATATGAATTTGTGTCATATGAGATGGCTCCCAAAGCCTATGGATGCTCTATAATCTAAAAAGGTGATGTGGATAGCTAAATGTGTACTAGAAACTAGGCCAATATTGACCACTTCAAGAGGTTGAGATTAGGCCAATATGAAATCCACTCTGAAACTAAGAAATAAGCTTATGTGGAAGCCACTCAATAATGATGCTAACCACCGATAGATGGAATAAGGCACATAACTACTGAAAATACCTAGGTCATGTACTAAACTTAGAAAGAAAAGAAAGCTAATGTACTACACACATTGCCCCCAATCATTGGTGTATATAACATGTATTTTGATCTAGAAGCTATACTAACTACCTAATCTAAAACTAGAGGAAAGAGGCACTATTTCATGCATGATGCCCCTATATCTAGATTTTCTAAGAAAAATTATAATGAAACTATTGATTTTGAACTCAGCTGTTGTTAACAAAATTGTAACTAAACTTACCTTTCTAACAATTTCTATAAAATCTAGGTTTTTTGTTGTTTCAATAGGAGTGCTAAAAATAAGACACCCTATTGTCTAGTGTTATTGTCCACTTTTGATTCTCTTTTCCTATTTCTGATGACCATTTTATGTTCATCACTATTTTCCTAGTCTGTTATACCTAGTTTGGGTTTTGCCTGTTATTCTAAGTGTTTTGAAAACTAATTTTTTGACTGATAGGATATAATCTCTATGACAAAACCCCTATTTGTTTCCCCTTATTCTAAGGGTAGGAATGAATACCTTGTAATGGATTCTCTTATAAGAAAGAGCCATGCAAGTGTGTTATGCTACAAAATACATGATATAGCAATGTTAATCAAAAAGATGTCTCAAGATATAACATAGTTTGTATTGGAGATTATTAGATCAACAAGGTATGCCTAGATAGATGTAATAATGTAATAATATGTGAAATATACTCAATTGAAATTTTTTATGTTAGTTTTAAGTTATCAAAGAGGGATGGAGCATGATGTCCATCATGGCATCTAAGAAATAAAGATGATGCATGATTTAGATCATGGAATTATAAATAATGAGAAACACATAAGGCAATAAGCAAAAATCATAAAAAAGTGGCCAAGGGGCCAAGCAAACAAGGTACATGGGCACATGTCACTCAAACTAGAAAGTAAGCATGCAAGGCCTGTTCAAATGACCACATACACATACAATTGAAAACAAGTAAGGTTGTCATGAGGGATAAAAACACATAGAAGAGTACAAGAAAAGGATATTGGCAAATGTCCTAAGGCACACAAAAGAGACAAAATAGGAATTAATAAATGCAATCACATCTAGATACGCAAAGTAAGAAAGGAAAGCATGTAAATTCTAGAAATACAATCATATCTAACTAATCAAAGCAAGAAGTGAAAGGATGCAAGACATGGAGTACAAGACTAGATATATGCTAAGAAATACATAAGTTCTATATATTATGAATGTTGATAGAGTAATCTATATAAGCTAATAATTAATGTACATCAACATGATGATTAGAGTGTGTGGTGTAGGAATGACATAACTCAGATGGTGTAGTCATGTAGAAGATGCCCCTAGTGGGTAGTTATATCGATGTATGTCTCAAATGTATAAGTAGGATGCCCCCTTAATGGGTAGAGTGAATCAATCAAGGATTTAGGTGTGACTACACACACTCCAAGAAGATCAAGTGAAGCATGGCAATGTAGATAAATTGACATACAATAGCATAGAATAATAAAATGTATGTCTAGCATGTTAGTATAAATGTAAAGCATTGGATAATGCATATAATTTAAATGTTTTTGGTATTTTGAGTTATTTGAATGTTTTTGTATTTTGAAATGTTGTAATAAGCTATGTACAATCAATCATAAGGAGATTATGTATAAGTAATTGGAAAGAAGCTATGTACAAAAAAGACTTAGAATAAATGATACTAACCGATGAGTCTCATGAGAGACTCCCTTTCATGGTTTCCTATATTGAGGAGAGGGATTGTGCATGATCATGAAGCATGATGGAATGGTTGAGATTATGGATCTAAAAACTATATATGTTGTAAATGCTTAGAAATGTCTATAGTGAAAATTGACTATGGGGTCCCCTTATAACTCAAAAAAGTGGATGTAGTTATGGGGATCTTAGGGACCCATCTGGTGGTAGGAGAATCTCTCTAAAAATGTTCTTTATGTGTAGAGTCATACAATCTCAATGATACTACCCTAGGTGTGAATACTGTAACTAAAAACTATCTAGAGTCCTAAAACTATGGTTGCTCCAAAAGAGGCCTCCATGGAAGTGTATGAACTCTCTATGCTAGTGAAGAAGGCCTTGACTATGGATAAATATAAACTAGAGGAATAATTGTAACTGGTGGAGAAGCTAGAACTAGTGAAGGAGCTAAAATAGGTGAAGCTGAAACTAGTGAATATAAAGTAGTAGATGGATCTGATGTGAGGAGTGGTAACTCATACAAAACTCTACCAATTGTAATAACCTAATTAAAATGAATGAATTTCACACATTTATGAAATGTAGAAGGTAATACATGATGTTTTTGAATCCATGGTCAACCAAGAAACATATCAAAAACTTCTACACTAGGAACTATAGTAAATGGTGTAGCCACATGTTTAGGTCTAACCTATAAAGGAATTACAATCTCACCCAATGAAATCTATATGTGTCCACTAAAGCTTTTGATAACTATAACCATTGGGATAATATCCTTCTATAAATATTCCAAATGTTATAGTAATGTAATAGTGCACATGTTCACACTAGATCTATTATATATGAGAACACTATGAATGGGATGGTGATTAATGTAAGCTCTGATAAAGAGTGCATGGTAATCTAAATCATCCTCAACTATCTCCTTTTTTGAGAAGGAGATGGAAGGTCTAGCTATAACTCTATAATTATGCACACCAATCATGTTGCTCAAAGGATGTGACTCAATTGAAGGTGCTTGATATGTATATGGTGGAGGATGTGCATGATATATATGGTGAACACTTACTGTGTCCCTTATCTCTTATTTAGAATGTTGTGGGAAAGGATCTAAGAAAAATTTCAAATCCTCATCCTATGTTTTCTTTGCATGAGGAGGCTCAACTAGAGTGCCAAGATTAATGAGGTTTTCATCTATCAAGTCCTATATCTTGTGTCTCAAATTGATGCATATGTTTATTGTGTGGCTTAGTGCCCTATAAAATTTTCAAATTGCATTTTGATCATATGCCTATGGAAGAGGCTTTGTTGTATCAACTTCTTGACTAGGAGGGAGAGATATGATATTACATTCAAATAGTTGTTGTAAGACTCTAGCTAGAGACTCTGGTAAATTGGTAAAAGTTTACTAAGGAGGTACTAATAAAACCACTCATTGAGGGGGATATAAAGTTGCATTAACTATAGGTTGATTTTGAATATTGTTATCATTAACCTTTACTTTGTATGGGACTTTACTATTACTCTTGTTTGTTATTTTGGATATGCTTATGTACTTGAGTTTGCCCATTGAAATTAGTTTGAATTCCCTTTCTTTTATTGTATGACATAACTCAGTGAAGGAAGAGAATCTTTTGAACATTATTGACTCATGTAACGCTGGTAGAAGACTATGTTTGAAGAGATCCTATAATTCTTGATTAGCCATAGGGATAGTTATTTTATCTAAGATAGTCTTATATCAAATAATATAATATGTGAGATTCTCATTTGACCTTTGTTTCTATTGTGCAACTTAGGCATAAGAAACCTTGTCACCTATATTAATGCTAAAATGAGCTAGGAACATGTCAGCTAAAGGATTGAATGCATTGACCGACTGATTTGGTAGACTATAGAACCATTGTAAAGCATAATTCTTTAAACTCTATGGAAATAACTTGGTTAATATCTAATAATTTGGCACATAGTCCAAGCATAAAATATGAAAAGCTCTCAAGAGTGTCTTTAGATCACCCTTTCCATCATATAGAGTGAGCTTGTGTTGAACAAAACCTAGTGGCAAGGGTGTAGAAGCAATATGATGTGCCAATGGTGTATGAAGTAGAGCAAATGAATCCAAGGCTTGTGTTGGTCTAGAGGCACCTTGCTCAAGATGTATCACCTTGGATTGAAGAGATTTTATCTCTTGCATAAGGGTATCCACATCAAGAGATAAAGATGTACTAGTTGTAACTAGTGGTACCTCATAGGAAGGTTGGGTTGTTAAATGGGGTTGTTGAGACATAGTTGCCCCCATAGTGTCATGTGAAATTGGTTACTTTTTTGGTTTGAGAAGATTGACCATTTTTCACTTTTTATTATTATTGTAGTATTTTAATCATGTCATCTTGTATATCAAGATGTTTAGTTAAAAGTTCTTAAAGTTCCATCTTTCAGTCTCATCAAAATTGGTATATCAGGCCATTGTTAAAGTAGGAAAATAAATTGATAATGGATTGAATTTTTTGCAATAAGTTGTAATAAGCAAAATGTGATGGGAAAAAAGTACTGAATAAAGGAAATGTATAGTCCTAAAAACAACAAACTAGAATATGCATAAAAAGGATACAAGGCTCAAAAACATGTAAGGTGATACCTCAAGAAGCAAAGGGACCTAATAAATTTAACTAGGGTTTTAAAGATTTTTTTTTTAAAATTACTATGGTAAATTTTAAAAACTAATTGTGAAATTCTATTATATATGTAAGGTGACATCACAAGTAAAGGGACCTAATAAATTCAACTAGAGTTTGAAATAAATTATTTTTAAAATTACTAAGGGAAAATTTAAAAATTAAATGTGAATTTATGATTTAAATATGCAAAAAAATCAAAAAAATATTGGAAAAATATTAGGACCTAGTATAGGCAATTAGGGTTTGAAAGAAATAATTTTAAAAATTACTAAGGTAAATTTAAAAATTAAATGTAAATTTTTTATTTAAAATATGCAGGAAAAGTTAAAATTTTTTAGAAAAAATAGCTAGAAATTTACCCTAGGGTTTTTGTGCACAAACTAAGTGTAGGACTACGACAATGTCATAAATTAGAATCTAGATTTTGTTTTGTGAAAAGATAGGACCACCAAAAACAAGACACCCTAGGGTCTGGTGTTGTCCTCTTCCAACATTATTATTTTCCAAACTATTCATAGAGACATTATTTTTTTGGGTTCTTTATGTTATTCCTTTATGAGCCTACCTATGAAATTTTAAGTGTTTAATGTTGAAAAAGCTTATTTTATAGCTATTTTAATCTTAAAACCCTAACCCTCCATCATGCTTGATAAACATGATTTGAATCACTTCAAAAGTGGGGGTTAGTGTGCATAAGATGAACTTAACATGTGATCCACACCTATTGTGTGGGCTTGCTACCTACATACCAATACTCTGAAGAGGGATCAAGCCATATGTAGTTCTCCCACCTAATGTGCTTTGTGCAATAGTGTGATGTAGATGTAAAAATGTCAAACTAAGAGTGCTTGAGGTGGATAGGGACTAGTGTGAGGGTTTGAATGTGTTTACAACTATGTTGGGTGACTGTATGCAGAGAATTGGAAACTTTTCCTTAGTGGTTTGTTTGTATTCTTGATTACTTTGTAAGATTTTTCACCTCCCCTATAAATGAAGTTTGAATGGATTTTTATAGGGAACTATTGGTCATGGGTTAAATGTATGCATGCTCGGTCAACATGATGAAAGATAAGAATCAAATTAAAATGACCATTTGGGCTTGAAATGTGATTAGATAAGAGCACCAAAATGAGACACTTTAGGGTTTGGTGATATTATCTAGGTATGGTGCTCCTATCTTATAGGCTCAGGACCTAGGGGGATAAAATTTGCCTAAAAAATAGAGTCTCAGTGAGCTAAAATGATTGGTAATGAGCAAAATGATGTTTATAAGGGTCACAAAATCATGCAAAAAGGTCTTATGAATAGGATGTCATAACCCATATTCAAGCTACCAATTTAGACATTTTATATGACTACAATTAGTTAGTGGGTTGAGAAGGTTTAGGTAGTCCCTAAGGTATCTTAAGGCATTTTGACATCTAGTATAGTTTTCTAGTGTCTATATTTTGCCCCTTTTTGTTATATAGCTTTGAATCAACAAGCTAGATAACAAAAATGGATTGCTTGGTAAAATGTTTGATTACCTTGAGTATGGGAGGAGGTATTCCCCCTCAAACTAGGAGTTGATGAGGTGAAACCTAGAGTCTAGGTTTGATAATCAATATATGGTGAGTCACAAAGTAGGTAATAAAAAGGGGTGGTTGGGCATTTGAAATACAAACACGTACATAAAATGTGACTAAGTATGATAGCCAAGATCACACATAGACTAAGGTTTCCAATGTTGGTAAAAATAAGGTTAGTTCTAGAAGTACAAGTAATAGGGTAGCTAGTCCACAACATTAGGCATAAATGGTCAGGTTATTCCTATCAAATATCTTAGGTAGGGTTAGTGTATTTTTAGATATTTGAGGTAGGAAGTGCTCCCTTGAAAAACAAAAATGGTCTAGTTTTTCATGAGGTGGTTAAAATTTAAATGTTCAACATAGAAATATTGGTCAGCATGGTTAAAAATATCAAGCAAGGTCATCACAAAATGCGTGATAGTTTGGGTCAAAAAATGGCCAACATCTAGGTGGACATGGTCTAATGGTTGTTTAGAGAAGGGTAATCTCCAAAAATTTAGGTTTTAGTTTGGGGGAGAAAGGTGATCTCCCAAAAATTTGGCACTTAGGTGTAGGTGCCTAAAAAATTTAAATGTGATACCTTGATTGTCAACAGTCATAGGTTCTAAAGTCGATCATCGATGGTCACCTTGACCATCGATGGTCAGGGGAAAACCCTAAATGGTTGAGGATAAAAAGCATTGTCACTTTTGACTTGTTGACTCTGAGATTTTCATATGTTGGGTGATTTGGTGATTTGGCATTTTATTTTGAGAGGTTTGATTGAGTGATTGATAATATGGTGATTATTGATTAGATGGAGGTGTATCTTTGAAGTGACTCAGCTAGGATTAAGATGTAGGGTGGTCAAGGATGCAATCAAGTAGATGGACATGGGCTCTATCCTTAATAGTGGTTGAGGAATGAATTAGTTGATGTTTTGAATTGATATATTAGTTTATTTGGTTGTTGTGAAGTTGAATTTAGGTAGTTTGTGATTGTTAGTACGGTTTTGGGGGTTTTGACCTAGTTTTAGGTTTTGCTTGTGATTGGAAAAATTAGCTTATGAAATTTAAATTCAATGGAAGATTTGGGTTGGGGGTAGGTTATAGGGTAGAATTAGGTAGTTATTTTATTTTATTTTTTTTATTTTGTTAGTTTTTTAGGAATGTAGGGTTAGGTGGTTTAGTGCCAGTGGTCACACATAGTGACCATCGACAGCTCAACCTGACCGTTGATGGTCATACATGACCATTGGTGGTTGAATACCAAAGAACAAAGGGTACTTGACCATTGGTGATCATAGTGACCATCAAAAGTTGAGTTTTTGGGGAAGGTGGGTTGATAAAAAAGGTTAGGAAAATTGTTTTAAAAGGTTTTAAAGGGTTAAAATGCCAAGTGTAGGCAAGGATAGGATGATTATAAAGTAGGATTGATGTATTAAAATGGATATGGGTTAGGGTTAAGTGGTGGTTTGAGAGGTTTAGAGAAGGTGTTTAAATTTTTTGAAGGTTAAGGTAGAGTTTTTTGATAAAAGAATTAAATGTTTTATTTGATAAGCTAGTGTAGGTGTTAAAATTGGTTGGGGGAAAGGGTCACTTGTAAGTGTTAGAGGTAATGTTGTAAAGGTAATGGTTGTGTGTTAATATGTAAATAGGTTTATGTAGGTGGATGTAGGTTAATTTAGGAGGTGTATTTGAGTAGAACTATTGAAATGAATAGAAATGGAAAACTAAGTGTATGTGCTAACTTGTTTTTTGTAGGCACGAGATTAGATCTAAATGAGGGATCAAGTTCCTAGGATCTTTGTAAAGGTCTATCTAGGATGACTAAAGATGATTAGACACACATGGGGGAGGTTAGCTTCAAGGCCATGAGATACTATCAATACTTACTTTGACATGTGATGATGATTATGGACCTCATCGAGAGATGGGATTTAACCATGAACACATTCATCTTGTTGATAGGAGAGATGACCATCCTACTAGAGGATGTTCATAAGATCACATAGCTACCCATTTAAGGGGAGATAATTTACCATATTAAGAGTGAGGAGAGGAATTAATGTATGGAGCTCTATATGGTGAGGATCAAGCCCTTTCTAGGTGACATGTAGGTGGTTTTGGTTACAGGCCATTGTACCAGAGGGCTCTAGATGAGAGGTGTTTGATGAATATGATGATGATGGTAATTTCCTATTTTGAATTACCTAATTTGAATAGTGGGAGGTTTCCTTATCTACTATTATGAGTATTGGTATAGATGTTACTTGGAAATATAGTATTTGGGTGGGAACCAGTGTTGTTGGTCTAGATATATAGGGAACTCTAGGCATTCTGAGCTCATAGGAGGTATGGGATCATTATGGGGTTTGTGTTACATTGTTGGGAATATGAACATATAAAGTTTTGAGACCATTGGGACTACCTTGGGAGGGCCATACCTAGATGTATATTAGAGTGGGTTTCATGCAATGGAGGGGAGATTATGCATTAATAGGAGCTAGAGGAGGGGTGAGAGATATTGACTAGTTTATAGATGCATTGGATGGATTGGTTATGGGTGATATGGTGTGAAGGCCCTATGTTGGCTTTCTTAGGTGGTCCCTCTATGGCTATCACATATTATATTTTTAGAGTTAGATATGGATCTATGGGAGGAGAGAGGGTGAAACTAAGCTCATCTCATTTGATAGAGTTCAAATGTAGTTTCGCCTAGTGTAGGGGATTTTAGGTCCATTCTTGAGATATAGGAGGGAGGAGGTAGAGTTTTTATTACCCAAGCCATAGCCAGAGGAGGTGGTCTTAGATCATAAGGATCTACCAATTAGAGTAGGGGTTGATGATATCAATGTTGTTGATGGATTTTTAGTGTGATATTAGGCCATTTATGAAACAACTAATTTTAGGTGGGATGATGGGGGCTAACAGGCCATAGATGTAGATCTAGCTAGTGGGGTTCATAGGTACAGGTGCAAGCTGGTGGCCATGATAGATAGGAAAGATTAATACTAGTTGCTATATAGGCATATATTATAGAGTTATAAGGATAGGTTTCCACATTGCAAGGCTAGATTATGACTTTATGGGGTTTGATTACCATTGTTATAGGTGAGAAAGATCAGGCCAGGATCTCCCTAGGTTTGGTGACCTAGGAGAGGGACATATTAAGACAGAGGGTAGAAGCAACACCACCACCAACAAGACCACTAGGCACCATCCCTATAGTGTGGTACTCTACCATAGTTGATGATTTGAGGTATTATAAAGCCATAGTTCTAGTATAATGTCTTGAATAGCCTCGATGGGGTGAGTATAGAGCTAGTTTAGTAGTGGGGCAGTTGTGGTGACTCCAAATCAGTGGGCCACAATAGTGAGTGGATAGGTAGGCATCCCAAGAGGATCGACAGCAAATGGTAGTGTAAGTGTAGGAGTAGAAGGAAATAGTGGTAGTGGTGCCCCAGGGGCATGATATGTGATATGAGATAGATATAGATGTACATGATTTTGATATTAGCCTGCATGTTGATGCAGTGATATGTACATGTTTATATATATATATATATATATATATATATATATATATATATATATATATATATATATATATATATATACATTATTACATGTATTATTTATTTTGATGGCATGATGTATATATGATGTTCATAATGTACAGATAATGTATGTTCCATTGTTCATGATTTTGGTTCCAATGTTTTGATGTTTTATGCATATGAGATGTGGTCTCAGTAGCTTAGGCATGTGATTGTTAGGAACCCACGGAAGCAGCATTGATTACCATATACAAGCAACTTAAGATGTGGAATTAAACTAGAAGTAACAAGTAACTAGAATTCAGAAACAACACAGAATATGAGAGACAATGCCCAATTATATTAATACTCATCCAGAAAAGAATACAATAAAGAAGATGCCACTTCTTCTTCACACCTCTCAAAGGCTTCCCACACCTCAAGTGTATATTAATTCTTTCCTCAAAGCTCTCTCTCTTACGGTCCCAACACACAACTCAAACACAGAGTTGGTGTTCACCTCCAACCAGTTAGTATCCACTACTGCCACTACACCGAGTATATACACATACTCAACCGAGTGCACAACACACTCCAAGTAGATCTCCCATGAACCTGCAATAACTTACAACTCAAATGATCTTACTTTGGAAGGATCTTCCTTGCCTTCCTCTTTGCTCTCTTTCTGAGTACACACTATACTCCAAGTAGATCCTGCCTGATCTTGCTCCCTATTGTGTTGATGTCACCTTGATCCTGCTGCCACCTATAGATCAACCTGGTTTTACATACCTATAAACCTAGACCATGCACACACATACACCTATAGATCAATGATCTTACTTACCATGTAGATCTCCAAACATGGCCTTGCACACTTGCTGACCAAGATCCTACATACATGAAGAACCCTTCTGATTCTCCAAACTAGCACCCACACTTGGTACTGTGGCACTAGGAGGAACACACCATGATCTCTTCACACATAGAAGGAGCTAATATTTTCTCTCTTACTCTCTAGCATAAATTACAATACATCCCATGAGTTTATTATATAGATCTCATGCAAACAATAATTAGACACCTAATTACAATAATTAGATCTACAGCTACAACTCTAAAATTGGCTCTTAACATACAAACACTCAATTTGTTAACAAACTATTCATGTAACCAACAATTCTAAAACCACACAGGTGACTGACGTTGGTCCCTATCTACCTGGAGGTGACTAATGTTGGCCAACTCCTACTGATGTTAGTTGCATTCCTATCCACCACTGGCTGACATCGATCGGCCTAATCGACGCCGATGACTATGACACTTAGCAACCTCCTTCCCTATTTGCATCAGTGAAGCTTTTAGCTCCACAACCTAACAATCTCTCACTTGGAGATAAACAATTCCACTGTACCTGTACCTATACCCCGTCTAATCTATTTCTTGGCTTGTATCCCTCTTCAAGATCAATCTTGAAGACCACCCACCACACAACCTATGGTGCACCTCCTGTCATCTGAGTAACCTGCCACATCCAAACCTACAAACCCATGTAGTGAAGTCCTAACCCTGCATAGCATGAATCCCTACTGTTTGTCCCTCTCAGATACCTGAGAACCCACTTCCCTGAATTGGCTCCTAACTCTCTGACAGCACCCACTGCTTGGGCAAACTTAGGTCTAAACCAGACCTCATGTGATTTTAGACACTAAACTATCCAATCATTGGTGTGCTCTGATTCTGCATCCTGCATATTAAACCTTGCCAACACTTGATTCACATCAGCTCCCACTGGAGACAAAATCAACATGTGATCTTCCATGTCTCTCATGCCAAAGAATTTTGCTGCTCTAAATTCCTCATGACATGCCACTGAACTAACCTTACCCTTAGCTCAGCAAAACCCTATATGTCTAAACCTTCAGCATGCATACCATCCACATACAGTAACAGGATAATGTTGCAATCATCATCCACCTGGTAAGACAAACACAATGGTTACATTGACATTGACTAAAGCCCTGCTTTGTCATCCACCTGTCAAAACCTGTACCACTGTCCTGCAGCTTCCTCAGAACCATATGACCTGGCATTTCATCTCACATGTCCATTCTCTCTATTCTTTAACTAAGGTATCCATTCATCTTTCAGTGCTTTCATACTGGCTGGCAACCCTACTAAATCTCCCATTTGGTCTTACATCCTATTCATGCCATGCTCCCACTATTTCTTGGATCCTTCCTGTTCTGTAATAAGCAACGAGTATAAAGAAGAGGAACAATGAATTTGAGGCTTACTTACACTTTTAGTCCTCCCCATGGGCATCTAAGACTCCTTGATAGCTTACCCAAAATCTGTTATAGTGACTGACCTCGGTCACCACACAATCTCCATCTAACTGACATCGGTTCCCATGCGACTGTCCTTTCTACCGATGCTAGTTTTCTAACTGACATCAGTCTTACCTGGTCACTAACATTGGTTCTATGACTGACGTCAAAAGCCAACCTGCCTAACACCACCAGCTCCAGTCTGCACATGACCAACATCGACACCTGTCTATTAGACATCGGTTCCCCTTGATTGATGCCAGTAATTGTGTTCACCTGTGAGTGATGACTTTTTACTCACAAGCTCTCCATTGATCAAAACCCTATCCAAACCACCCTGCTCAGAAGTATCCAGCCCCATCCACTAAACTATGTCCGTCATCTCCTCTAAGAACACCAAAGCTTTCTAGTTCTTAAGTCTATCAAACACATCTATCTTTCACTTGAGAACATGCATCTCTTTCTTGCTCGTGTGACCAAGCCTACAAAGCCACGTCTTTTCAAAAAAAGAAGAATCAGTAATATAAGCAAGTAGATAAAGAGTACCTACTTTCTTACCACCAGCTAATTCAAGTGCATCTACTATGAGAGTTCTTGTGCATCTCTCATCACCCAACTTTCCTGAAGCAATTAGCCACATCTTCAAGACTGGGACCTGCATGACCTCCTTCAACACCCATGTGTTGGCTACCTATAATTTCAGCAACACTTCCTCTTTGCCAATACTATGACAAGGCTCACCAACCCCTCTACTTGGGGCTGCATGGAAAGAGGCAACAGAATCTATTAACCAAGATTCAACTTTATCCAAGAAACATCCTAGAACATCCTATGTAACAGCACTTGCAACATCTATTTCTTCAGTTTCTTCATGCTAATTTTCTACCAACCAACAATATTTCTTTACCTAATCTTTCTTTCCATAACACCGTAATTGACCATTCATGCTTTTCAATTCCTCCATTCTTAGTGTACTTTCTTTTGCCATTGCTATACTCCCACTCAATCAGAAACCCCTGAGAGTGACCTGTAACCAAACACAAACTTGCTCCCTGTAACCTTAGCTCTGATACCAATTGTTAGTGGTATCAAGCTATGAGCCAACTACCTCACTCTGATACCAACTGTTAGGAACCCACAGAAGTAGCATTGATTACCATATACAAGAAACTTAAGATGCGGAATTAAACTAGAAGTAACAAGTAACTAGAATTCAGAAACAACACAAAATATGAGAGACAATACCCGATTGTATTAATACTCATCCAAAAAACAATACAATAAAGAAGATGCCACTTCTTCTTCACACCTCTCAGAGGCTTCCCATACCTCAAGTGTACAGTAATTCTTTCCTCAAATCTCTCTCTCTTACGGTCCCAACACACAACTCAAACACAGAGTTGGTGTTCACCTCTAACCAGTCAGTATCCACTACTGCCAGTACACTTAGTATATACACATACTCAACCAAGTGCACAACACACTCCAAGTAGATCTCCCATGAACTTGTAATAACTTGCAACTCAAATGATCTTACTTTGGAAGGATATTCCTTGCCTTCCTCTTTGCTCTCTTTTTGAGTACACACTGTACTCCAAGTAGATCCTGCCTGATCTTGCTCCCTGTTGTGTTGCTGTCACCTTGATCCTGTTGCCACATGCAGATCAACATGGTTCTACACACCTACAAACCTAGGCCATGCACACACATACACTTGTAGATCAATGATCTTACTTACCATGTAGATCTCCAAATTTGGATTTGCACACCTGCTGACCAAGATCCTACATACATGAAGAACCCTTCTGATTCTCCAAACCAGCACCCACACTTGGTACTGTGGCACTAGGAAGAACACACCATGCTCTCTTCACACACAGAAGGAGCTAATATTTGCTCTCTTACTCTCTAGCATAAATTACAATACATCCCATGAGTCTATTATATAGATCTCATGAAAACAATAATTAGACACCTAATTACAATAATTAGATCTGTAGCTACAAGTCTAAAATTGGCTCTTAACATGCAAACACTCGATTCGTTAACAAACTATTTATGCAACTGATAGTTCCAAAACTACACAGGCGATCGATGTCAGTCCCTATCTGCCTAGAGGTGACCGACATCGACCGACTCCTACCGACGTTGGTTGCATTCCTATCCACCACTAGCTGACATCGGTCAGCCTAACTGATGTCGGTGACTGTGACACTCAGCAACCTCCTTCCCTATTTGCATCAGTGAAGCTTTTAGCTCCAAAACCTAATAGTGATGATTTATGGATGATTTTTTTTTTGTTCATGGATTTGATGTTTATGATTTATGGATGGTTTCATTATGGTTATTGATGTGGTTTACATGATGTGATTTATTTTATTGATTATGGTTATGATATGGGCACATAAAGTAAGTTAGATAACCAACTAAACATGAGAAAAGAGATGAGAATCATGAAACATATGTCCACATGAACCAATGATAATAAGGTAAGGAAAAATCATGATGCCTTTTCATTGGTAAGGATGAAACAAAACTAAAGTTAATTCAGCTTAAATAACATAAGCTTTTTGAATTCTTTGCATTAGCATGCTTTGGTTGATAAAAAGGTGTCTTTATCTTAGTGTGTCTAATAAGCTCATAATCCCTTGATTTGTAGATGGTATAAAGGGGAGGTAGGTGGTAGGTGAAGGGTAAATAGGTGATAGGTAAGGTAACCTTATGTGGGTTAGTTTTCCCCATCTATAGGTGACCTAAGAACCATATTAGACAAGTCCATGTATTTATGCAAGGTGTAGATTGATCGATGCGAGAAGTCTACTAATGCTAGATATGAAAGTTGATTGCATCTTTTTTGGGATAACTTGTTTTAATTTTGATATAAGGTCTTTTTTTATTATTGTGGTTTTGATAAGTTTATGAATTTTATTAGTAAATAAATATTCAAATGATTGCTTTGACCCATTTGACTTAGCCATCCTTCAAGGGAGTGATATAAGTTTGGGTTTATATATTTTTGGTAGTTTCCCTTTAAGAGAATAGTCTATATTTTAAGAAATTTAGTTTTTTAGGTAGTTGTCTTTTAAAGGAGTAGTCTTCTATGTAGAGACATGTGACCCAAGTGATATTTTGGTATCCCAATTTTTTTTGACGCTAGGTTTAAACTTGGACTTATCTATATAGGATTAGAGGTTTACCTTTATGAGGGAAAAAATTTAGCACAAAAAGTTAATGGTAGGTTAAAGGGGTGGTTTTGAGAGACAATGACCATGGGATTTCATTTGATTAGAGATGAAAAGTATCCATGAGAACCATGTTATAGGTAGATCCATGGTGCCCATATTTAGGATTAGGCTATAACCTGTGATAGTTAATCACATGGTTCTATGTTGTAATTAGTTGTCCTCAAAATAATGGTGAAAGGTAAGTGAAGGTGAAAATATCATAAATCAAGGGACAAGCTTAAGTTAGACAAGAAGGTGAGTTTGCTCTTTTTTTTTTAAAATAAAGGATTCAAATGGGAAGCATTGAGAGCCTCAAGTTTTGGTTTGCCTTTGACAGAGGATAAATGGTAATCTCCTAATCCATACTTATGGGTTATGATATAGGGTCCAATCCAATTAAAAAAAACTTGCCTCTTTTGATTTTCTATATATTAGTTGCATGTTGGTTTTTATTTAGGAAGAGGTCTCTTATATTAAATTCTCATTATTTTTGGTGTTTATTATAGGCACACTTGATTCACTCTCAGTAGACATAAAGATGGTTAAACATAGTTAGGTGATGCTCATCAAGTAGCTCAAGTCATGTTAGATGTTCATGATGATAGTTGCTGTTAGAAATGATGTCTTGTAAGGATATGTAAAGAGAAATAATCTAGACTTTGAGAGGCAAGACTACCTCTACTCTGAAGGCCAAAGATAAAGGAGTAGCACCCATAGAGGTTCTAATGCTAGTGAGATAGGCTCATAAAGTAAAAGGGATGTGCAAGTGTTAATCCCATACTAAAGTACTAACTACTTTGGTTAACATTTTTTTAATATTTTTATTACAGGCTTTTACCTATCCATTTGCTTGTGGATGGTAAGGCAAAAAAGCTAAACTTGATGCTAAATGCATCATAAAGACATTAGACTTGCTTTTTTTTTAAGTATTTAGCATTATCAGTGATGATATTATAGGGAATACCAAATGATAGATGATATGATGGTTGATGAAGTTGACTATCTTGTCAGCTTTGGTTAAGATGAGAGGAATAGCTTCCACCCACTTGGTGAAATACTTGGTGGTGGTGATGATGGATTGGTGTCATTATGAAGAATGAGAATTAATTTCCCCAATGAGATCAAGTTCCCATTGTGAAAAAGGCCAATAGTCTTTGGATACTTGAAGGCCATGGGTAGGTCCATGATGTAAATGGGCATGTTGTTGACATTTAAAACATTTTTTTACATAATCATAGTAGTCCTGGTTAAGGTTGGGATAATAATATCCAAGGTAAAGGATATGTTTAGTGAAAACTAAACCATTAAAGTGTCCCTCATAGATTTCATCATGAGTTTCCTTGATAACATGGGAAGCTTCATGACTATGTAGATAATAGATAAGGAGGCTATCGAAGCCATGCTTGTAAATGATTCCCCCTAATATGGTATAATGATAGGTATTATGAACAAAGTCTCTTAGATCATTCCTATATAGGTTGGGAAGAATAATTCTGAGGTTGAGATAGCTGAAGGTTTTCTAATACCATATGTTTGATAGAGATGTTTCCACACTAAAAATGGTAGGAAGGTCATAATGGATATAAGAGGTTATGATAAAGTGATGGATGGTAATAAAGAGTTTGGAATTAGTAGGTTGAGATGGTATTTGGGAAGAAAAGGAATCCATTGTATCTAAAAACTTATTGGTAAATTGTGGAACAAACTGGATAAGGTAATGATCAAATGATGCTAAGAGTACATCTATAAGTTGTTTATACTTTTGTAAGACATAATTATTACATTGGTAGGACCCATTGACCTAGTTGACCATAAGTTAGTAATCTACAAAGATACTTATGGTCTTAATTCCCAAGGCTAGAATGATTTGGAGACCTATTACTAGGGCTTCATACTCAGCCACATTGTTGGTGTAGTCAAAATCAATTTTAAAGGAAATGAGAAGAGGTTCACCATTGTGGGGAATGAGAATAACTCTATCACCCCTACCATGCTAGCATTTTTATCCATCAAATAACATGGTCATTTGGTAGGTGGGGTCCTCCTAAGAAAGAGTTATGATGGACTCATCTGGAAATGCATGAGGAAGTAGCTAGTTGTCTAATAGAGGGGCTTTAGATAATTGATCAACAATGGCTTACCCTTTAATCAACTTATATTATAGGAAATCAAGTTCAAACTTAGCTAAAAACATGAGCCACTTAGCCATATGCTAGTTTTGGTATGGTTTAGAGTGCTTGTACTTGAGGGGGTTAGTGTTAGTGATGATGAAATTTTTATGGTTGAGAAGTTAATGATGAAGTTTGAAAGACACAAATACTAAGGTGAGGCAAAGTTTCTTAGAGTGGGTGTACTGAATCTCATACTCTATAAGTGTTTAACTTATGTAGTAGACAACTTGCTCTTTGTTTTGTTCATCATGATGAGTGAGCATTACCCCTAAGGAATGGTTAATGGTAGAGATATAAAGGTAGAAGGGTTGCTCCTCTTTAGGAGGGGTAAGAATAGGTGGAGAAAATATTTACTCTTTGAGTGAATCAAAGGCTTGTTGATAGGCCTTATTCCACTTAAAAGATGTATCTTTCTTGAGAAGATGGTAAAAAGGTTGACATCTATTCATTAATTGAGAGATGAATTGATGAATGGATTGGAGATTCCCCTATATGATATGGAGTTTCTTAAGGTAGGTTAGAGGTGGAATCTCCAAAATTTCTCTAAATTTGGTAGGGTCTACTTTTATTCCTCAAAGAGAAATGATAAATCCAAGAAGCTTTCCAGATAGGACCCCAAAAATACATTTCTCAGGGTTGAGTCAGATGTGGAAATGGATTAGGTGGTCAAAGATGATTGTGATAAATACTATATGATCCTTTTGATGTTTATATTTCCCAAGGAGATCATCTACATAGTCCTCTATGATTTTATATATGAGATCATTGAAGAGATACGTCATCACATGCTAGTAGGTTGCTCCAATGTTTTTTACACCAAATGGCATGAACCTATAGTAAAAGGGTCTTCATGGGGAGAAGAAAGAATTTTTATTCTTGTCCTTTGAGGCAATCAAGATTTTATTATATCCTAATAAACTTTCCATGATAGATAACATCTTATGCCTAGTTGTAAGATCAATAAGTTGGTTAATGCTAGGTAGAGAGAAGTCATCCTTTGGGAAAGCAAGGTTGAGGTCATGAAAGTAAATATAAATGAAAAATACCCTTATGGGCTTGTTAATGAAAATGATGTTATAAACCCATTGAGGATAATCTATGGTTTGGATGAAGTTAATATACAAGAGATGTTGAAGATCTTCTTTAACTAGAAGGGTGATGTGAGGGTGTATCCTATAAATCTTTTACTGAATGGGCTTAGCATCAATATGGGTGATAATTTTATGAAGGGATATAGAAGTGTCTATTTTAGGCATATCTTGATATGACCAAGAAAATTATATGCTTTGGTCATGAAGGAAAGAAGGATAATCCTGGTGCTCTATAGAATATAAGGATAAACCAAAATTGATAATGTGAGGGTTATCTTGAGTACCCAAGTTGACATCGATAGTGGATTTATTCAACATGGTTTGGTTCTTAGGAAGAATGTATTTGTGGATGAAAGAATCCCCTACAGTGAGGTAAGTGAGAATGGAATCATCATCCTAATGTTGGATGGTGTTGATGGTAGGAAAATCATTTTCTACCAATTCAAGATGGATGAGAGGAAGGGTTTTATTTCAACCATCCTTTTGATAGGTTAGGGAACCCAAACTACCAATATTGATCAAAAAAAAATTAGGAGGAAATATTTTTAAATCCTCAAACTTATAAGGAGATGGTTTTGGTGAGGATGGGATGTTTTCATCAATAGTGGTGATGAGTTTTGGTCAATCAGTGGGTTCTTCTAGTGGTACAAACCTAAGAACAAATAACTCATGAGGTTTTTGGGTCTTGATGGAAGGTAACTCATGAGGTATATATTCATAATGGCTAAGGATAAATTCCTTACAAACACACCTATGAAGGTATAATTTTTCAAATGTTGGTTTGTCAAGATAGGAGAATTTAGAGGTAAATGGTCAGGTGGTAAAGGTATCGATGGAAGCAAGAAGTGGATGATCAAGTTCCCCATAGATTAAGTTGGTTTAATGGTTAGGAGGCCCAAAAGGTATGATGGTTTTGATGTTGGGATCATAACTAGGATCATGGTCAAGGTTCCCATACTCTTGAGGAGTAGGGAAAGCATTAAAGGCTAAAATATGATAGTCCCCCAATGAGAGATGTTGGAACATGGGTTTCAAGAGGTCCTCTATTAGGATCTAAGAAGAAGGGATAGATGTTCTATTTGAAGCTTCATCAAAGGTAAGGTGGATTTGTTTTTGGTTGGTGGTGAGGTGTATGATAGAGGAAAAATAATGTCATTAGGTTGATATGTTAGGTTATATGATACAAAAGGACTAGGGTTAGCTCTTATGGTAAAAAATTGAACTTCATGTTCAAATTTTGACACATCAGTGTAAGGTAGATGGGACAAAACTCATGACATATATCCAAGGGCATTCAAGTAAGACATTGTAATTAAACTCGCCTTTTATAAAATAAAAAAGTTTTAGAATTGTGTGAGGTCCCAAGTGGATATGGAAGATGATTGTCCCCAAGGTAGTGGCCATAGTATCATTAAAGGAATGGAGAACCACTATAGTTTATGACATGATATTATTAGGTATTTAAATTTGATCAAAAACATGAAAGGAGAATGTTAATTTTAAATCCTTCATAAATCATCACCCTTTTGATGTGGGTTTTATTGATGTATGCAATAATGAAGAGGGGAGGATTAGGATATTTAGAATGAATAAAAGGTATTTCTAAATCCTAGAAGGTAACAAAGGTAGAAATTTGAAGGGATTAGACAAAGGATGTAAGAGGTTTAGGATATTTTGGTTGAACTTATATCAATTTTAGGGCCTCTATCAATGTTTGGAGATGAAGGGGTGAGGTGTTGATTACTTTTTAAAGGCTTATCTTCACTGGTGTGTAGTGAAGTTATTTTAGAACCACCTTTTGGATGGATTCAAAAGGGTTGGAGGGAGAGGCACCTAAAATGGATATTTTAGGTTTTTGTGAAGTTGAAGGTAAAGGTGAAGATGCTTAGGTTGGGTTGGTAGGTTGAGGGGTATAAAGGTATGTCCATGATATGGAAACTTTAGCCTTTCCCTTATCCTTTTATTGAGCCCTAGACTGGGTTACCATATGGATAGTGTGGATTAAGGAAGGTGTTGGGATAGATGGTTGTTTTAGTTCCTCCTCACTTTCAAATGAGAGTGGAGGAGTAGGTAAATGTTGGATGGGTTGAGTTGGTAGTTGGGTTGGTAATGGGCCTAAGGGAGGTTCATCTAATAATAGATCATCCTCATCCCATAAGCTATGGACAAGTGTTTGGAGAGATTTGTATTTATCCTTGTCATGTCCAAGAATCTTATGGTATGAACAAATCAAATTGTCATTGAACCATGACAGTTTAGGATGTGAAGGGTCAAAATATTTGATGGGTGGTAGGCTTAAGGAAGAGGTTTAAAACAACCTTTATAGAATGGTTGAATAAGATTCAATCAAAGGTGTTGAGGGTGTAAGGTTCTTGGTTTGAGGAGTGGGAGCCTTCTTAGAAGTATGTTTCACCATGCAAATTGTAGGTGGTGGAATGGTTTTGGTAGGTTGTTTTAGTTTTTATTATTTGATGATGGTTGCTTTTGAGGTGTAATATTTAGAGGTGGATGGTTAAGGTTTGGAAATAGGTGGGAAGATAGAGGTAGATAGGTTAGTTAAGAATGATGGGTAGTTTGATGATTTGGTGGAGGTAGGTGTAGGTAAAGTAAAATGAGAAGGTTTACTAAATGATGAATAAGTAGTTGTGGAAGGGTTCATATTCTTGGTAGAATGATGATATCTTGGGATGGTATAAGGATGGGGTCCTAAGATAGATGGTAAGAGAGAATGAGGTGGTATAGGTCTAGTTCTAGGTGGTTTGGGTGATTCCACTTTATTAGTTATTTTGGTTGGGGTTTTCATTGATGGAATAGATGTGGTTAAGTCTAACTTCAAATATGGGTGAGCAAGGCTAGGTTTAAGAAATATTATTATATTCTTGATTGGTTTGGTTAGAGAGGCGTAAGGTGATTTGACAATTTTAAATGGAGGTGGGTGGATGGTTCTCCTATGGTTTTGGATGAAGAAGTGTTTAAGGATGGGGTTGAGGTAATGATGGGTTTGATGGTGGATGCAATTGAGGTTGAATTTTTAGGTTTGTTTTATTAAGGGATCCCAAGATGATGCCAAAATGTGGCTCTATCTAGGTTGGGTTGGGAAGTAAACTCTATATTTTGGACCAATTTAGAAAAAGGCTTGTAAACAAGTTTGATCCCTTGGTCATTGGTTTCAAAGATTAAGCCCATAAGTGGAGGTGAGGGAATGGTTTCTTCACCTTTTCCCTTAATGGGAGGTTCCAAGATTTGTTAGGATGTCTCTTCCATGGAAGGTTGAGGTAAGGTGATCTCTTTTTTGGTATGGCTCCCAAAGAGAGAATGAATGGTTCTGGGATAGGGAAAGAAGGTTTGATAGCCTAAAGTAAAGGAATGGAGATGGTTTTTTCCTTTATTTTGGTGTCCAAAGGACTTTTAGGTAATTTCATCAATTTAATAAGTGGAGTGGGGGAATAGGTGGTTAAAACAATGGTTTCCTCCTTTGATTTCTATCAAAGGAGATGTGGATAAGTTCATGGTCTCATTGAGCAAAGAAAAAGGGGTGGTTGCTTCCTCTATTTGGGTATCTAAAGGAATAGAGGGTGAGTCCACCAATTCAATGAGATAAATGAAGGAAGAATTAGTTGAGTTATTGATATCCTCAATGATAGGTTCACTAATAATGACATTAACTGTATGGACCTCATGAGCATGAGATGATTCTGATTTATTATCATCATAGTTGGTGGAAGAGGCATGGTTGGGAAAAGATTTATGAAATATGTCAAGGGACTGATTTAGGGGTTGATTTGGATTATCATATACAATTTATCCCTTATAAATCATGTTTTAGACAAAGATTTTAAAGGTGTTACATTGGCTAACATCATTTCCAATGGCATAGTGGAAAGCACATAGATCATTCTCATTATACCAACTAGGTATAAGGTAAGAAGAATCAAATTATTGGGGAAGTTTTATGAGAGGAAGTTGTATGATGTTTACTTTGAATAATTTATCTAAAACTAAAGGATAAGAGTCACCTATTAGATTATATTATTTTGGGGCAACTCAGTTTTAGTTTTGTTGGTTGGAAGAGTTAGAGGAATTTGTTGGGTTGGGTTGGTTGACAGTTGGTGGTGGATCAGTTTTAAGGACAATCAAGTTGGTGGATGCCTTGGGTTTGGTGTTGGGATAGTTATATTGATTGGTATTTTTGGTTGAGGAAGGATCATTTGATTTAAATATAGAATTTTTGTTCTATAGTTTCAATTTTCCCTCATCAATGGCTCTAATTTCTAAATTGTGTGCCATGGTGAAATCCTCATCAAAAGTACTAAAAGTTTGAACTTTAAGAGTAGGGGAAATGTGTTTGGCACAACCCTAAGAGAAGAGTTAAATAAACTTGGGTTGGGGTAAGGAGAAATAAATTTGGTTGATAAGACCTCTCCATCTAGATATGAAATTAGTAATCAATTCATTGTTAAATTTCTTAATGGAGTAGAGGTTGGTAATAAATACCTTTTTAGATATATTGACTAAGAAATGATTTAAAAAGACTTGGGAACATTGGGTAAATTAAAATATGGAGTTTTTGGTGAGAGAACTATACCAATAGAAAGTTAGTCCTAATAAAGACATGGGGAAGGTATGAAAGAGAAGAGCATCATCAAATGTAATCAAATAGAAAGAATGGTGAAATGCTTGCAAGTGTTGTTGGGGGTTCTCCTTGCTTTAGAACTTGGAAAACTTGTGTAGTTCCCATTAAGGAGGATAAAATCAGATAGGGATAGATGGATGGATAGGTTCATTATAGATTTGATCATAAGATAAAAATTTATGAGCCCTAGAGATAGATGACTCTAGTTTGGTCATTTTATCCATTAACATTTTGACTAAATATGTCTAATGTTGGGAAGATCCATAAATGTGTGGTAAGTTTGGTTGATGTTGGGTGGCAACAATATATGGATAAGTGATGGAAGGTTGAGAAGATGCCACATATTGGTATGTGGTCATTAAAGGTTGGGATGGTGCCATGTATCCTTGTGGATTAGGAACATATTGGTAAGATTTCATGGTTATTTGTTGTGGGATTGATATGGGTTGCTTTAGAGGTATGTATGGGTTGGTAGATGGTTGGGGTTGAGTAGTAACTCTTGAGATAATAGGTGGAAGAGTAGGAGGTATGTAAACCACCAAATTTTGGAGAGGGATAGAAATTGGTGGATTGGTGGTGATAAGGGAAATGGTGGAAATATGGGTATAAGATACCCCCATGGTGGATGAGGTACAGGTAACAAGAGTTGAGGTTGCTCTTATGTTAGAGGTGTTGGTTGCTGTAGGGGGTTTTTAGCTATTAGTTGGGATGTTGGATTAAATTTAGGTGGTGGAAGAAGATGGGTTATGGGTGGAAGAAGATGCTTGGGTGATCATAGGTTGGGTAGAGGTAGAACCAACCATAAGATGGGGAGGCATACCATAAGGTAGATTTGAAGGAGGAACCAAAGCAATAGGGGTGTGATGAGATAAGGTGTTAAGGTAATGTTAGAGGGCCATGGGATTGTTATCAAAGAAGGTAACAAAATTTACATCACTCTCAATAACTATTCAAGGCATGGTAAGAGGGGGAGAAAGATGAGGAGAACTCTCAACATCAAAAGTATAGTCCATGGAAGAATAGGAAGAGGAAGATGGTGGTTCTTGGTTGGTTTGATTCCTCAATTGTTATCTAGTAAAAACCATGTGAGGAATAGAAAACAAATGGTGAAAATCTCACAACTAAAACAAAAAGTAAGAAAAAAGGAAAATAATCTCAAGGCAATCAAAAAATACACTAAAGTGTGTTTAAACTTAGGATTTTTTTAGATCACTTTTGGCTTATGCCTGAAAAAGTGTGAATAAGAAATTTGGTTTGTAGATCAGGTAATAAAGAGGAAGTCTAAGGTTGGTTTCAAGTATTAAAGGCTCTTAAAAAGAATCTATATTGAACATTAGTACATGGATTGATATTAGGGCCTACCCCCTCACTTCACACACCATAGTGATAAGGGTATCAGGTGTTTAGCCAAGATATACTAAATTTTAGAGTTTATACTCAACAAGAGAGTTGAGTTGGTTCTCCCCTTTGTAATGGCCTCCAAGTAGGATTGTCGAGAAAGGGTAAGGTTACTACTAGGTGATGAAATCCTAGTTGGGCCTTGTCTCAAGTTTATTTTGATGTGTTGATTGATCATGTGGTTCAGTAAAGTGTGTGATAAAAATATTGAAACTATGATTAATTACTTTGCTTTTAAGTTAACTAGATGAACTAAAACAAGCAAGCAATCAATGTATGCAAGCTCTATTTTAATCCCAAAAGAACTTTTAGATTTTTTGTATGAGCATAGAATAAAGGAATAAAAGAGGCACCTTGATGATGCTAGGATCCCACTGGGCATGCCAAAATGTTTCTCTTAATTTATGTTCATTTCTTAATTTTGGAAGAAGATTAAAAACTAGTAATAAGGGTGTGGTAGAAATACATGGTTGTTATGTGCACATGATCCAAACAAGTATGGCGATATCCTTTTTTGTCTTGGAAGGATTACCTGTAGATAATAAATCACTAAAAAAAGGGGTTACTAGAAAGATAGTTAGGTGGACTACCTAGCATGATCTAGATCCAAGAAGTATGAGCTTGCTAGGAGGTTGTCAATCCACTCTTTGATAATAATTAAGTTGAAAGAGATAAAAGTAAGATACTTGCATCAAATAATAGAAATTAAATAAAATTGAATAAAATAAGTATATGAATGCTTGATAAAAGAAATGACTAAATGTAGCAAAATTGGGTCAATACTAGTGCTACAATAGATCAAGTCAGGTTTAGAAAATCAGACAAGGGTCTGTGAATAGGCAAGGACACAAAAAGTCATATTTGGTTGGGGGTAAGGGGTTATAAATAACTTGATATTATTTCTTACCATAATGACCATTAATAGTTAGGCTAACCATCAATGGTTGGGTAACCATAAATAGTTGGAGGTGACCATCGGCAGTTGTGTTAACCATCAGTGGTTCCCTATGGATTCTAAAAGTATTTAGAAAAGGAGTTACAGACTGCATTAATGATCAAGTAAGGGTCTATTTAAGGGATTATTCATAAATGGGAGGTGAGAAGATAGGTGTAGAAAGATATAATTGGGGAGAGAGGTTAGAAACTAAAGTGAAAAAACTAAAGTATAAATATACCTGTTGCTTGATAAATGGTTGATGGTTGAAGGCTGGAGCAATTTTGGTAGAGCAATAGTACTTTACCTCAAGAATGATTTTTATAGAGGTTCAGATCTCTATTACTATTACTAAATTACTATAAGAAGACTAGATAAATGGAAGATTGAATACCTATTTGTAAAAATTCTTGTGATCATTCTCTTTTTCACCTCCTACTACCCTTATTCTATAAGAAAAGAGAGATGGAGGATAAAAGGTTCCCTAGTAGGTTAGCTTACTGATTTCAATGATTAGGAGTTCATTAACAATAGGAAAGGTGGTATATATTAAATTATGTTGTGTTATCTTGCATAATTTATATTTGTGTAAGAATGAGGAGGAACTAATCATCGATGGTTAGCCTAACCATTGATGGTTAAGCTAACCATGGGTGGTTGAGTATCCAAAGGAAAAGGGGTCTAAGTGGGTTGAAAGAGGTTGGGTAATGGTTAGGTTAGTGAATTAGTGAGTTTAGTTAGCTAAATAGCTAATTATACCTAGAGTCTAATGACTTAGTTAGTAGGTCAAGAAGCGTTAGGTTATCCCTAAGGTATCTCGAGGCATTTTGACATTTAGTACGGTTTTCTAGTGTCTATATAGACAACTCAAGTAGGAACTTTTCTTTCTAAATTTTTAATAGGCTCACTAACAGGTTACATAATGATAATTACAATAATAATAATAACAATGAGTCATCTTATGATGATAAAATAATGGATAGAAAGCTTATTGATAGTTCTTTACTTAATTATTATAGAGTACATTGCACTTCTAGACATGGTTAGATAGATTGCATTGAATTCTATAAAGCTTTTGAGGCCTTTCAAGAAGATTTGGATATGTTTGAAGTGGTTCCTAACAAAGATAATGGTGTAAGTAAATTAAGATATAAATCAGCTGACCAAGCCTTCATGGTGGAGATGTTTAACTTCCCTTTCTAAGAAGCTAATGAACTTGATATTTTTGAAGAATTCCATACTTTTCAATAGTTCCTGTAGAAGACTTATCCTCTAAGGAACAAAGAATATAAGTAGCCCTTAACTACTTCAACACATCTAAAAAACTTTAGTACTCCTCTAGATACTACCTCAAATAATAACCTAGATCCTCCAAAGGGAAGTACATCTAAACATAGTACTGATGCATTTAATTATTTTAATAAAACTAGGTATAACATTGTGGAAGACATGAATAAAAATAAGGCTAACATTTGATTGGATGAATTGACATAGATCACTAAGCAAAGAGACCTTTTGTTGGACTCCTTATTTAAAAATCCTAATAGGTCACCAAAATTTGAAAATGCCAATGTTGCTATGGATAAAACTAAGGTAGATTCCCCACCTTTTTTGCTTATTGTTAGGATGTTTTGTAAGATTTTACACAATTGTTTATTAGATTCTATTGAATCGATGAACATCATGCCATCAAGTATTTATAAACAACTTGGCTTGACTCCTATTAAATATAATAGGTTTATTACTTAATTAGATAAATATAGAGTCAAATTAATTGGGAAATTATCAAATGTTCATTTATAACTTGCCTCTGAGCCAAGAGTCTAGTAATTTATTGACATCAAGGTGGTGGACATACCTAATGTGTACGGGATATTTCTAATTAGAGAGTGGGCAAAGGTCCTAAATAGATATATGTCCACTAGCTACTCACATTTGTTGTTTCCATAGAAAGGATTCCCAAATCAGATCAAAGTGGAAAGAGAGCCTCTAATGAAGCACATGATCATAGAATATAATGTTGTGAATGAAAGGGTTAACATGATAGACTCTGATGACATCAACAAGATGGACTCTAAATTAGGAGTGTATATTCTTGAGACTTATAAGTTATGTAATTCTAAGACTTCTCATGCTTTTCTTGGAATGTATAAATTACATCTTGATGGTGTTAGGTGTAAGTCTAGATCTGGAGTAGGGATTATTCTAACCAGTCCTATTGGGAAAGAACTAAAAATTACTTAGAGACTCTAGTTTCCTTAAACAAATAATCATGTAGAGTATGAAGCTTTGATTATAGGATTGAAATTTTCTATTAGGCATAAAGTTAAAGAACTTTTGGTCCATGGTAACTCAAAACTTATAGTTAATCAGGTGAGGAGTAAATACCAATGTAAATTGTCATATCTTAAGAGATATAAATTTAGAGTCTTGGATTTATTGTAATATTTTGATGCATTCAACATTTTTTACATCTAAGGTTGATGATGAGATTACCTTGGTTGCAACCAACCTTATTCCAAACCATGACTCTCAAAACTTAATCATTGAGTTGGTTTCATGCCCTTCAGTCCCAAATAATGTTAACCATCTATAGGTTTTTAGTGATGACCAACAAATCCTAGATTTCATGACCAACTCAAGAGTCTTTGAGGCCCATGTCATAGATGAGGCCAAAGAGAATGCTCTTGAAGAGGACGGAATATTTGAGAAAAAAATCATTTAACTAAATGACAGAAAAATTCTAAAAGGCATGATTGGCTTAGAGAGGATATTTGATCAAGATAAACTAGTTGAGAACACTAGGATTTCCAAGGTAAGTGAGAAGGATTACAAGGCAATTGATATTTGACCTTAAGATGAACCTCAACTAGTTAATATTGGCACAACATGTACAAACATATAAAATAAAAGGACCAAAGACTTACTAAAAATTATAAGGACATAAAGCATGGTCATATGATGACTTGAATATTTTTTATCCAAAAGTCATCACACATACCAAACCCTTAAAGGAAAACTACAAACCTTTCAGATAAAAGCAAAGATATATCAACCCTATTTTACAACCTATGATTTTCAAGGAGGTTAAAAATTTTTTAGATGCCAAGATTCTATTTCTCATCAGACACTCTACTTGGGTCACCTATTTGGTTCCAGCTAGGAAAAATAATGGTGAGATAAGATTGTGCATTGATTTTAAGAATCTAAATAAATCATCTAAAAAATATAGTTGTCCTTTTCCTTATCTATACAAAGTTATATGAATCATTTCTAGTTATTTTATGATTTCCTTCATTGATGGATTTTCAAGGTATAACTAGGTGTTGTTAAATAAAGAGGACAAGATGAAAACTACTTTCACTACTAAGTGGGGTATGTTTTCTTACAAAAGAATGTCATTTCAAATAATCAATGTAGGAGCAATGTTCCAATGGTCCATAGATCATGATTTCAAAGGTTTGGTAGGTAAATTTAGTATTATATGCATGGATGATCTGACTATTTTTTCTAAAAATAGGGAGGACCACATCATGCATTTACAATAGGTATTTGAAAGATGTAGGAGGTATGGGATTTCTCTCAACCTAAAGAAAAGTTTTTTGTGTTATTGAGGGAAATTTGTTAGGCCATGTCATTAATAAGGAAGGAATATCTATATATATTGAAAGAGTAGATGATATATCAAAGATAGATCCTCCTAATAGTAATAAATAACTAAAATCATTCTTTGGGAAAATTAACTTTTTAATAAAGTTTATTTCTAGCTTTGTAGAAATTGTCAAACCATTGAATGACATGTTGAAAAAAGATGACAAAATCTAATGAAACAAGGAATCCAAGAAGGCCTTTAGGGAAATCAAGGAGGAAATTGGTCAAGCTCTAGTTCTAATAAGTCCAGACTTTTCCAAGGATTTTTATCTTTACTCCTTTGCTTTTAATCATACTATTGTTGAAATTTTAACTCAAAAAATTGATGGATGTGATCATCCAATTTCTTTCATGAGCACAAAATTTCTTTAATTGATAGAAAAGCATGTGCATTGGTTAAAGTAATGAATGAATTTATGTACTACATTCTTAGGAATAAAGCACATGTTATTCTACTTGACCTTGCTACAAAGCTCATGTTAAGTCAAAATGAACTAGGAAAAAGGAGGGGTAAGTGGATTTCTATGATTTAGGAGTATGACATTGAAATTAAGACTATAAAATTGGTAAGGTGATAGGGTTTGATTTAAATTATTACCAATGCTAACCTCAAGTTAAATGACATGTAGGTTGAACAAGAAAGCTTTTAGTCTAATGATTAGTATAATCCAATTTTTCATATACTCATCAATGGCACTTGTCCTATAAGGTTAACCAAGGATCAAAATAGAGATCTAAGACTTAATATAAGCCACTACTTAATTAAATATGGAGTGTTGTACCAAAAAAATTATGAAGGCATTTACTTGAGGTGTGTATCCAAAGAGGAAGTAGATTAGATCATGAACACTTTTCATGAAAGTTAAGAAGTGGACATCTATTTGGAAGGACAACAACTCACAAAATTATTAGAGCTAGTTAGTATTGGCCCACAATCTTCAAGGATATCCACAAACATGTAAGGAAATTCTATTCATGCCAAGTCTTTAGCATAAATGAGCCCAAGGTAGCCATGCCACTACAACTAGTGATGATTAACAAGCCATTCGCCCAATGGGGACTAGATTTCATGGGGTTAATCAACCCTAATTCATCATAAGGTCACAAATATGTTATAAATACCACTGACTAATACATAAAATGGACTAAGGTAGTGGCCACTAAATAGTGTAAAATTGAAGAAGTGATCACTTTTCTAGAAGAAAACATATGCACTAGATTTGGAACTGCAATCTCTCTAGTATGTGATAATGGATTTGCTTTCATATACATTGAAATGAGAGAATGGGAATATGATAATATTATTATTCTCAAGTTCTTTTCCAATAATTACCCTCAAAATAATGGATTATCTTAATCAATAAACAAGAACTTGATGAAGGCCATAAATAGGTCTATTGCATACAAACCTAGAACATGGCACAAGATTCTCAAATATGCCCTTTGGGTAGAGATAACAAGAATCAAGTAGGATCTTAAGGCATCTCCATTTTTTCTAGTGTATGTCTAAGAGCCCATATTTCCAATAACACTCAAGCTACCAATGTATTGGTTCATGCAAGAGTACATGGAGGATGATCAAGAACTTGCAAATGCAAGACTGCTAGACATTTTTCAAATGGAAGATGCATGAGAAGAAGCTTTTGTTAATTTTAATAGGCACCAAACCATAATGAAGAGTTGGCTTGATAAACGATCAAAGATAAAGGTGTTCAAGTATGGAGACTTAGTTATTTTTTAGGACAAGGCATCTAATCCTAAGGCTAAACATGGTAAATTCACTCCTTTGTGGATAGGTCCCTATCACATTACTAAGACAGTTAGAAATGACACCTCAAAATTGAAAGACCTACAAGGAGTAGAGTTCACACTACCCATCAATGGGTAGTACCTCAAGCATTAATTTTATATTGCTCCCCCTAGGGTCTTCATGGAGTAAAATGTAATAATAGTTAGAGTTAATTTACATAGGATATATTGGTTTCTTTCTATTATTTCTTTCTTGTCCCTTGTTTGTATATAATTATTTAATTTGTCTTTGCTTTATGCTTTCTTTGCTTTCTATATTATGTGTTTGTTTTTTCTATCTTATTCCTTACTCCTAATAAGTCCTTTTGGACATCCCTATGCTTAAGGTTCATTCTAATTACTTAATAACTCCACATTTTAGGAATACAAGTATGAATCTTAAGAAAATGTTGATCATGGATCTGAAACATGAGGTTAATGATATAGTTTAGAGAAACTTGTAAGGACCAATAGATAAGGTCATTGTTCCATAAGATCTTATGCATTATTTTTATCTAAACTTAGTTTTAAGGAGAATTTCACATATGATATTAAATCTTAAGTTATTGGAACATAGTCATGTTTGAACTTAACAAAAATCCTTACTTGGGATGAAGGTTGAAACCATAGGTCATTGTCTAAGGATCAAACATTTGACCAAATCCTTAAACCTAGATAATCTTGGTTCCCAGCCTTTGATAGATATCCAAAATGCTCTAAAAATACAAAAATAAGAGCTTATTATAAAATTAAAAGCTTTCCAAGCAAAGGTGATTTTGGTAATCTCCACCAGATCTATGGATTCTTAAATGGTAGTAGAGCAAGGCCTTAAGTGGATCTAAAGGTATCTCTATCAGGGCTATGAATATCTAGCTAGTAGTAGAGTAATGTACAAGCCTTCTTGAACTAAAAAATGATTCTTAATGGATATATAAATGTGCTACAAGTCAATTTTAATGGTTAAAGACATGAAACTTGGAAGCTGCTCCCTAAATCCCATGGCAAATAGTAAGTAGAAACAAATCACACACACAACATGGCTATGTTTTGATGTTTAACCCTAATTTGGTAGGTGTAAGGCTTGTTTTAACCATAAATTGATCTTGATAAGGCTACTAATCAAGTGGAATAGATAATTTAGTTTTTGGTCTGAACTAGATTCTTTGACTTCTAACATATTGTTATCTTTCCCTCAAAAATCACCATTTATTGAGGTCCACATACCCCCATTTCTAAAAAATGGTGACCCTTGTGTTAAAATTGTCCAAATTTATACTTAAATTTTTAAAATCCATTTGATAAATAGACCATTACCATGTTTTCACATTGTTCATATTTAAATATCATCCACACCATGTTCTAGTTGGTCTGCTTGTTCATGGCTCTAGTTTAACCTTGTACAAAATTTGCTAAATATGGATCTTCTTGTTTCTAGTTAAAGGTCTAACAGGTGTTCATTGAAAGTAGACAATGTTTGGTTTTCATAATTTTTATAATTTTATCTTAATCTGATCTTTTACTAGCCTTTGGTCTATTAAAAGTCAAATTATATCCATGTTTAAGCTTTTTGAAACCCTCATTCAGAAACCCTAGCTTAGACCCCTCATTCAAATTCAAATTTGGTGGGAATAAAATTAAGAAGGAACTTTCTTATATTCTATGGACTTAGTTAAATTTTTATTTACTAAGGCTTAGTCATGTTTTTTAACACTACCAAACTTTTGTCTAAGAATTATATACTAGGTCTCTTTTATATCCAGAGCCCTTTGTCCCATTTTATTTTAATATGGTCTAACCTTTTATATGTAAGTTCCTTTTAATATGTTTTAAATTAGATTAATGTCTTAGTTCTAAGGCCTTGTTCGGGTTTTTTAGCATAAACAAGTCCTTATTCTTAAGGCTTTATCATAAGTCTTATATGTCTTTAAGCCCTGACTTAAACCCTATGTTTGTTTACAGGATCAATGATCCATGTTCATGAAGATGATAAAGATCCAATAGAGGGTGATCATCATGGATTGAAATGGGTGCCTTTTATTATAACTTAGACTTAGCCTAAGTTTTACCTTAAATTTTTTTATTGTATTTATCAATATAATAAAACCTTAGGATAAAACTTATATTATGACTTTAATTAGTCGAAGGGTATTCATTTTATTATGTTTTAAGGACCTATGTTAAAGACTTATGTTATAATTTGGTCTAAATTATAAGTATTCATGAGCTAATTTGATTCATTTATGATTGTAGAAACCAATTCTATTTGACAACTCAGATCATAATCAAGGACCCACGTTTACTCGAGTGAGATCAATCAAATGATGTGTATCGATTCAAAATTCATATGGAACCTAATGTTCATAGGAATTAAATTTGATGTTCTCATACCCATCATTTTACATTTATGAGGCTATCATTGACATCCAAAAGGTCATCAAATCTTAGTCACTATGATTAACTATGCAAGCTTAAAATTGACATTTTCATGACCATCAATTGACATCCATGAGGCCATCAAATTTTAACCCCTATGGATAATTATACAAGTTTAAATTTGATGTTATCCTAACCATCAATTTATTTCTATGATATAATCATTGATGTCTATGAGACTATCAAATTCAAGCTTAGGAACCAATCTCACTTAGATGAATGAATATGTTTGTCTTCATATAGCAGGACTAATTGCATTTATTTGAAGCCATGTTTTGACTCGAGACCCTTATAACCAAGTTTAAATTTATGTGGGAGAAATTATGAAAATCATAGACTTAGCTTAAATAGGATTTAGTCATGTTTCTTAACATTTGACCAAACCTTAGTCCAGAATATTATGCTTGGTCCATATATGTCCCATGATCTTCTGGTCTATTTTATTAGCTTGATCCAATAAATATAGGGACCTATTGCTACAAAAATTAGCTTAGAAATTTTACCCTAAAATTTTGTCATATTTATTAATATGATAAAACCTTAGGTTAAAAAAATTATGTTAAGCCCTTTTATTATTATTTGGGGTCCCCTTTTTACTATTCTAAACCTAGCTTAAATACTTTAAGCTAAGGTTTATTTCATGTTTATTAACATGAAATAAAACCATGGTATAAAGTATTTAACCTAATTTCTTTAAGTATCTTGACCCTAACTTAAACATCATACACCTTTTCAATATCTATGGCTCTCACCCAAGTAGATGTGATTGATCCAATGGAACGTAGCCAAATTCAAAATTTCAATGTAGCCCCAAATAAATGTAGAATAACCACATGGTAAGAACACATTAATTAGGAAGGATGAAAAAATACATACCTTAGAAGACTAGTGGGACTACCAAGTGTAATGACCTCAAAACCAAGTATATATAATGAGAAATGGTAGATAACTCTTGAGATTGAAATCAATGATTTGTGTTGATTCATGTAGAGTGATCTAATGGAGTGAGATGAAGTAGATGTTTTTTAAAAAGGAAATAGTCAATTTTTGAATATTAATGAGTACTTTGCCACAAAAATGTCACATAAGTGCCATGATGATGTCACATTGGTAGAAAGTGACAAAGTTGAATATCTTATGGGCACAAAAAACACAAAGGTATAAATGAAAAGGTTCAAATAAAATATACAGCAAAAATTGGCTTAAGCTCAAAATCCATCACCAGTAAAGCTCAAAAGAATTGTAGAAAAACCCTAAGAATATATGAATCCCTAATTCAATCACAAATTGATCGTAAATCAAGCCTAAAAAAGTCTAATTTCCACTTGAGCAAGTGCAAACTTATCTAGAGGCAAACTATAGTCTACTAGTGAGAAACTTAGATATACTCATAGTCATGAAAACTAAAAAAAAACATAGAGAGGACAAAAAACTCTATTTGAATATGGATTTAGAAGACAGAGTATTTAAAGATACTAAATTTGATGCTATATCCTTGAACATAGGAGATAACAACTAGTTCAAGATTTTCTGGACCATTAAGGAGCTACCAACCATTAAAAAGAGGATGAAAATATTGCATAAATAAACTAGGGATATGATGACCTACTCACCATTAAAATTACAAGTCTTCACTAAGTGGTATAAAATATAGAAATACTACATTACATTGATGTTATTGCTCTTATTTTTAAAGACTATAAAATTGATCAAGACATGATAGTACATGAGCATAGTTTTATAAAAAATTATTTTATCCTCTATTTATTTTTAGAATTACTACAAGCCTTAGGTGGATTTTCCCATAATCAAATAATGGTCTAGTAATAATGACCAAAAAACCATCCTTACCCCATGGTTGTATTCAAGAACGCAAGTAGTCTTTGACCTCAATGGGAGGATCCCAATCACCCAATTTAGGGTTGGTATTAGAATGATAATGACATTATTAAATATATTATCCAAGAGCCCCTCCACCACTTATGTCAACAAAATATGGTCCATTTTGTGTATTTCATGGTAGAGAAAGGACTTACTCGCCCTCTTAGAGAAGTGATTAGTATCTACTTGAAACAACAATCCTATGTAATAAATAAGAAAAATAGAAATCATTTTTATATGATGTATTATCTTTTGAATGTCTTTCTATCCACTTAAAAAATCCCAAACATAAAAGAAAGGTCACCTGATGGGAGACAAAAATTCTCATAGTATTATTCCAAATTGTATATATTCAAGTAGAGGGACCATATTCATTTCATATGTGACTACATATACCTAGCCTTATTTGAATCCATAATAGGGATACCTATGATGAGTTTCATCCTTTTGATTAATAAGTATGTCAAGCTCATTAAGTACATCTAGCTATATCCAAATTACACTATAATCTAGATAGAGGGAACTCTGAGCTAACCCTTTAGGTTACCAATCCATGTTCCTATA
This sequence comes from Torreya grandis, assembly GCA_037957365.1. Lineage (NCBI taxonomy): Eukaryota > Viridiplantae > Streptophyta > Pinopsida > Cupressales > Taxaceae > Torreya > Torreya grandis. The sequence continues at coordinate 1,040,083 of JARHVA010001346.1, read as the reverse complement.
AAGTTGGTAGAGCAGGAGATAACATACCAATTATTCCATGGCATAGACAGTGTGTGTAAAATAAAAATGAAAAAGACTTCTCCATTCCTATCCCTTGACCATTAGTAGGATTGTGCTTCAAAATTGGAACAATCTAGAGACTATCTCTAGGCACATGACTTCATTTAATCTATAAATTTATGAAATGAGACAATGGGACCCCTATGAAAGGGTTGCAAAAAATTCAAAGGCCAAGAAGATCAACATGACTTATGAACATCACCATGGTGTCTATGATTTAATGTACATCCAAACTTCCTCATTCACATAATTCTTGGCTAGATTAAATAAGTATAACATCAAGCTCAAAGCTAGACTACTAAGAGAGCAAAATCCAAGTGAGGATTTATGGCATATGGGGCCTAGGAAGTATCATTTGTTACTATGACCATATTTTAGACCTCCTCCCATATAGCCATAGGTAGAGACACAATAACTCAAAGCATAAGGGCTAGATGAAAAGAGACCTGAGGAGAGGAGACTCAGTGAAGTAGCATCATCTTCACCTCAACCTGAGGAACTAGAGTCATAAGTTAAATAATTTGACACAATTGTAGTAGATCTTGAGGAGATAATAAAGGATGCCTTAAAAGCATTGGCCAATGATTATGAATTAGATGAAGAAGAATTACATATTGAAGAACCTTAATGCCAAACTAAGGAGGAATCAAAAGAATAGAAGGGAAATAAAGTAGCTTTAGATTTGGTCTCAATTGTAAGCCAACCCAAAAGGAAAGTTGAACTAGCTCTGGTTTAAGTAGGAGGCAAGTAGCCAAAGTTGAATCTCACTCATCCTTAGAGTGAAATCAACTTTTTTAGTGAATACAATTCCATTTATGGCCGATCCATTCCATAATACTTTATATATGGCAAGTTGTAAAAGGTTCTAACCATGCACCACCATTGGGCTATTACAAAGTATGTTAACATCCATGTGCATGATGAACTCAAGCCCTGAATTATGATATTATAAAAACATGAGAAATAAATATGCATGGATACCCTTGAAGGGTTAAGTGGAACATATATGGATGCTCATGGAACTTCAACTGGAGTACAAGTTGAGATCCCCACTCCTCAAGTGACTGAATCATCAGTGGGAGTTCGATTTAACCTAAAGATAGCCAACATAGAGAGAGTAATTTATAAGAAAGCCATGGTTGAAGGTGAAAAATTCAACTTTTAGAAGATTAAAACTTTTTTTGATATAACTCTAGTGCTAGGTAAAAATCTAGGACAAGATAATATGTTTGAGGAGAAGATCCTTGAATTGGCCCAAGCTCAAAGTGATCAGTTGAAAATAATGATCAAGGGCATATTATAGGAAAACAAGAATTTAAAAGAGTATACTATCTTATCGATTCATGAGGATAGATTGAATAATTTTAAGGACACCATGGATGACATTTTTATCTCTTTAAAGGTGGTCAAGATTAGACAACAAGAAATAGAGAAGCAAATCTATAAATTAACAAGGCCAATGGCAAGCTAAAAATCTTCAAGTGGAAGAATTAATTAAGGCCTTGTCCAAGAATCTAGTCCCAAATTTTAGAAATATAACAAGGCACATTTGAATATGGTCATTTCCATATTGGTTGACAAAATTGAGGCCCTAGATAACTAGTCGAAAAGAATGAAAGACCTTGCCAAAGACTTAAAGTAGTTGGAAGATAGAGTGTCTCATATCTTAGACAACTTGATAAAGGAGCCTACAACCCTTATCTCACTGGGTTTCATAACTATGAAGACTTCAAACACAAAACCTTTTATTTCAATCAAGAAGTGAGAAATTAGGGGCAAAACCAGATAGTATATGGTAATAGGAAAGTCATGGGCTTACTCATATCATCTAAGGAAAAAATAGGAGATGTCAGGGACATCAAACGAGATATAGAGAAGATTGAAAAAGACCTTAAAGACCTAGAGGATCATAGAAAAAAGATATTCCTAAAGCCAATGGTGGATCTTTAGTTTACTAGCTAACAACATTATAGGTTGATAATCCTATAGGGTAGGCAATAACAAGGGATTTCATCATCACAAGGAACCTAGAGCAAAAGTTAGTTAGGAATATTCTCTTTGTAGTAACCCTGTAAAATTTTGAAATAGAATATTCTTTTATAAATTCATGTACAACTTATAAGTACTTTGCCTATAAGTCAATCCACTTTGAAAGGTTTAGTGTATTCTATAAAAAAATAGAAAGGACATTTGTCCTTACACTTGTACACTTGTTAGTGGATATGACTGAATGGCATGCTACCTTGTTTCTTATAAAAGCAACATTATCATTTTTAATGAAGAGGGAGTCTTTGGGCTAAAAAAAACTAGTGTAAACTTTAAGAAACTAATGCAAGCATAAAATTTTGAAAGGATTATCTTATTTTATTTATGTGAATTGTTATATGTCTTATCTCTCAATTATTTATTCTAAATTTTAGATTTGAATTGTTCTTGTGAATTCTTGTGTGTACCTTTAAGTATAGAATTGTTAACTTATGTTAATGCTAGGTTAATTGAAAGTTCCTTAGTTTAATTCATTTTATTTTCTCTGCATTTGTAGATGTGCATTAACTATCTACTTAAAGGAGTAAATCTTTAAAGTAAACTTGGTTCTTATTTGCATTGATTCTTATCTTCCTTAGAAGTTCACCTGGTATATTTTGTGATTTGAGATTAAGCCATTTTACTTCATATATTGGTTTTAAGTGCATACCTAGGAAACATTTGAACTTTTCATGATGTCTAGAATGAATATTAGTAACATATTTTCTCTGCCCTGCCCTTCATTTTTATTCTTTTTTTACCAGTTCACTTTGATTAAATATTCATTGTATATATCCATCTTAATTTATCTTTACACTTAGGTTTGAGCATAATTCATATTAATTATCATAGATCATATTCTCATTTATAAATATTTATAGGCCACAGTGGCTCCCAACCACCAACTAATATAAATATTGTGAAATAATCACTTGTTCTACCTCTATTCCACTATAGATAACAACATTATCATAAACTATAACTCATGCTCTAAATTTTTTGAATTATAAAATGATAAGTGTTTCTTAAACACTCTAATTAACTTGTGATACATATTTAGGCATAAACAGGGTTTAGTGAAAGCCCTGAAGTCTAAGATCAAAATCCATATCACTCTAAAGTGAACTTACTATAATGGGATTAGGCACTCTAGGAAATGGACTATGACTATGAGGATAAAGAGGTTTAATGAGTTTCATCCAATGGTAGAGAAATATTGGTTAGTAATGAATAAGAGTATAATTTTTTTAATATGTTTTAAATTAATTTCTTTTTTTTTTTCAATGTTTGATCAAATATTTTACGTGTGCTTATATTAGAAAGGATTTATTTAGGAATTATTTTGGTACTTGTGCATGTTTTGACAAGGTTTTTAAAAAAAATGAAATTGAACTACTTGCTGAAATTAAAGTAAATTTAAAATGATTTAATAAAAGATGAAAGTAAGTAAAATTAAATGCAATTATTTTTTGTATTTTAAATGACATTTTGATGCATTAAACACTAAAACTAAAATCTAGGCTAAGATTTCAAATGTCCCTTATATAGATTCAAGTTTTTGCCTATATGAAATCTAAATAGAACTATTTTTTTTTAAATATATATTATAAAATAAAATATAATGAGGCTAAGTATTTTATAAGATGCAAATTAAACAATATCATATCCAAACCCTATGGAATATAATCTCTAAGTATCTATAAAAAATTTATCCATGCAATATATGAATTAGTATTTGGTGTTTTAAATGATTGATTTTTGAATTAGATGATTTATTATTGAATAATATGAATTCAAAGTTATTGTTTTATGATATAAAAACAACATTATTATTTCATGAGAATGAATGAAATCATGTCCAATGCATAAACATTCTTTTACCTTTTTTTTTAGAGTTTTCTAGGTGTTTGTGTGGTTATTTGCTTATGAGTGTAAGATTGTTAAAATTAAAAATGATTTTTTTTTGGTAAGCCAAAATTATTTGTTTTTTCATACAATTTACCTAGTGTTTGGATGCAAAATATGTTCTTTCAAAATATCCTAAGATGCACATAGTAAATATCTAAGCTATTATTTTTGGTGCAAGAGAAAGGAGAGAAAGAAAGTTATCTTTTCCTATCTATGTATTTTTGGGATGAAAAATAATCTAATGAATGAAAAAAAATATAAATTAATAAAATTTAATGAATGATTAAATGAAATTTAAATTGAAAACCCCCACCCAAATCAAGGTGTAGATCAGTTGGAAGCAAATATTTGTTGTAGTAAAATCTATCCTTAGGTAGCTAGCTATTAGATTTCTCAATCAAAACCATTATAAGTCTATGAGAAAAAGATGAAAAGGTAAGAATGAAATTAAGAAATAATATTTCAAAAGAAGATCAGATGAATAGTGGTAGAGTTGATTCACAAATAGTAAAGAACTAGTTGTTGATTCATATTAATTCTCTTCTCTAAAACTATGTAGAATGACCACAAAGATGAACAAAGTGGAATATTTTTTTTTCTCAAAATATAATTAGGTAGTATGGATTTATGTATTTAAAACACCAATATTATATGAGAATTTTGGATCTAAAAATAAGCCAAAATTGATTTACTTGTAGAAGAGCAATGGAGGTTGCATGAAGGAATTTTTCTGAGTTGAAATGGGAGTATAACTTAGGAGAGACTCAAAATTATTTAAAATAGGATTGACATGAGCCATAATGGAAGTGAAAATAAGGTGGAAAGATAAATAAATTTAAATATAACATGAAAAAACACATGAAATCTTGAGTTACAAAAATTAATTTTAGAAGATGGGGAGAAGGTAACAGAACTTCCCCTCTTTGCAGGGGTGGTTATGAAACCACATTCCCCATGAAAATAAAACCATTCCCCATGATTAAACCATAATATGAGGATATATAACCACCAATTATTTAAAATTAAATAACCCTCTAAGGATGAAACTACTATGACATTTTTGAAACCAAAGAGGCAGTTTCTAATGCAAAGCAGTAGTTTTGTCATAAATAGCGTTAGTTTTATCATGAATAGTGATAGTTTATCCATGCATAGGATATTTTTAAGATTGAGATGAAAAAATATGTATATTCCAAACCAAATGGATTAAAATGGGTCTTAGAGAGAGGAAGGAATGTAAAATAGAGGGGTGTTAAAGAGAACCCATTTTGAGCATACACTAAGAGATCATTGCATCATCATTAAACATCATTTCAAAATGTTATATTATGAAAATTTTGGGTGAATACATATTATCCCATTGAGAATATAAATTTTCATGAATTAATTAATGTTTTTTCCTAATTAGTGGCATGTATAAAGGGAAATAGGGGTTATAAATACTTACCTCACTTACCTTAGTGGTATGACAAAGTTAGTCGAGACTCTCTGCAACCTACAAATAGAAGATGAGAATCAAGTGAAATTTTAATGAAATAACATAAAATATAATAAATAATTCAAAAATGTATAATAACACATATCATATATATTATGAAAATCATACTACCTAAACCATCCCCTTGGGGGACTAAATCCAGTGTCAAGTGTCTTATACCTGCAAAATCATAAAAAGTGTTATGAGAAATAGAAAGTGATTAGATCATTAGGTTTTGAAAACAAATCACATAATTAAGTAATAATATGTTTAAAAACATTTAAAATTAGATTAAATAAGATAATTGTCTAAAAATAGAAGGATTTTAGACAATAATAATTAGTTTTAACATATTATATATTCAAAACTTGCTAGGAATAGAAGTCATTTGTATAAATTAGTTTATAAATGTTTAATATTTGGGTTGATGGTGATTAAATTGGGATATAAATTAATTGGATAAACAATTATAAAGAGGATATGGTGAATATACTAGCTAGAGGTAAAGCAAGTTAGGCTCAAGCTAGTTTTCACTACATTTTTCCATTTTACCTCAATTTTACATTTTTGTTCAAAATAGAGTCAAAACTAGTTAATTTTGAAATTTTATTGAAAAAATGGGATTGGGGGAATAAAATTACTAGGGATTAATTTTTTTAATGTAAAACTAATTTATAGGATAAGTAGGTATAAGATACTTTTTGCCTTAGATCACACCTTTATAGAGTTCACTAACCCATAGAAGCATATAATCATATTAGAGTCTTGGATGAAGACTTTATTATTGATAAGTTTTGTCATTTATGTCAAGGTAAAGGTTTATTTAATTTATTTCAAGGTTAATTTTGATGTCATTGATGTCAAGGTTCATCTAGTGAAGATGCATAGTGAAGTGTTATATGACAAGGAAGCCCCATGATAAGAGAGAATTTGAAGGAGATATATTGTATATCTATTAAGAGATAATTATAAAGAAACCTAATGATTATTTTTAGGTTTATGTCAAGGTTCAGTGCAAGGTAAGAATTTTTGAGTACCAATCATTGAGTACAAGGTTCTTGAGAAGCCTAGTCATAAAAAGCATAGTCATATCATGATCATATGCATGATGAGCATGGAGAGGTATGTAAATAGGTATGATATTGTATAATAATAATTAAATTCATGTGAAAAAAATTTATAAGCATTGAGTGTTTCAAGGTTAGTTGTCAAGCTTTTAGTTCTTGATAAGCCTAGTCATGACACTAGTCATAGTATGAAGAGACCTTGTGAGAAGATATGAGCTTGGTGGCTTAGTAATATGAATGCACAGAGGAATAAAAGGATATATTAGGTTGTTTAATAATTAATATGAGGTATTTTATAACTCATTAGAGTCTTAGAGTGAGCCTACAGAGGTAGGACCTATAGACCTAGCATGCAGCTAGACTAGTTCTAGACCCTACCTGACCTAATGAGTTATCATGAGGTATGATCAAGGCATATGAATAATTTATGGTAGTATTTGAGAATTATAATATGTTTTATGACATGTATATAATGTTTTGATAGCTTAAAAATTGGCTAGAAGGTTAGTTTCAAGGCCTAGTGTGACTTGTAGGTCAAAGGACTAGAGCACAAAGAGAGAGATGGTGGCCAAATGGGGTATCAAAATCAATTTACAATTTAATTGTGATTATGTGTGAATTTATATAGGTATTTCATGTTTTTTTAATTATTTTGACTAGTTTTTAGGTCAAAATTTGAAGGTTAAGGCATGAAAAATTATTTTGAGGTTTCTTGAGTGCATAACATGAATGGTTCTCAACTCGAGAAGAACTTTAAAGTGTTCATTGGAATGTGTAAAATATGCATGGTAACCTAATATATTAATTTTGGATTGGGTAGGTTCCTATCTGAAATTTACAAGCATTTTTTTTGGGAATGAGGGGCTAAGCTTTATGAATAATCATTAAGACTGGAAGATGGTTTAAACCCTCAAAGAACCCTGATAGTGACCTAATGAGAAATATCTTGTTATAAAGTTATCATAATAGTTTAAAATAAATAATTAAGTGATTGTGTCATTTATTCAACTCTCCTATGAACCTTCAGGTGTGATTGGTTTATCAGGTGAGTGAGTGGACCCTATAGGAAAGGCCTTATTTCTCAGAGATTTGTTGTAGTAGTTAGAGTTAACCAAGTCCAAGTTGCTAAATAGATGAAGGTTGAAGCCTGATATTTTTATTATATTAACATAGTGTTTTATAAGTATTTTATATCCCTTAGGTTTTAAAAATTGTTATTATGAGTTGACAAGTCGCTAACAAGCCTAATGATGCAAATAGTGAGAAAACCAAGCATAAGTGAGAAATTGATTAGGAATGTACTATCATGGATTAGGTATGAATACAAGTAAATTTAAAGTTTTTTTAATAACTTTAATACATTTACATTTTGGATATAAGTTTTTTATATCATTGGATATGATGAAAACGTTGCTCATAAGTTGACCTGTCTAGTGTAGATGAGATAGTGAAGGTGTAATGTTATGAGATTGGTCTGAAAGACCAATATTGCCATATGACCATATTTTATATTATTTTATATTTTTATAATGATATTATAAAATCATCCACATAAATTTTAAGTCTATAAAAGTGTCTACATAGGTTTTTAAGGTCATTATAACTGTGACTATGTTTGAAGGTAAACTAGCAAATCTAGGTAAGCAAGTTGTAGTGATGAGTTGGAGGATAATTTCCCTAAGAAAATTTTATATAATTCACATGAATTTTTTTTTTGGCAATTTAATTACCTATTAATTATTTTAATAATCTTATAATTAATGAAATTTATTAAAATGGTAAAGGCTAAATGGGTTGACTGGTTCAAGTTTGACTATGTATACTGAAGACAAAAGATTGGTCTGCAAGACCAATATTTGGCATAATACCTTGTGATATTTTTACTTAAGATATATATATATATATAAATTTTTCATAGTTCAAATAAATTATTATTTTAGGTGTTGAGTATCAATTTTACATGACTATTTTTTTAGGCTAGTTGGCAATTCTAAGTGGGCTACTTATAGAGAAGAGTTTGAGTAATTTTTCCATATGTTGATAATTTTAAAGCATATAGTGATGAACATGAGGTAATTTATCTTATATATATATGATTTTTTTATATGGTTTAATTTTATATTTGTGTGTGTGCTTCAGGTATTCAAGATAGACTTTTTGGGTATGCATAGGCTTAATATGAACAATAACAATGGTGTGCTCCAAGTAGTGGTTTGAGATAAAAGGAATTATGAAGATAATATGAGATTAATAATGGTATATTTAGGTGTAATATGATATTTTAATTCCATAATAAGTGTTTTAATGTGATCCAAGAAGATCAAAGGGTAGCATGTGCTAAGTAGGCCTAATAAGATTAGGTCTCCACAAGACCTGAAGAAGAGATAATGCCTATTGAAGTAGGTCAAACATAAATGGAATAAAATAAAATTTTATACATTAATATGAGATTTTAAATATACACTTGATGGCATACCTAATAAGTTAAGGGTGTTTGGCTGACTAAAAGGATATGAACAAATGACTTGTATAAATACTAGGCAGTTTTAGGCCTATTTAGGTGTGAAAAGAGTAAGAAAAAAATATAACACATTGGTGAGCATAATAAGGTATTATAAACCATAATAATAGAATAAATTATCAGTGATGAATCTTTTATATAGGTTCTACATATCAATATCAAGGTCATATGACCTAATCAATTCAAGAAGAGGGCTAGTTGAGCGAAGAAGGCTAGAGTCCAGATTGAGAAGGATATAAGTGTGTGAAGAGATGAGGAAGGACATCATAATTTTTTTTATGAGAAACAAATAATTATGAATTTTATTGAAAAAAAAAATAGTTAAATGAGTTGGTGTTGAGTCATCTAAGGGTTTAATGCCTCCTTGCAAGTAGTGCTTGATAAAGCCTAGTTGAGTTGGTGCTAAACTAGTTGGGGTTGGTGCTCCATGTGAAGGTGGTGATTCACAAAAGTTTATGTTTTTCTTCTAGTAATGAAGTAAATTTTTATATATCAGTGTTTTTTCATCCCCTTGAGTATTTCCCACACATATGTTGCATTATCTTATGTTCTTATGTTTCATGCTTGTATAGTTGATTGCTTATGCATTGTTTGATCCACATGCTTCAATGAATGTTCATGAATACTTAATTTTAATTGAAAGAAAGGTTTTTGGAGATTTATTCAACCACACCCCCCCACTCTTAGTCATTTTTCTTCCAAAATTTATATAATGTGATTGAATAAGGATATAGTTATGACCTTCAGGCCATTAATGAACATGTTTGTGTATTGGATTATTATTTTTTAGATTTTTGACTCACTTTCCCTCTAAAAATGTGAATTTTACTTTAGATTAATTATAAAAAATCCACATTTATTATGATATATATGGATATATTTTGGTTTAATTATTAGTGACTTATCATTATGTGTTATGGGCTTTAATTTCCATGTTTAATTCTCATTTTATGCACTTTAGATGACTAGGTATGTGACGATATACCATGTATCTCTCTATTTTTAATCAATAATATCAATAATTTTTATACATATGAGATAAAAATGTATTCAAATGATGAAATTTGATTAACATGTATGAAGTTATGAATGCACTAAAAATTATTTTATAGGTGATGATTCAATTATTTCATCTACATAACATATGGCTTTAAGTTTTTCAACAAAGAAATGGAAAAGGGGAATAGGATTATATGAAATAGTGAAAATTAAAATAATAAATCAAAATTTTGCATGGAAAAGGAAGGTGACCTAGTCCTTACAAGTGAAATTTACTTCTTACTAAAGTCACAAAACACTAACTTTATTGAACTCATCTAGAGATAACTAGCCCTGATAGAATCAATAAATGGGATAAAGTTACCCTTTTCAACATAAGAATATAGAAATGCTTTTTGGAGAATATTTTTATTTGGAAACTTTTTGATTTAATGTTACTTTTGCATTTAGATTTTATTTTTCTTTGTGACCTCCTACACTTAGTCTGGTGTGAATAGGAAGATACACGGGATCATCATCAAAGACTAGATGTAGGTGAGTAATGTAAACTCTCCCTAATGCTAACCCCACACAACTAGTAATATGTTAGACTTCAACACCGAATACTAGTGAAGGGCAAGAGATATAAAATTTGACTTTTCTTTTGCATAAGATTTTGATTTTTTTGAGATGAGTGTCTTTCAACATTTTTTATCACATATTTTTGTAATGTCACTACCCCAAAATCTTGGCCCCATGAAACTATTAGGATGCAAGGGCTCATAAACTAATACCAAGATAGGAAATCAAGGTCACCTATTTTTGAGTATGTTAGTTTTTTCTACATAGAGAAAACCATCAGAGTAGAATTTTCCATGGATAAAATTATAGACTAGGTCATAGGCTAGTATTTTATAATATTTACAAGAAGATGTAGGGAAATGAGATGTTTTATAATCATAATAAGATAATTAATAACAAATATAATTATGATTTTGAAAATTCTTTCTCTATGATGATGAGATAGTGTGAAAATTGAATGATATGACATGATGCATTATAATTTTTTCATGATATATAAACTAACAAACAAATAATCATCAAACATAACATCTGATATGGAATTAAATGCATAAACTATGAAAAATTTAGTTTTTTTTCACTTGTATTTTCACCCTTTAAGGAGATTAAAATCTCTCCTCATCTAAGTGGCACAACGGAATCAGCTTTGGGCTTATGGGTAGCCTAAGGAATGAGGTGAGTCTCTAGATAGGGCTAGCTCCCTTGATTTACCACTTAGGATTGAACCTATAACTAAACTTGGGGGTGAAAATGGGGAAATATAACTATAAAAAAAAACAATCTAAGTGAGGTGATACACTAAATTGACTAATGACTTCCAACCATATGTATGTTACGTTTGAGACCAAGAAACTAACCAAAACATAAACTTTTCTAATCTAAGTCTTCTTGCATCAATGTTACATTATGAGGTTATGTATTAATGTGTAAGGATAGGAGGACTATAAAATATGCATATGATGGAACTAATGAAGATAATAACTCACTTAAACCTTGACATCTCTTGGAACACATCACATGCCCTGCAAGAAGTTGCAAATAGGTGAAAGAATGTGATATCTTGCTAAGGAATCCATAGTATAGACAAAGAAAATTCAAATTTCAAGTCAATCACACTATGAATATTCATGTACTACATAAAACATATTCATTTTATTGATCAAAAGTTATATAAATGAGTATGTATTTTCCATACTTAGGTGGAGCATCAATACAATCTCCAAAATCTCTAACTCTTATGGATATTGAGAAAGAGAGAGAAGAAGATAATTCCAAGGGTCATAAGGACACTTGTCAAGTTCATAAAATGTTTATACAAAAATTAAAATATGATATTGGTCTAACCATGCAAGGTCATGAAGTAAAAATGTCAATCCAAGTCATCAAATTCTTGCAAAGTGGTACAAAATTTCTTATTCTAGCTTAGAAAACTACTTGCATGATTGGACCTATTTGGACATATCATAACTAATGATGAGTAGGTATAATTATTTTAATTGAATGGGATAATCTCAAACATTCCTTTGCTTCATTTTTTTCATCTTTAGTCATATATAAGCCTATAAAAGTGAGCCATCATTATTTGCTATCCAAAAAATTACCTTTCCATGCACGTTACACACTTCGCATCAAAAATGGCAATATTTATCAATTAAAATGGATGGGATGGATTGAGTGAAAATTTTAAAGTACCTCCATGGCCTTATAATCATCAAGGACACCTTAAATTCATCTCACTTGAATTTTTTCATCTTTTTCTCTAGCTTGTCCAATATGCCAAATTTGATTGGCTAAGTTGAATCACCTAGTTTGGGATCTTAGAAGTTATTTCAGGGAATTAAATAAGTATTTGGAGTTATCTTAAGTCTTAATATTCCATCCAAAAAAAAATCATCTCTTAACTCTTCTTGTAGCCTACACAATACATAAAATAGTAAGAAAAACCCTATTTCTTCCCCCATCCATACAAGTCTATATAACTCATCTTGGTTTGAAGTATCCTAAGGGATTCCTATAAAATTTATAATCACTATTATAAATAAAATATCTCATTTTGTAATCTATCTAACTCCTTTTCCAAAAACTGGTCCTTGGCAAGGTTTATAAGGGTTTTAGAGTAGTTTCTACTCTTAGGATTTGTTCATAAAGTTCTCACATTCAAGTTTCAATCCAATGCCATGAAATATTTGTTTACAACCTTATTCAAATCTTTTAAGCTTCTCTATCCTCCATGCAAATTGTCATGGATGATGTGAGCTCTTGAAGTTGCCTATTGAAGCTTTTTCTTGATCTTTTTCATGATTAAGTTGATTCCTAAGCTAAAAGTGACATTATTGGTGGTTTCCTATACATTTATTATCGTTAACACATCTTAAGAGACCATAAAAACATGTTCCATCATGCTAAAATACACAACTCATGTGAAAATGTAATAGACCCTCCACTTGGGCATTAGGCCTAATGTTACCTAATAGATTTGCCTTACATTTTTGAGATAAACAAGTCCTTTAATGAATTTACCTATTTTATAATGTCTCAAACACTTATATATACATCCCTTACACATTATACAATAGGTTATAAATCACTCCTAGGTCTAGAAGTGAAATTGACCTATTGTTAGAGCTCTAGGCCAAAACCTTGTCATTAAGGCGTGAATGTAACTCTTGGTGTCCAGACCACCCTATTTTATTTATTTATCCTATGAGGATTTTAAAATGGTTTTCTATGTATTTTAAAACTCTAAAAAACTTTTTTTAAGTTCAAAACCATATTTGGTTCATCTTTGTTATATATCTTCTCCTAAACCTGCAGGGTTTGTATGGGGAAAGTACCCCCTCTCTAAGACAAAATAGGGGTACTTCCCATATCATCTCAAGAAAAATAATTATTTTATTAATACATTATAGTAATTAGGGCCTCATATACCAAAATTAAACCCTTTTCAATGTCATTTGACCTCTCAAAACATTAGAAACTCAAAATAAACTTCTAGGTGAAGGACTGTGCAAGGTTCTCAAGAGTGAACTAAGTATGGCATGTTTAGAGCTCTCTTTTTTTGCATGATTTTAAATGGTGAGAGTGTTTTTAAATTTAAATTATTATGTTAAACATTTTAAAATCCATTCATCATTTTACTTCACTATAAATCTTCTCCTATGTACCCTAAGCTTCTAAAATGAGTCCTCCCTGACTAAGACTCCTTATGTTTTGGACCTACTTAGAGGTTATTTGAGGTGATATTTATATTTAACATGGTATATATGTGTTATTCTTACAATATTGTAAATAAAAAACATCCAATCATACATATGTTCACGTGGGATGATCCATAACCTTTCAAGTCATCAGGCTTAGTTCATTAACTGCTATGTTTGTTATAAGTGTATATTTGGCTCTAAGGAGGTGTAATTTTGATTTCTCACACTATCTAGAGATTATGAAGGTGTTAATTCTAATCATATATTTTTTTTTACAATTTTATCATCATTATAACCTTACCTATTCTCTTCATATGCACTTTTAGTCCCAATGTTGAGCTTTTCCCTGTTGAGTGAGACAACCCCTACCTATAGGTTACATACAGCTTCAAATGAGTTGGTTGTGATGTTATTATATATTTATTGAGTTATTTGAGGTTAAAAAATGTATTTTTTTATTATATTAAATCTTTAATTCCCTTAAAACATCATCAAAACATCAATAAGTTCACTGCCTACCTATAGATGGGGCCTTCAGACAACTTATACAGATAAAGTATGTGAGTGGAAGCAAACATAGCTCATCATCTCCTTTTTCATGATAATATTGGTCAAAGATATAATTTTTAAGCATTTTTAATCATTAAAACATGGTTTCAAGGCTATTTTTTAGCTTTTAGAGCTAAATTCCATTCTGAGTTCCTTCCCTGTAGATCTCTCTGACTGCTCTCAATGCATAAAAATGAGATTTTGAGTTCTTCAAAAACTAAAATCCATTCCTCTTTTATCCCTCATTATTTGTAGATTTATTATAATATGATATTTATTTCACATCCACCCACTTATATATCTTTAACTCCTACCAACCATGTTAAATGCCATCTTGAAAAAGCTCCTAGGCCTTTGTTTAGTGTTTTTAGGGCAGAGAGTCCCAAAATCTTAGTCATCATATGGATGTGGTTTTCAACTTTATTAGAAATCTATCAACTACAAAAGGTCTTAAAATAATTATTTAATCATGATATGAAAACAATAAGGATTCAAATTCTTTTTTCAACACCTTATAAGGAGTCCCCTATTCTTTTTTATTACCACCTGCAGGTGGACTTTTGGAAACTCAAGTAGTGGACAAGCATTTGGCAGTATACAAGGCACTTGTGTTTATGAACACATCATACACCCTCAATAAGTGTCAAAATTAAATATTATCCCCCTTATAATAATTAAAACCTATCAAAATTTAGTTTTAGTATGACATCATCAAGAGAATTGTTATATGTGAAAGTTGAGTTGCACATATGGGCAGTGAGTGTGGAAAAGAGGACAAAGATGGACCAAAAGACTTAATGATCATATTAAACTTGTTTTAAACCTTTATTAATCATGATTTAAATAAATTTTAACTTTAAAAAATCTTAAAACATCTATTTCAATGTGGAAAACATTTGCAAACACCTAGAACAAGGCAAGCAACATGTTGAATGACTAGTCAAGCATGGTAGAGATATGGGTGTGTAACCATGAGAATCGAGGATACTTGGATGAAAGGTGAAAATTAGGTAAACTATATTTTTAAAACATGTATGTGGATCTAACCCAACCCTCTAAAACTAATGAAAAAGCACAAAACTCCTAAAAATGGTGAAAGCTACCCATAACTCAGAAAATGGTATCTTCCTATAAATTGAGATGATTAGCATAGTAAAACCTCATGAAACATTAAAAAAGTGTGTGGATCACTTTATAATTAATTAAAATTTATTTGGAAGAAATTTTAGTAGTTAAATTGTATGAACTTTCCCAAACAAGACCAAAACCTTGAAGGTTCACAGATTAATAGGTAGATTTGAATAGTCAACTTCAAACTGATGATTCATAATGTATAATTGATAATTATTCAATGTCCTTATATTTAAATTATTTTATTTTATTTTAAAACAACCTCCCAAAATCATTCTTCTTGAAACCCTTTATGCTGACCATACCAAGCAAAAACTTGCAAGTCACTTTTTCTTGCCAAGAAGGGCGAAAAAGGAGATGAACAATTTTAATCAAAAAATAAAACTTATATAGAATGTAAATCATTGATGTGAGTTTTTTTAATATTAATTGATTTTAAAAAATCTTATACCATGTGTCACACTTCCCAAGGAGGTCATACAAGTGCCAAACTCACCTTTTACTTTAAGAAAACTACCCTTTTCTGAGTAACCTAAAAAAATTTAGTTTTTATCAGTTACCAAAGATATCCTAGGATACATGGCATGTGAAATAATTTTTTTACACCTTCAAAATTCCCAATAAACCTATAAAAATCATTAAATACACTATTGTGACCCTTAAAATGACCCTAAATGACTAAAGGGACTAAGAAAACTAATGACCAATATTATAACATTAATTGATATCAAATGACCTATGAAACACCTCATGAAAATGTAATATACCCCATAAACATATAAAAATCCATTTTTCTACTAGGGGTGCCCCAATTTGACTTAAAAGTCAAATTTAGTCAATAAATTAGTGACTCATAGGGGTAGTATGCCTACTATACTAACTAGACAAGTAGTCTTATTAGTCCATTGGGATTATGGAGTCATCTAAGGACTGAGACAGAAAAGATACCTTTGACCATTTATCAAGACAAGACACTAAGACAACCTCAACCACACAAAGCAAAGGACACACACAACAAAAAAATCAAACACACAAGATACACACATGTGCTCAAGGCACTTAGGGGAATCAAAAAATAACTATTATGTAGAAATAAAAATTAGACATACCTCCCTTTCCAAGATCAAAGGGAAATTTTCTTGAATCTCATTTTGTATGAGATGGATGAGGATTTCAAGCATGTTTCTCTTGAGATTGAACATTTGATGGACCAGACCTATTCCTTGGCACTTCATTTGACTTGTTCTCAAGTAGATCATCTTCAAATAAGTCTCCAAAGTAGATTTAGTCCTCTTGAAAATTTTCACATACTTCATGTTGCTTCCCACTCTCTTTCTCATGATCAAATTTCATCTTCTTTGTGGGCATAGTCTTAAAAGGAATGATCTCTTGCTCATTAAAAGATTGAGCTGAATAGAGGTTTGACTTAACCTCCAAAGGATGATGTGGATTTAGTTACTACTTATGACATGTTTAAAAATGTCATTTTGTTCATCTATGACATTTTTAATAATGTCATCTTTCTTACCACCACTTATAATCATCCCTAAAGGAGTTGTAGACCCCTTGAAAGATTTAAATTCTTTGTAAATGTCCTCAAATCTTTGCCATAAGTCATCATCTTCATTTTTATCAGCATCATGAAGGGGAACAACAAGATGAGTTTCTTCATCTTCCTCTTTAGATTCTAATAGTACCTCTTCCAAGATTTCTTCTTCAACATAAGGAGTGTATGCTTCATCATCAACCAAACAATGAGATTAAACATAAGAAATCACCTCTTCTTCATCACTTAGGACCTCTTAATAGTTTTTAAATTTCATCTCAGCTATCAAAATCTGATTTTGTTTGTCAAGGGTTTCAACATCCTCAATCTCCTTATTGATGCCAAGACTATATATCTTGAAATCCAATAACCTAACCCAATAAAGTTGCCAAGGAGTTACACTTTCCTCAAGTGAAAGTTATAAATTTTCCTCAACCAATTTCTCTTATTTAGGTTCCCACACCATAGGTCCATCAAGGCAAATGGTTATGGGATGAGGAAAAAAGGAACTAGTTGGTGGATGTGGGATATAAGGCTCAAAATCAGATTTAAAATGCAAAATAAGATGTTATTTTGGGAGCTCTTGAGGAAGGATAGATAGACCTTGGGTTAAAAAACATGAGTTTCTTCCTTCCACTTGACATTCACATCTGATTCAACTTGGGAAATCTCTTGAGAAAGGTTATATAGTGTGTGTTTAGGCATAGGATCTTGTTTTAGGTCTAAACCTTCCATCTCACCTTGACTTAGCAACCTCATCTTTGACTCTAACTCTTTAATTTCCTTAGCTAGGTTCTCTTGGAAAAGTTTTTCTTGGAGTTCATAGGAATCATCATGAGGATAAGAATTTTATGATGGCTTCCATGAAACACGAGAAGCTTCTTAAGGAAGGGTGGGAGGGACTTACAAAGGATCAACTCCATTTTCCACTTCACACTCTTGGATAATGCTTTTATCTTCTTTCTTTCCCCATGACTCCACTATCTTACTCCAAATTAGGATGTTAGGATTAGAAGCCCTTTTTTAAGGAATGGTAGGATGGGTTTGTATAAGATCAAGAGTCTTCTCAACTTCACATTCTTTTTTGAGGTGGTGGGGATGCATTTTCAGAGGAAAATGAGGGCTTGAACTCCACTTCCCTTTATGCCAACATGGATTGCTTTATATTCATATTTTCCAATTTAATCTACCTATCAAGATTAGCTTTAAACACAAGGTTTATATTTTTAATTATGTCCTCCAATTGATTGGGAAAAAGATGACTTTGATAGGCTTGATTTGGCTCATGAAGAGGGGTCATGTATGACTAGTGTGAAACTTTGGAAAGTGGATATTAAGGCTGATAGGTATGGTGAGGTTTCCTTTCATGAACTTCTAGCCTATTCTCTAAGGAAGAGAGTAAACCACTCACATCAAGCATCTTAGTTGTGAGCCTTTGCCAATTAGCTCTCTCAATAGGTACCCACTCTCTTTTGGTCAACTCTAATGCTTCTCTTAACTTATGAATAACATGAGTAGGAACACCTATACCACATACCCTTTGATTATCAATATCTAACATATATCTCTCATAGCCTAAGAGTGTCTTCTTGAAGGTGGAAATGGGTTGGCTTGAGGAGTGGCTAGGTTGACTAGGAGGACCAAAACATTGAGAAGGCTAGTTATAAGACTGATATACTTCATGAATTTTCTAAAAAGGATCATATTTGAGATGATGAAATTCATATTGAGTTAGATAAGAATTGTGACAAGATTGATCAGGGACTTATTCATATTGATAGGGAATGGTACAAGCTTGAAATGTCTCACCAACTTGTAGAGAACAAAACTCAACACCAAAGTCAGCCATGAAACCTCATTTAAATCAAGAAAACAAAGGAAACATGTTACCATAAATATTCAAAGGATAACCTGGGCTACTTTACCAGCTTCTATGTCTTCAAATTCACTATTAATGCTTTTATAGATGCCTCGAAAGGCTGATTTTTTAGATACAACACAAAAAATCTCTCAATTTCTTGGAAAAGAGTCCCACTGGGCATGCCAAAAACTATTTTCACTTATATTTACACCATTTTAGGAGATTAAAATATATCCTCATCCAAGTGGCACAATGTAATCACCTTTATGCTTGTGGGTAGCCTAAGTAATGAGGTGAGTCTCTACATAGGATTAGCTCCCTTGATGTACCACATAGGATTGAACCTACAACTAAACTTATGGGGTGAAAAGGGGGAAAGATAAATTAAAATAAACTAATATAAGTAAGGTGATAATACAAATTGATTTATAAATTCCAACCATATTTATGATACACTTGAGACAAAGAAACTAACCAAAACATACACTTTTCCAATCTAAGTCTTCTTACATCAATGTTACATTATGAGGTTATGGATAGATTCAAAAGGCTAAGAGGACTATAAAAGAGGCATATAATGGAAATAATTAATATACTAACTCACTTAAACCTTGAAATATCCTATAACACATCATATTCCCTATAAGAATCTATAAATAGGTGAGAGAATGTGACAACTTGCTAAGGAATCCATAGTCTTCACTAAGCAAATTCAACATTCAAGTAAAGAACACTATAAATAGTCATGGAAGAGGAAATAATTATTAATTTTATTGATCAAAAGCTATAAAAATTATTAGGGATTTGCCATACTCAAGTGGAGCATCCATTCAATGGCCAAAATGGCTAGCTCTTATAGAGCTTGAGAGAGAGAGAGAGAGAGAGAGAGAGAGAGAGAGAGAGAGAGAGAGAGAGAGAGAGAGAGAGAGAGAGAGAGAGAGATAGAGAGATAGAGAGAGAATAAGAGAATTAAAAGGGTCACAAGGACACTTTTAAAGATGATAAAATAGATTATACATGAACTAAAATAGGATATGGGTCAAATCATGTAATTTAATGAAGTAAAAATGTCAATCCAAGTGATCAAAGTCTTGTAAAGTGGTATAAAACTCCTCATTCTAGCTCAAAAAAATTGCCTACATGATTGGACCTATTTGGATGTCCCATAACTAATGAGGAGTAGGTATAATGAATATAATGGAATTATATACTCTAAAAAATTACTCTCCATACATTTTTTTCATGTTTGGTCCTCTAGAAACCTTTGAAAGTGAGCCATCACCATCTACTATCTATAAAATTGCATTTCCATGCACCTTGCACACTTCACCTCAAAACTAGCATCAGTTGTCCATGAAAATACATGGGATAGAGTGAGTTAAAATTTTAAATTCCCTACATGGCCTTATAATCATTATGGAAACATTAAATTCATCTCACTTTAAGTTTTACATCTTTTTCACTAGCTTGTCCAATATGCCATATTTGACTAGCTAAGTTGAATCACCTAGTTGGGGTACTTATAAGTTGTTTTATGTAATTAAATTAATATTAATAGTTATATTAATTATTAATATTCCATCCAAACTTTGTTTCATCTCTTAACACTTCTTGTAGCCTACACAACACATAAAATAGTTAGAAAATCCTTATTTATACCCCCATTCATATAAGTCTATATAACTAATATTAGTGTGAAGTATCCTAAGGGAGTAATATATAACCTAAAATCACTCTTAATAACAAATTATCTCATTTTTGGTATCTATCTAATTCCATTTCCCAAAACTAGTCCTTGGTAGCATTTACAAGGGTTCTAGAGTAGTTTCTACTCTTAGGCTTTATTCATAAAGTTCTTACATTCAATTTTAAATCCAATTCCATGAAATATTTTTTTAAGACCTTATTCAACTCTTTCAATCTTCTCTTTCCTCCATTTGAAGTGTCATGAATGATGTGAGCTCTTGAATTTGCCTATTTGAGCTTGTTCTTGCTCTTTTACATGCTTAAGTTGATTCTTGAGCTAAAAGTGACCTTCTTGGTGGTTTCCTATAAATTTATTAGATTTAATACATCATTATAGACCTTAAAAACATGTTCCATCATGATAAAATTCACAACTCATGTGAAACTATAATAGACCCTCCACTTGAGCATTAGGCCTAATGTTGCCTAGTAGATCTGCCTTGCATTTTTGAGATCAACATGGAATTTGATGGATTTACCTATTTAATAGTGGATTAAAAACATCTATATACATCCCATACACATTATATAATAGGTTATAAATCACTCCTAGGTCTAAAAGTGAAATTGACCTATTGTTTGAGCTATAGGCTAAAACCTTATCATTAAAGCTTGATTATAACTCTTGGTCTCTAGACCACCATGTTTTCTTTATTTCTCCTATGAGATGTTTCCCATGGTTTTATATGTATATTCCAAATATAAAATAAATTCTTTTTAGGTCAAAACCATCTTCGGTTCATCCTTTTTATATATCTTCTTCTAAACCTACAAGGTTTGTATGGGGAAAGTACCCCCTGTCTGAGACAAAATAGGGGTACTTCCCATATCATCTCAAGTAAAAAAAGTATTTAATAAATATATTAAAGTAATTATTACATCCTATACCATAATTAAACCATTTTCTAGGTCATTTGACCTCTCAAAACATTATAAGCTCAAAATAGACTTCTAAGTGAAGGACTATGCAGGGTTTCCAAGAGTGAACTGAGTATGGCATATTTAGAGCTCTCTTTTTTTCATTATTTTCAATTTTGATATTTTTTAAAACTAAAATTACCATTTTTAACATTTTTATAATCCATTCATCATTTTACTTCACTATAAATCTTCTCCAATGTAACCTAAGATTATAAAATGAGTCCTCCCTTACTAAGACTCCTTTTTTTTTGACCTGCTTAGAGGTCATTTGAGGTACTATTTATCTTAAACATGGTATATATGTGTTTTAATTAAAATAATATAAATATGAAACATCCACTCATACACATTTTCACTTGGGATGAACCATAACCTTTCAAGTCATCAAGCTTAGTTCATTAACTTCTCTATTTGCTCTAGGTGTATATTTGGCTCTAAGGAGGTGTAATTTTCCTTGTTCACACTTTCTAAAGATTATGAAGGTGGTAATTCTCTTCATATATTTTTAAAAAAATCTCTCTCATCATTCTAACATTACCTATGCTATTCATATGCACTTTTAGTCCTAAAATTGAGCTTTTCCCTACTGACTGAGACAACCCCTACCTGTAGATTGCATACAAATTCAAATGAGTTGGTTGTGATGTTAGTAGATATTCCTTGAGTTATTTGAGGTGAAAAAATTTATTTTTTTATTATATTAAACCTTGAATTCCCTTTAAACATCATCAAAACATCAATAAGTTCACTACCTGCCTGTAGGTGGGCCTTTTAGATAACTTCTATGGACAAAGTATAAGAGTGGAAACAAACATAGCTCATCATCTCCTTTTTCATGATCCTCTTGGTCAAAGATGTCATTTTAAACCATATGGAATCATTATAACATGGTTTCAAGGCTATTTTTTATCTTTTATAGATAAATTCCATTGTGAGCTCCTTTCATGTAGATCTCTCTGACTGCTCTCAATGCATAAAAATGAGATTTTAAGTTCTTTATAAACTAAACTCCATTCCACTTTTGTCCCTCATTATTTTAAAAGGTATTTTACTATGATAATTCCATCACATCCACCCACTTATATGTCTTTAAATCCTACCCACCATATTATATTCCATCTTTTAAAAGCTCTTGGGCCTTTGTTTAGTGTTTTTAGGGCAGAGAGTCCCAAAATCTTAGTCATCACATGGATGTGGTTTTCAACTTTATTAACAACATATCAACCTAAAAAGGTCTTTTCATAATGCTTTCAGAATAATATGACTTCAATAAGGATTCAATTTTTTGTTTCAACACCTTATAAAGAGTCCCTTATTCTCTATTATTACCACCTATAGGTGGACTTTTGCAAACTCAAGTAGTGGACAAGCATTTGGTAGTATGTAAGGCACTTGTGTTTATGAACACCTCATACACCCTCACAAAGTTTCTAAATTAAATTTTATCCCTCTTAGAAGATGGAACACCTATCAAACTTTAGTTTCAATATGACATCATCAAGAGGACTATTATAGGTGAAAGTTGAGTTGCACATATAGGCAGTGAGTGTGGAAAAGAGGACAAAGATGGACCAAAAGACTTCATGATCATCTTAAAATTATTGTAAACATTTATTAAGAATGATTTAAATAAAATTTAATATGAAACAAGCTTAAAACATTCCTTTCAACATGGAAAACATTTACAAACACTTGGAATAAGGTAGGTAGCATGTTAAATGACTGATCAAACATGGTGGAGATATGGGTGTGTAACCATGAGAATCAAGGAGACTTGGATGAAATTTTAAAATGAGGTAAATTATACTTTAAAAAAATGTATGTGGATCTAACACAACCCTCTATAACTATTTACAAAGCACAAAACTCTTGAAAATGGTGAAAATTACCCATAACTCAAAAAATTGTATCTTCCTAAAAATTGAGATGATTAGCTTATTAAAACCTCATGAAACATTAAAAAAATATTTTTAACATATTATAATTAATTAAACATGATATGGAAGCAATTTTGTTATTTACATTGTATGGACTTTCCCAAATAAGACCAAAATCTAGAAGGTGTACAGATTGATAGGAAGATTTGAATAGTCAACTTTAAACTGATGATTCATAAATAAAATTCAATAATTATTAAATATAATTATAATAAAATTAAGGTATTTTATTTTAAAACAACCTCTCAAAATAATTCTACCTGAAACCCTTTGTGTTGATCGTACCAAGCAAAAACCTATAAGTCACTTTTATTTGCCAAGAAGGGCTAAAAAGGAGATGAATGGTTTTTATCAATAAATGGCACTTCTAAAGATTTTAAATCCCTAAAATTAGTGTGGGAAATATTATTTTATGTTCCATGAACTTATACCATGTGTCATTATTCTCAAGGAGGCCCTACAAGTGCCAAACTCACCTTTTACTTCAAGAAAATTACCCTTTTCTAAGTAACTTAACATTTTTTAGTTAGTATTAGTTACCAAATATCTCATAGGACACATGTAATGTGACATAAATTTTTGACACCTTCACACTTCCCAAAACACCTATACAAAGCATTAAATTCACTATTTTGACCCTTAAAATGACCCAAAATGACTAAAAGGGCTAAGAAAACTAATGACCAAGTCTAATATAACATTAATTAATATAAAATGACCTATAAAACACCTCATGACAAATTAATATACTCCCTAAACATCTAAAAATCAAATTTTTTACGAGGGGTGCCCCAATTTGACTTAAAAGTCAAATTTTGTCAGCATCAATGAAATGATAGCAAAGTAAAATGTAAGGACTAGATATATAAATGTTTAAGGTGAAAAGAGTTCATAGATTCACTGAACTCATTTCCCTCCAAATTGCATAATCAATAGGATTCATTTTAAAAATATTTAGTCATTAGGTAATGGCCTAACTAGTTAGGTCTAAACTTATTACCTTGTCCTTTCTTTTTATCTATTTTATTATCAAGTCCTAGGATAAGGTCTCCCACATGTATAGGATGATTGTGATCATAATTTTTAAACTCATAGTACTATTTTTATGGCATGATTATATCTATTTTTCTTGTTATAATATTTGGATAAGGGAAGGATAAATTTTTTGACCATTCAATGGGTTATTTTATACAATTTATTTATTTTATAGGAGGTTTGTCATCATATTGGTATATCTTATAGTATTGATGATAAGACATGTTTGATTATATTTTTCCCATTGTGTGTTTTTTAGGGAAAGTTTGTGATAACTTAGTGACTAGCTCTCTGAATTCTTATTATTGTATAGGAGGGAGAGAGGACTCAATATTGGGAATGTTTGGGTAATCATTATAACTGATGTTGTTAACAAGGAATATAATAGAGAGGAGGTTAGTCTTGTGTTATTTCAAGAAATAAAATTCAAATAAACACACTAAAATCCTAACACTTCTAGCCTAGACACTAGGGAGGACATAGGTAACAAGCATGTCTATGAAAACACAACTAAAACATAAAATAAAACACTCTTTTAACTTCCTTGGAGATATAAATGGGTTGTTGAAATGTCTTGCTCAGTTTTTACATCAATAAGTCTTTAACAATTAAGCTTGATTTTCTCTTTCTCTCCTTGGCACCTTGACTTGATTGATTAGCTTAAGATTTACTCATGGTAACACTACTTGTAAGGAATTTAGGCATTATAAAAATACTCTTATCAAATATTTTAAGGTATTTAGGAATAATAACTTTACACCAAAAGACTTGTTGAAGATATTTATGTACAATAAATTTTCACCAAAATAACTTAGAGATCAATAGGTATGGCCTTGTATTTATAGCCTCAAGAATTAACTCTCACCCAAGGTGAGTTAAGGTTGTCTATAAACATGAAATGGGTTAAAAATAACCCTAGGTGAGTTGAGACTAACTCCAATTGAGTTAAAATTTGTCATATAATTATGATTTTCAATTACTAGGCATGGCTCTCAAATTAGATATTTTGGGATATTTTAGAAAAGCGACTGACAACTTATAAAGGCAATGATAAAAAAGGCTTGATATTTTGATTTTTTGAATATATATTTTTATATATTCATTAATTTAAAATGTATAATTTAACTAAGCATTTAATCTTGTTTAATTATATGATTCAATTTTATTAGAATTTTAGCTCTTTAAATATTTGATCAAGTGCCCCACTTAATGGGTCCATAAACCAAATTACCAATTGTTATGTCACAAGGTGATTAGGGATGAATCCATGAGATATAGGATATTATCCCAAATAGGGATGCTTCAACATGATTTTGAGATATTATGAATGATGCATAGCTAAAATTAGGATGTTCAGTGATTTCTAGGCTTAATTTATAATGATTGGTAGGAATTGGTTTGAAGTCTAGTTGGAAGCTAATTGTGTCCAAAATTGGATGTCTATATTTTTTCCCTATTTGGTAAGGCATTGCAAGATATAGGCATAGTAACATATTCTCAAATAATGAAAAGTCCATTAAGAAGTAAAGAAGATAATGATTGAAGAATAATAACCAAACAACATTTGGGAAGCCTATAATGGTGCCCCCTTGAGGGAGTGGTTGACACATATGATTGATGGATGGTCCCTCAAAAAGAAGCAAGAAGAAAAAATAAATTAACCCATGGGTGGGATTAATACAAGTGAGATAATTCTTGCACGCATTGATTTAAAAAGTACTAATTTTTCTAAACATGGTTATAATCAGTAACAAAGGTTGAGATACTTATTTTCCAAAATGTGGTTATAATCAATGGCACAAGTACATGCCCCAGTAGGGTAGATGAGTCAAAATAATGATTTTTCCACTTCCAATTATAATCATTAAGATGACCTGGATTGATAATTATTTTTTATTGTGCCCTAGTAGGGCATATTGGCAAGCATAACTTAAGGATATAACTTGTCATACAGTTTAAAGATGAGTGGGCACAAAATTAGATGCAATGATCTAATGATTGAAGAAGTAAAAAATAATCAAGCTCATGAGGATGTGCAAAGTCATGAAAGAGATGATTGGAAGAATAAAAGTTACCGAGCTGACTTGAGATACATCATGTATCCAAGTACTACCTACATAGTCTAAATAGACCTCAGGGCAAATTAGTTCATCTAGAATCAAGAGAAAATGGAATGAGGAATATAATAGAAGAATAAGAATTAATCAATGTGAATGAATTAATCATACCTACCAATGTATACATTCTCATCCTTATTATTAGTGATATAACTATAATGGTCAATGGATTGATTTGATCAAGAAGGGTGGGAGGATTTACCAAGGTTACCAAGGATAAGTTTTTGTGGCACCATTATTTGTAACATTTCTGGATCTAATTTTTATTGTAACACATGATTATATGCATCATGATATAGAACACTATGATGACCTATCCATAATGTGAATAAAGACTAACTCTCGATCTAATAAACAATTAAAAATAATATAGCAATGATAAAAACCATACTAACAGTGTTAATGTATGAATATGGATGGACTCAATTTCAATGTGCAAATAATCACCCAATGAATGCATATAAATTGAGTCAAGGCAAAAAATGAAAAAAAATAAATAGGAAGACAAACAAACAAACAACTAAGAAAATAAAAATATAGAAAAATTGAAAATAAAATAAACAAAAAGAATCATGTCATCAACCAAATCAATATCTATGCGTAAAGTCTCAAATGAATGATAAACAGGTAGTACCCCTAAGCAAGGATATATGCAAATGGGAAGGTCACGCCCCCAATGTTAGTGGAATGGATTGGAAATAAAAATGGGTTTTCCCTATTAGGGTGAATCAAGTATGACTAATTAGGTTTAAATAGGATAAATGTTTTTGGATTTTGAGGTTGTATATCTCTCTAAGAGATGGTATGCTAATTTTTTAATCTTTAAGATTTTGAAATGTTTCTATTTTTTTGGAATTTTCTAAGTGTCTCAACTTGAAAAATGGATAGATAATGTCTTATGTTGATTTAAAAATAATGATAGTGTTGGAAATGGGGTGACTAATTTTACCATAATGTGAATCAAGTGTTTCCCACATAGTCCCTAAATGAGACCTAAAGTCACAGTAATTTTGCCTACACAAAAGGTGGTGAGAACTGTCCATGTAGCAACACATTCATGCATTAAGGAAAATTACAATAGTAAGGTTGAGGTGATGTGACAATTCATGTTAAAGGTGTTTTTCCTAATTTTTCCATAGGTATTTATAAATAGTAAATAATGGCATAGGTCGATGGTACTAATTTTCCAATAGGCAGTTATAATTAGTAACACTAGGTGTAACACTAATTTGCCTAAAGGTGGTTATAATCAATAACACCAATCAAGCATAAATAAAATATTTAATTACTAGATCCACTATCATACTGATTTCATATACTACCATTTGAACACATAAATTTGAAAATGTTAAAACTAGATCAGAATCTCATCAAAGAAGGTGTCCAAGCAACTAAAGTAACCAATGTTAGAAGGGGTGGGTAGGGAAAGTAGAAATAAGTTTGGTCAATAGGTAAGGTATGGTATAATGGTATAGGGTATGACATAAATAAGATGATAGGATGACAACTAGATATAATGGTAATAGGTAAGGTAAGTAGTAGGGTGTGAAACAATGGCAAGATGAATGGCAAATATAAAAGGTGAGGTGAATATTTATTGCAAGGTAAATAGTTCTAGTAAGGTAAATAGTTCTAGTGAGGATTTAGACATACACATCTTGATCAACATATGATATAACTAGAATAGTCAATTATTTAAGTTTTTAACACCTCTTTTGAATAACTACTCTATCAAGAACCTACTAAAGATTTGGAATCCAATAATGTTATTATGATCTTCTTTAGTCAATAATTATATTTCCTTTAAACATCAAAACAAAATGTCTTTGTCACTTCTATAAAGGAAAGTGTGGCTATGGATGGTAAATAAGGATAAATATTGGTTGATAGTTCTAATTTGGAAATGAAGACATGGATCATAATAGAATGTATAATGGTTAGGCAATAAATGAAGATCAAGATTTTTAGACACACACAATGTTGTTGATTATGGATTTGACAGAATTTTGATTGTGTCAAGGCTGAAGACTTATGAATATGCTCTTGATAGGACCACCATATTTTTTTATTGTTTGGGATTGAGAGTAGCTACCATTTGATTATGTTGTAGATTAGAAGTTGTATTGATGTTATATTTAATAATGTCTTCACCAAATAATGAATAACTATTATGCTCAGCTATTGTTACCTCAAAGAGGTTTTCACCAATAAGGTTGTGTTGATTCTCCCATAGTGCCTCCAAAAATATTTCACTAAGGAGTGTTGACTTTTGAATTTGATTTTCTTCTATCACCTCAAACAAGTTTTCACTAGAAGATGTTGAGTTTGGACTTTTATTTCCCCCTAGCACCTCTAAAAAGGTTTCACTAGAAGATTATTCTTCCTCTACATGAATGTGGTTTTGGTCCCCTTGATATATTTCAACTAATATGTTTCCATGGATGTAGTTCAACAAGGTATGATTCTATTGATCCCAATAGACACTTATGGGAGGTGGAATGTCAACATAATGACTATGTTGATTGATGGCATGTGGAATGTTAATGAAATGGAGAGAGGTATCATAATCCTCATAGAATATACTAGGAGAACTTGTGTCTATTCTAAAGTAATCATCCTCAAAAATAATGGAAGGATCAAAAATATATTCAAATTTAACTATAAGGCATGTGCAAATAATGTCATAAGAGCCATGAATGTATTTTGATTTTTAAGCTGAGTCTAACTCAAGGGACTCTGAATCTAATGTTGAGACTGATGTTTATTCTACTTTTGATGTTAAATTTGATATTGATTCAAGAATATAACTTAAATTCAATGTTGATTCTTTATATGGTGTGGATGCTACTATAATTATGTCTTATTAAATGTTTGGTATTGGACAAGTAATGACCTATGATTGTATAATGGGCTCCACAAAGACTAGTTTGTCAAAGTGAGACTCCTCAATGAGGGGGAAAAGGTTAAAAGACAATTCCATAGAGACTAGATTTTCAAAGGAATGTTCTTTAAAAATAGGGAAATGGTCAAGATAATGATTTTTCCAAATGTGGTTATAATCATTAATAAGTGACTCAACAAAGGTTGGATCATTAGAGTGAGACTCCTCGACAATAGGGATAGTATCAAAAGGTGATTTATCACAAGTTGACTCATCATAAATATGTAGTTGTAAAATATCAATTTTGAACACATTTTGGTCTTTGAATGATTGGTGGTCTTTGAATGATTGGCTTTGTTTGGAGGCAATGATTATCTCTATTGCAACTCAAAGACTAGCATCACTTTTTTAAAGTGGGTAAAGGTTGGTAATGACAAAGTAAGATTGGTCATTGGATACCAATCTCTTTGTAAATAGGATCATCTATGATGGGCTCAATAAAGGTTGATTATTATTCTAGGATGGTAACTTAATATGTCTATTCATAATTTCACAACTTTGTTTTCATAATGAGATAATATACTTGGAAGGGCCTGGAACGGTAATAGTAAGGCATTGCAAAGCTTGGTTTCTTTCGCAAACCAAAGGAAGAGGTTTTGGAATGGTAATGGTATGGCTTTATGAATCTTGGTTATTATCATGAGCCAAAGGATGATGGCCTATAATGGTAATGGTAGGGCATTACAAATCTTGGTTATTATCATGAACCAAAGGAAGAGCTCCTAGAATGGTAATGGTAGGGTGTTGTGAATATTGGTTTCTCACACAAGCCAAAGGATGAAGGCCTATAATGGTAATGGTAGGGCATTGTGAAGCTTGGTTATTATTGTGAGCCAAAATATGAGGTCATAAAATGGTAATGGTAGGGCATTATGAAGCTTTGTTACTATCAAGAGCAAAAGGATGAGATCTTGTAATGGTAATCCTTATATGATGTGGAGCTTGGTTGATCGCATAACTTGAAGGAGGATTAATGGTATAGGTATGGGATTAGGTACTATTATCATTGAAAGGGTAAACTTGGTATGTTAATTATACCAAATAAGGGTGATCATGACATATGATAATTGGCATGGCTAGGTTTGGTAATTATCCCAAATAGGGTGTTCTAGGATTTTGAAAGAGGTCTAGGTCTAGGTCTAGGTTGGAAAGTGGCATTGGTCTAGGAAAAGATACTTAGTCTAAATGGAAAAAGGTCTAAAATTATTATGGATAGGAACTTAAGAACTTGGTCTAGGAATGGATTTGTTTCTATAAAATTGGGAATGATAAACTTGATATAAAATGGTCTAATGTCAAATGTCTTATACAAATGTTTAATTGGATGGGTAAAAACTAGAATGCAAAACTTAGGTAAAACATGTTTCAAACAAGTCTAATTTAGGTCTAAATAAACAAAGGTTGCTAGGTCTTTTAGAAAATAAGGCACAAAAGCTAGGCTCAAAATAGGAATTTCTCGGTCTTTTGGGAACAAGGCACAAAATCTAGACTTTAAAAAAAACTAGGTCTAAGAGGTATGAGATTTAATCTAACAAATTTGAAAAAATTTGACACAAACTAGGCATTCAATTTTAAACACACACTTGATCATTTGGAAAAAGACATTGAACTCTAGGAATATGGAAGATATACCACTTACCCAAACTTAGGCATAAAAATAATATTTTAAATTGAGCAAGGAATTAACCTAAGTTACACAACCCAAAAGTGAAGGGTAAATGTTCCAACCCAAAATAATGCAAGCCTAAATATAAATCAATAAATATTTAGATTTGAACTTGTTAAGGCTAATTTCAAAATTGATTTATAAGACTTGTCTTTTCAAGATAGAAAGCTAGACAATAATAGATAGCATGATGGTATTAGTCATAGATCCAAAAGGCACACGTGGTTTTGAAAATTATAATTGGAATTTAGACACAAGGCAACAAGTCTTTGAAATGATTTGAGTAGTGTAATGATGATATCTTCCTCTAAAGATATGAAAAATGGTTTTTTTCAAAGAGATTTTAAGGCACAAAACTTGGAATTAAATGGGAGACATAATGATACCCTTTTTTAATAATTGACGAAAACCCAAAGAGATTTGACAAACTATTAAGGCAAATGTGTGGTGTAAAATGGAAGGCATAATGCCTTTTCAAACAAAGGAGTGATGTGTAAAAAAGACTCATTTTTAGACATGTTATGACAAAGAAATAGTTTCAATGAAATACCAAGAAAGTAAAAAATATCAAATGATAAAAACACTGAAGTGTAACATCCTAAAGCTTAAAACTGACAAGGTTGTATCATACTGTCGAATTCCATCTATAAAATTATTCTTGAAAGGATTTTAAGTTGTTAATATAAAAATTAAAAGTGCATGAAAATTAATTTTTTCTAGGCCCCCTCTTCTCTCAAGAATTCTTATGGTGACATGGAACTTTGGGCTACTCGCCCTACATCAACAATATGTCCACAACAAGTGAAGTTATTTAAACTATCAATTTTCATTTGTTTATAAATGGTACCATATGTGTGGAAAACACTAGGGCACAATCAAAATATTTGGATAAATATCAACTAACTTGTTTTGAAAAGGTCTTGTCTTTTTCATAACCACTACATCTATTAATTGTTCGATGTAGTAGGATGACTAAGTTTCTCTTATGTTTTGAGGCTAAGTACCGCTAATAGAGCTTGTTTTAACCATTCAAAATAATCATCCCAATGGGTTAAACTTAATTTATATACCCTAAAATGGAGTGGGGTTGAAATGATGTCAAGATATGAATTCCTAAGTCAACGCTTCCCTATAGAACTCATGAGAAACTGATGAACTCCCATTCACAAGCCAAAATACATGAAAATAAAGACAAGTGGAAGGAATTTAGGGTCATTTTATGGGTCACCCAAATCATTTAAATTTTGGGGAGGGACTTAGTGAATTTCCTTCCAAGCTTTTGTACCAAAGAGACAAATCCAAAGAGTGAGAATTTTTATCACCCAAGTTCCCTAAAGGGGGATAGGGGGAGAACATACACATGAAACTCATCTTGCTAAACAAACACTTCAACAAACAAGAAAAAAAATGAAACTCCTATGAGTATTTAATTAAGGTGAAAGTTAATTTTTATAACACTAAAATGAAATATGTGATGAATTTTGAGCCCCTTGGCATTTGTTGTTGAAATATTTAAACAAGATAAAAATAACTCAAGTAAAAATATTTTTAAAACACCAATTTTAAATGTGAATTTTGAAATTTTTAGAGTGTTTTAAATGTATTATTTTGGCCTTTGGGTTCTATGAAACATGTTAAGGGGTCCTTGTTCTTATAATCAAAACATGAGTGAGCAAATGACTTTTGAATTCGTAATCTTGGGTTTCCAAAATTTTACACATAGTACAAAACCATAGAAACACAGAGCAATAACTTGAATATTCTTGAAAAACTACAATTATTAAGATACTATCACTACTTTCATGTAAGTTAGAGAATTAACACAAAATAAATACTCTTAGCATAATAATTAAAAATTAATGACAAAAACTCTACTCTTAGGATAATAACACAATTCTAGTCTATAATATGAAATGGCTAGTGAGCAGACCATCATAGTTAGGAAATATTGCTAAATTTATGATGATATCATGACTTGAAAAGTTTTGGTATTACAATATTGTAATTTTTAAGGCAATAACATGATTTTATAGTCATAATATTACAATATCATGGATTTCCTTACAAAATAGACTGTCATCCAAAAAATCATGGTGGCTTAACATAATACCAAAAAAGTTATGATAATATCTCAGAAATAATGACAAAATTGCTTCTATAAAAGTAGTGATATTATGAAATATAAAAATTTTAGAGAGCAATAACATGATTTCATAGAGAAACTTTGTGATTTCCAGAAAAATGTCCTTAAATTTTTAATTTTCACGTGTTTTAATTAGCAAGTTTGGATTTTGACATGAAAATTGTTAAGAGGGTGTCTTAAAAGGCCTTAAGAACTACTTCATGGGGTGTGGGTCCCAATGGGCATGCCATGATGTGAATAAGGAATATAATATATGGGAGGTTAGTCTTGTGTTATTTTAATAAATAAACACACTAAAATCCTAACACCTTTAACCTAGACACTAAGGAGAGCATAGCTAATAAGCATGCATATGAAAACACAACTAATACATAAAATAAAATACTCTTTTACCTTCCTTTGACCTCCAAATGGATTTTTAAAATGGCTTACTTGGTTTATGCATCAAGAAGTCTTTGAAAATGAAGCTTACTTTGCTCCTTCTCTCCTGGGCACCTTGGCTTGATTGATTGGCTTAATATTTGTGCATGGTAACACTAATTGCAAGGAATTTAGGCATTATAAAACTACTCTTATCAAATATTTGAATGAATTTAGTCATAATAACTTTACACCAAAAGATATTGTTAAATATATTTATGCATAATAACTTTGCACCAAAATATCTTATATATTAGTAGACATGGCCTTGTATTTATAGCCTCAAGAATTAACTCTCACCCAAGGTGAGTTAAGGTTTAGTTTTAAAATGGAATGGGTCCAAACTAACCTTAGGTGAGTTGAGACTAGATCCGATTGAGCTAAAAATTGTCATGTAATTATGATTTTCAATTACTAGGCATGGCTCTCAAATTAGATATTTTGGGATATTTTGTAAGATCTTGATAACACAAAAGAAATGATGAAAAGGCTTGATATTTTGATTTTTAGAATTTCCTTGTTTAGATATTCATTAATTATAAATAGATAGCTATACTTATAATTTAATCTTATTTAATTATATGATTTAATTTGATTAGCATTTTATCTCTTTCAATATTGGATCAGGTACCCCACTTAATGGGTCCATAAGCCAAATTGCCAGTTGTTATGTGAAAGATCCCCAACTCAATTTGGAGACACAAAATGTACAGGGTCTTACAAGACAAAGATATAATTATGATTATTTAACTTTAGAGAATGCAGATACAAAAATATATTGCCCAGATTTGCTTCAACAGTGAATAAACAAAAATTACAGTACACAGCAATATTATAAAGGGTATGATGAAACCCAACATAAGCAAGAACCTGGAAGTATGCACAAATCTGGACGCTGTGTAAAAACACAGTCACCGATGTCGGTGAGGATGATGCCGGCGTCGGTCGATATCTTGCCGCCGTCGGTCGCCTGGCGGGCGATCTCTGCCTTCCCGTGACTGCCTGTGACTGCCTGTCTGCTGGCGTCGGTCGCTGATCGGCCGATGTCGGTCTATATGCCGATGCCGGTCTCTGAAAAACCCTGCGGCCGAACTGTGCCCTTTCCTTTTCCGGATCTGCCAGTACGGCCTGGTGCCGATCTGTCTATCCGTACAGAATCCGTACCAAACCTGTTCTGACTATAAAATATATAAACCTGGGATCAAAACATAGGATAAATACCTGGAGACCTTTGCAAAGGCTGAACCCTGATATCCTCTGTGAATGGCCTCTGAAGCTTCCGATCTGACCAATATGCACAATCTGGATTCCATCTCGAATCCACCTCTGACAAAGCACTAGGTTTTCGTCCAATTCCTTGCCAATCTACTGAAGGGTTTCGTCCTTAGAGATTCCAGCTGAATCACCGATTCAAGCTTCTCAGAATAATTTTGCAAAAGAAGATATTAGATAATGATCCAAATGATTTGCCTTCCCCTTCTTTTAAAGCCTTTCAGGAAACTTCTAGAAGAAGTCAACTTTATTTCCATAATACTTTAATTAATTAATTAAATCATTTCAATAGAAAATTGGGGACATTACAGTCCTCCCTTCCCGGAGATTGCTTGTCCTCAAGCAATTCGCCCCTGATACCCAATACCAACTACCTGGATGCCATATTACTCTCAAGAATTTGCAAATTCTTCTGTCAAAAACACCATGCTGGATAATATCTGTGACTACATTCACCTTATTTCTCCTGGAGAGCAGAGTGATAATCCTCAATATGTAAGTAGCAAATTCACCATCACATACCTTAGACTTAGAAAAAGGTCGCTGCGCTACTCTGATTATTAAACTTTCACAATCTCTATAAGGATGTTGACTTATAATTGGAAAGGAAAATGCCCTGCAATAAATAGAATTATTTACCACATCAC
This sequence comes from Torreya grandis, assembly GCA_037957365.1. Classification (NCBI taxonomy): domain Eukaryota; kingdom Viridiplantae; phylum Streptophyta; class Pinopsida; order Cupressales; family Taxaceae; genus Torreya; species Torreya grandis. The sequence goes on along the minus strand of JARHVA010001346.1, from coordinate 1,004,333 downwards.
CTGTAAAGTGAGACTCCATCCTATGAGATGACCCCTCCTTCGGTCCTCCATCTGGTGCTGCCTTCAAGATAATCTTCCTTCCCCCAGAAAGGAATTCCAACTGCATACGGCGGTGATCAATAATGTAGCGCCCTATACCCTGTAACCACTGCATGCCCAAAACCACATCATAATCCTCTAAAGGAAACACATAAAAATCATCTGTCAGAGTGTAATCCCCCATCTGAATGCTGAGCTGTGGAATCCATTTGGTACAACCCAAAACTGCACCGTCTGCCACTTTTACCCCAAAACCACCAAACTTCTCATACTGTAGTCCACGCCTTCCCACTAACTTCCGGTCAATGAAGTTATGTGTAGCACCTGTATCTACCAAGCTCACGACCCACTTACCCTTAAGTGTACCTTTCAACTGAAAGGCATGAAAGTTAGGATAACTGGAGAGAGTAGCCATAATTGCTTTCGCTGATGCCAAAGGCTCTGGGGTGTCTAACTCCAACTGTATCTGATCCTGCTCAATATTATCTTCAGTGTTCATGTCAGGAATCTCCTCATCTCCACACTCAGAAGTTACCTCAATCAAATGAATCTTTCCTTTACCCATGCAACGGTGCCCTGGTTCCCATGGGTCTTTGCAGGAAAAACATAATTTTTTCCTCCTCAAGTCATTCCTAGTCTCCTGATTCATCCAAGGATTTGTAGAGGATGGCCCTTCTTTAATTTGTGGTGTATTGGCCTTCTGTATAGGCCGAGATTCTGCAGCTATTTTCTTATCACCTTGATAAGAAGTGGGAACAGTATCCAGTCTCAAAGTCACATCAATGGCATCCTTAAGAGTGGCTGGTTGGAAAGCCCGTACCAGTCCCTTAAGTCTATCCTGTAACCCCTCAATAAATAACATCACACTCCGTCTCTGAGGCATATCAGGTACCATAACCGCAATACGCTGAAACTCATTAATATAAGTTTCTGCGCGTCCACTCTGTCTAAGATGAGCCAACTCCCTGTAGTAAAGTTCTGTATCCTTACGGTCAAACCGTGCAATAAGTCTCTCAGTGAACTCAGCATAGGAGTGAACTAAGGCGTGATCCTGGGTGACCAATCCATGGTGCCACCAATCATATGCAATCCCCTCTAGATGTAACACTGCAAACTGAATGGCCTCACGCTCAGGCATGGGCCTCAAAGAAAGATATATGTCCAGCTTGTGGACCCAAGCTCTTGCACTAGTCTCTCCAGAGCCATTATATGAAGCCAATGTAATCTTCCCCGTAGCTCTATTGAGGTCATGATTATGCTGCTACTGTGGTGGTCTATTACCCCGATCTCCCCTGAGTCTCGCTGTGTCTCTACGCTGTGCACAATACTGGGGAAGAGGAAAAACCTCCCTAACCTCTGGGGGTAAAGCTCTCCACTCTGCTGTGGCTGCCAAAACGGACTCTTGGAACCCCATCTCTGGTGGTTCCACCTGTGCTGGTTGTCCACCTGGTACAAACTGAGGCAGTAATGGTCTATTAGGAGTAGGTGTATGATGATGATGTCGCCTAGAGGAATGACGGGAACTCCCAACTGAAGAACGGGAATGGTGACTATGCTGACTGGAGTGATGGGTATGATCACTACTAGTCACTGAAGCTGATCTATTCCTTCTCCCTCTGTGTCTATCCACCTCTAAACATTCCATGGTATCCTGTAATCGGTCTAGAGCCTGAACAATCCTGGGCTGGGTAGTGATGAGAGTCCTCATCATCTCCCTTTCTTCTTCATCCTGGTTTCTATGGGCATTCCTCTGTTCTTTGGCCATGATAGGTGGCTATCCTAAACCCAACTCTTGCTCGTACTGAGCTCTACTACGAGTAAAATATCTATGGCTTCTATCAAATCTATCAGGATGCATAGAAATTAAACAGTTTTACCCCTACAGGCTGGCAAGATGCATGGCTCTGATACCACTGAAAGATCCCCAACTCAATTTGGAGACACAAAATGTACAGGGTCTTACAAGACAAAGATATAATTATGATTATTTAACTTTAGAGAATGCAGATACAAAAATATATTGCCCAGATTTGCTTCAACAGTGAATAAACAAAAATTACAGTACACAGCAATATTATAAAGGGTATGATGAAACCCAACATAAGCAAGAACCTGGAAGTATGCACAAATCTGGACGCTGTGTAAAAACACAGTCACCGATGTCGGTGAGGATGATGCCGGCGTCGGTCGATATCTTGCCGCCGTCGGTCGCCTGGCGGGCGATCTCTGCCTTCCCGTGACTGCCTATGACTGCCTGTCTGCTGGCGTCGGTCGCTGATCGGCCGATGTCGGTCTATATGCCGATGCCGGTCTCTGAAAAACCCTGCAGCCGAACTGTGCCCTTTCCTTTTCCAGATCTGCCAGTACGGCCTGGTGCCGATCTGTCTATCCGTACGGAATCCGTACCAAACCTGTTCTGACTATAAAATATATAAACCTGGGATCAAAACATAGGATAAATACCTGGAGACCTTTGCATAGGCTGAACCCTGATATCCTCTGTGAATGGCCTCTGAAGCTTCCGATCTGACCAATATGCACAATCTGGATTCTGTCTCGAATCCACCTCTGACAAAGCACTGGGTTTTCGTCCAATTCCTTGCCAATCTACTGAAGGGTTTCGTCCTCAGAGATTCCAGCTGAATCACCGATTCAAGCTTCTCAGAATAATTTTGCAAAAGAAGATATTAGATAATGATCCAAATGATTTGCCTTCCCCTTCTTTTAAAGCCTTTCAGGAAACTTCTAGAAGAAGTCAACTTTATTTCCATAATACTTTAATTAATTAATTAAATCATTTCAATAGAAAATTGGGGACATTACATTATGTCGCAAGGTGATTAGGGATGAATATATGAGAGATTATTGTTATGTACAAGCTATTATCATAAATAGGGATGCCTCAACATAATTTTGAGCTTTGATGAATCATGCATAACCAAAATTGGGACATTCAGTAATTCTTAGGCTTAATTTGTAATAGTTGGTAGGAATTGATCTGAAGTCTGGTTAGAAGCCAGTTATGGCTAGAATTGGATGTCTACATATGTTAGTTTATATGGTGTCTATTTTTAATGTATGAATCTTTCCCTCAAGTGTTAGCATGTTTATGGGAGGATGAATACTTTATTTAAATATCTTAAAGTCTAAACTATAATCTAAAAGACTACTTACCTTGTGTGATAGGGTGTTGGGTGGTTATGTTAAATATATAGATGATTAGGTTCTTTTGGGTTTGTACTAATGACCCAAGATCTATATCATGCCAACATGGTGGTTTTAAATGGTATTATTAAGATACTCTAATCAAAGAGGTGTGTTATGAGTATAGGTTCTGATCATATAAGGATCAAATAAAATATGGATTGGTTTGTCTCTATATATGATACCAATAATATCGGTCGTATAATTATTCAAGATAGCTATCATGATCAAGGGATATTATTCACTTACTATCTTTGCTATTTCAATTCCCTTTTCTTTAGTTTTTTCATGTGATGAAGTTTTAGGAATTTAGGCACCCTTCTTTAAGATGACTACCTTGGTTTTTGAGGGATATTTATCTTCAACCAATTATAAGGGATTTTATATATGATTAGTGGGTAAGGGATAATTAATATATATGTGTTGGTAATTTACACATGGTGATTAGGTTATTTTGGATTTTTAAAAATGGCCCAAGATCTATATCATGCCAACATGGTGGTTTTAAATGTTAGTATTAAGATACTCTAATCAAAGAGGTGTGTTATGAGTATAAGTTCTGATCATATAAGGATCAAATAAAATATGGATTGGTTTGTCTCTATATATGATACCAATAATATCAATCGTATAATTATTCAAGATAGCTATCATGATCAAGGGATATTATTCACTTACTATCTTTGCTATTTCAATTCCCTTTTCTTTAGTTTTTTCATGTGATGAAGTTTTAGGAATTTAGGCACCCTTCTTTAAGATGAATACCTTGGTTTTTGAGGGATATTTATCTTCAACCAATTATAAGGGATTTTATATATGATTAGTGGGTAAGTGATAATTAATATGTATATGTTGGTAATTTACACATGGCCATTTTAATGGCATAAAATGGTTTAAGATATATTTGAGTGATGAAAACTTTTCCTAAGTGGAGGACCCTGATTTGTTGGAACATGGTAGAAGTGATTACCTTCATCTTATAGATCTAAGGCCTACCCAATATCATTTTGTAATTTTTATCTCTATTAATCACATAAAATTATGTCAACACAACCTTGGGACATAAAATTATTATAAGTACAATGGTCCCTATTGAGGAAGACTTGAGGCTATTATAACCTTACAAAGTGTTCCTAGTAGTAGAGAAATTAGTTTCTCCATACCCAAGTTTATATAATAAAGAGAACAGGAAAATGTTCATAGATGCTTCATCATCAACCATGTATCTATTTACATACTTATTATAGATCCATAATTGTATATATAAGGTTAGACCTCCCCTTTTGGCCATTTCTACATCTAGGGGTAGGTTTCATAAGTCCAAAAAGAAACTAATATATCTCAAATTTTGTCTAGGTGGGAACATATCCAAAGTAAAATGATTGATTTTAGATTTAACTAGAGGTGTGGAATTGGATATATGGTACAATTTCAAGGCATCAAGTAATTCTTAATGATGGGAAAGAGAGTTTATAAGTAAATCTAGGATAGAGATATGGGAAAATGTCTTTATGAGATCAAAAATTAAATCATAGCTCTGCACAGGTTTAGGGTTGATAGTCTCTAAGGCATATGTAATGTAATGGGTTATGGGTTGATACTCTCTTTTGTGATTAATAATAATTTAATATTATTCATTTTAAATTTCCAAAAATCCTATTATGAAGTATTTTCCTTATGGTCATAATTGGGGAGGCACATCAAGGCTGATTATACTAGAGGTAGTGGCCTCAACATCATGAGTACTAGTTAGTAGGGGTTGGTTAGTTTTATGACCTTATGGCTGGTTTGGGATGTTTTGAGGTCAACATACCCCCATTTTTTGAAAATTTGGACCTTTGAGATACTTTTAACTTTAACCCTAAAACTATGGCATGTTTTGAACATTATTAAAATTTGAAGATCATCCAATTTGATAAATTTGGCTTACTAGTTTATGGTTTTGCTTTGAAATTACCTAATTTTCTAATAATTGGTCTTCATGTCTTATATATATAGGTTTCATGGAGCTCTTGTTGAAGTATCATCCTCAAAATTTTGTAGATTAACTCTATTCAGGATTCATGTTCTGAAATCTCCCCTTCAAAAATCCTAGTATAAACCCTTGATTCAAATTTGTATTTGGCAAGAATATTTTTGATTTATTTTTATACTAAAGACCAATTTTTATATTAAGGATTAGTCATGTTTTTTAACATGACCAAACCTTAGCCTAAAAATTATTCTTAGTCTCCTTTATTTTCCCTTTTTTTCCTCATATTTCTAATGTGGTCCAATGTTATGCTAGCAAGGTCCCTTTATTTTAGCATGATACCCCTTATTAAAAAATTTAACCTAAAGATTTAACCCTAAGGCCCATTAACATTTATCAACATAAACATGACCTTAGTCTCAAATTTTCAGCCTAATTTTCTTTCTAACTGAGCCTAAATTTTGTATTGGTAGGGTCCTTTTATTTTTTGAAGAATGGTCCCTTTATTACCTACTTAGCCTAAAGCCTTAACGCTAAGGCCCTGTTCATGTTTATTAACATGAATGAGACCTTAGTCTTAACATTTTAGCCTAAGTCTTATTTCATCCTAGGTCTTAATTTAGATATTGTACATCTTATAATATTTGATGGTCCATTTTTTATCATGCCTCTTGATCCAATGGAGCGAAGAAGGCCTGACGAACCTAAACATTTAGTCCTTGGCACTAATCATGTGTGAGCATATAGATCATAATTGATGTATCTTGCTTCATCATAGATTTTAATCAGATAAAGTGAGGATAGTATTTAAATTTGAAAAGACCTAGGAAGCCTTATGGAGCAACCACGTGTTACTCCTACATTAGAATATAGGAATTTGATGAGTTTAAATTTGACATTTGTAAGACCATCATTTGACATTTGTGAGGATTGTATTTGACATCCACATGACCATAAAATTTAAGCCCACCAAAACTAGAAACCTCACAAGTTTAAAGTTGGCATTCACATGATCATCATTTGACGTCCATAAGGACATATTTGACATCATTGAGGCCATTAATTTCAAGCAAAAGGGGCATGTTTTATGTCATTTGGATGGGTCATTTGATATTATGCTTTAAAAACTTAGTATAAAACACATTAACCTAAGTCTTTTTATGTTTATTAATATGAAATAGACATAGTTGAAAGCATTTTAACCTAAGTCCTTTATATAGTTATGTACTAATTAAAGCTTGTGTATCTTATAGGATCTGATAGTTCATCCTTTATCATGACCCTTGATTCAATGGCATGAAATCACCGATGAATATTCAATGGTTATAAGATATCCCATGGGTTTAACACATGGAAAACACACATTTAATATGTGACTAGTACAGGATACAGAGTCAAATTGCCCACAGAGGTGTGAAGTGGCACAACCATGGGGCTCGATACAAAGGTGGCCAATGACATGTGATGGCCTAGATCATGATCAATATCTCATGTTAATCCTTGGATATTGATTGAATAGTGAATAAAAAGGCATTTTTTAAATGCCAATGACTAGTGCTTTGAAGTAATTTATGAATAATGCCATGAAAGTTGATAAATAGATGCCAAATATGTGTCATGCAAGCACAAAGTGACAAAAGTAAAGATCTTGTGTGCTCCAAAATACAAAATTATAAAGGCAAAGTTCAAAATAAAATCAAAGGCACATATGAGCTGAAGTCCAATTAAGCCATCACCATTAAAGCTTCAAAAGATCCCCAAACTTGCATAAAATCCCTAATTTGAGCTCAAATTGATCACAGTTAATCTAAAAGAGATTTTAATTTTAATTAGAGAACAAAATAATTAATCTAGATACCATTTGTAACATTGAAGTGAGAAATTTACAAATTTTGGAAGACATAGCAACTCAGAGGCAATAATATAGAGATGAGATAGAGTTATATTTGTCCACAAACAACAAAGGGAGGGTCTTCAAAGACACTGACCTAGACATTATTGTATTGAACATATGCAATAGGAACTAGTCCAAGCTCTTTTGGACCATTAAATAGATGTAATCCATCACTAAGGAAGAGTAAAATATTTCCACTATGACTAGAAGGTACTATGACCTAATTATAATTGAGATGGACAGTCTCCACCATGCTACCACCAAACCAGAGATAATCCACTATATTGACATCCTTGATCCCATTATTCATGAAAGGACCTTTAAAATAATTGAGTTCATTTTCCCATTGGCCTTTGAGAGTTATTACAAGCTTCCAAATCCCCAAGTGTATTTTCCCACTATTAAAGAATAGACTGGCAAGAATGATCTAGACACCATCTTTAGGCCATGGTTGGTCCAAGGGAACCATGTGATTTGAGACCCTACTAGCAACATCCTAGTTACCCAATTTAGAGAGGGTGTTAGGGTAATTATGACCCTATTGAATAGAATATCTAGAGACCCTTCAACCTCTTACGTCAATAAGAGCTGGGTGTCCTACATTTACTTCATGGTAGAAAAAGTGATCACTCCTCCAATTGGGGATATGATCAACATATATCTAGAAAGGTAATTCACAACCATTAAAAAGAAAACCAATACTTAATTCTTTATGATTTCCTATCTATTAGATTGTTTAATAGCCTCCACCCAGATCCCTCATATAAAAAATTGGTCACCTAAGGGTAGATTTACAATCTCCCACCACTATTCAAAGCTACACATATTTAAATATAGGTATACCATCACATTCATCTATGACTATGTATATCCAACCTTGGTAGAATCCATCATAGGGATACTTATGCCCAGGGTAAGCCCTCTAATCAAGAAATATGTGGAGATAATGAGATACATCTAGTTGCATTTAGATTTTATAGCGATAAAAATTAAAATAATTTTGATCCAACCTTACAAATTACATGTCTATGTTCCCATCAAGATGAAAGAGTAAGAGATTGCATACCAACTTCTTGATGGTTTGTATAGAGTCTGAAAAGATAAGAGGAAAGGCTTCTTCCATACCTTTCCTTTAACTATTGGCAAGACTATGTTACAAATTTGAGTTTAGGTGAATACTGTGGCCATGCATAAGGATTATTTCAAATTACAACATGATGAGTTGAAGATGTGGGACCCCAGTGGCATAGTCTCCATACACTTGAAATCTAATTAATTGCCTAAGGCAATGTATGTGCACTAACTCAATGTCCATGACACCATATATATCAAATCAAATAATTTAGAATAAATATTGGTTAGGCTCAAGGGACATAACATTATACTTGAGCATAGATTGACCAGTGATCAAAATCCACCTAGAGACATATGGCAAATAGGACCTCTATATTACCATTTTCTAATTGTACCTTCAAGGCCCTTTCAAAAGCAACCATAAGTGGAATGGAAATAACCCTAAGCATAGATTTCACAAACCTAGTGAGGGATCATCATACTCAATCCCTCCCTAAAGACCAACATTTGGAGTTGAATACTTGGACATGATTGCCCTTGATCCTAATGAGACAGTGGAGGAAGCTTTCAAGGTCCTTGTTGAGGCATATAGCTCTTATGAAGAGGAGGAACAATCTAAAGAATCATAATCCTAAATAGAGGAGATTGAGAGAGAAAACAAAAAGGAATTTTCCCTAGATCATGTCCCAGTGGCACCATTGAAGAATAAAAAGGCATAATTGGTAATGGTCCCATTTGGATCAAAGAAGCCAAAGTTGACTCTCACCCCATGAGCTAAGTCAACTTATTTAGTGATGAGTACCCAATCCATGGACCAATCATCCATGATTGGTTCATATATGGAAAAATATAAAAAATCCCCACTTTGAACCACTCATGGGCCCTGACCAAGACTATTAACATTAATGTAAATAATGATATCAAGCTATGGATAAGGGATTTGATGAATAATGAATAATAAAGAAGAATAGTGACCATTTAACGGTCAAATATCAAGCATATGGATACTCTAAGAGCATCAAGTAGTACCCATATGGAGGGTCCTAAACCTTCAATGTATACTGAATCAACTAGTACTATGCAATTCAATCTAGAAATAGCTAGATTAGAGAAAGTGATGATTAGAAAAACCATGGTGGGGTCTAAAGAGTTCACATTCTAAAAGGTTGATACATTTTTAGGCTTAACTCTAGTTGGACTACAATAGCCTGATGAACTACCCATCCATGAAGATGATGTTTAAATCCTAGTTAAGGCTCATTCAGCTCAGGGCAGAGCAGGCATCAAAGGTGTGAAACAAAAAATATCCAACCTAAAAAGGGAGAATGAGAATTTGAAAGTAAGGATGCCTTGTCAGTGCCTAAGGTAATGATAAAATTATTGGATGAATCCATCTATGATATGTTTGAGGCTTGAAAAGACATAAAACTAAGGAAAAGTGTGTTGGCATAGTATAATGTAGTGGCTAAGGGTCTAGTAACCCAATGGCAAGCTTCAAAGGATAAAATAATAGGGTTGATCCATATTCAAGTTGGAAAGCAAATTTTTGGTTTCAAAATAATTAGTTTGGGACAATTGAATGCCATTTAGGGAATTGTTGTTGAAGTTCCAAGGTTTAAATGCATGGTCCTAAGAATTAGAGACTCCTAAAATATGATGAGGAGCTAATAAAAAGGATTGAAAAACTCTTTGGGACCATGCTAACTAACCCTACACAACCCCCTATCCTAGGCATCATCAAGGATGATGAGTTCAAACATAGGACTACTTTGGTAACCCATGAAATAAAAAGTAAAAGTCAAGGCCAGACTAGGGAAGACAATATTAGGATCCTAGACATGATCCTTAATGCAAGAGAAAGAATAGTGAATGTCAAGAGCATCAAGGCAGCTATGGCCAAGAATGATAGGGAATTAAATGAGCTTTCTAACAAAGAGGAAGAGTGTCTCTTAAAACTAGTTATGGATTTAGAACTGGTCAATGAGTAGCACCAAAATCCTATGAACATCCTCCAATAATAGAAATAAAGTTTTCAAGAGCAGGGCCCACCAACCCATTAGTTAAGTGATATTTTATTTTGTAAAGACTTTATAATATTTTTAAAATAGAATATCCTTTTGTAAAGGCACATGCTAGTTTGTTAGCATGTTACCTCTAGGTCAACTTAGTTTGGAAAAGCAAGTGTATTCTAAAATTTTATAAAAATGGATAATTGTCCTTATCTTTTGTACATTTATATCTTGTAACTGACTAGTGTACTACCTTGTCCTCCTATAAAATGTAGTACTACCATTTTGTAAAGGGATAGAATTTTGAGCAAAATTTGTATACTTTGAGCAGTTAATACAATCAAGGAATTCTAAAAGGATTATCCAAATTTGTTTGTGTCAATTGTTACATGGGTTTTCTCTCAATTTCTAGTATGAAGTATTAAATTTTAATGGTTTTTATGAATTATTAGTTACATATTTGATTACAAGGTCATTAATTTGTGCTTATGCTAGATTAGTTGAATGATCTTATGTTTACTTCATTTTCTTTTCTCTACATTAGAATGTGTAATTGTTATTTGAGTGTGGTAGTAAATCTTTAAAGTAAATTCAATTCTTACGTGTATTTCTTTATATCATCCTTGGAGGTTTTCCTGGTATATAGTGAGATCTGAGCTTATGCTATTTTGTACTATATACTGGTTAAATGGATACTTAGTTTCAATTATAAATTTGTCATAATTTTTGAGGTCAAGATTAGTAATCACTTATTCTCTTTCTACCTTACCCTTCTCTTTTGCTTATTTTTTAGCTGGATTAATTTAGTTTATATTTCATTGTAAATGTCTATTTAGATTAATCTACAGTTTAAGCTTTGATCATAATTCCCTATTATTAGCATAGATACGTACACTTTGCAAAGATTTGGTCCATGATGGCTCCCAACCATCAATTAATATACATTTCATAGAATATTTAAACATTTCTCTACCACTATTTCACCATAGGTAACATAAGTTGCCAAAACCTGCTACGTATGCTCTAAATTCCTAGAATTATAAAATGAGAAGTGTTCTTTGAATACTAAGGAAACCTATGATACATTCAAATGCATCAACAAGTCTCGTTGGCACTAGAAGGATGGTCTCTTTGTGAATTTTTTTGAATATTTGTTAATCTTAGTGTTTTGATCTAAGATTGATGTTATCTTTGCACTTTTGTATAACTTTTTGCACAGAAGCATAAAGATCATTGATCTTTGTGTTCTTTGACCTATCTTTGTGCTTCCTTTAGACAAAAATCATAGTTCTTTGAAGCTTGATGCTTAATTCTAGTAAAGATAGCTTAAGATTTAAATATCCATGGTATTTGAGGTTAGAATAGCCTATTTTGATCAAAGATTGGTATATTTTTCATAAATCTAGGTTTATTTAAGCTTAGACTTATAAAGATAGACCATATTTGAGCTAGCTTAGTCAAAGGTTAACATCTTTTATTGTTATTTACACAAATATTTACAAAATTATCTTAATGTGTAGGTTTAATCCTTGTTCTTTATAAAGATTAACTTGACACATCGTATTTCAAATAGGATCTTCAATCTTCAAGATAGAATTGATAAGGATTTGAACAAGATCACATTTAGAGACAAGAGAACCTTTTCTTGATCTTGAAGTCCATAGAAGAACCAGGTGATATTAAAGTAGGTGTATAAATTCCAAATATTTTCCAACCTCACCTATTTAAGTTACCCCTACCTTTCACCTTTGTCTAGGTATGGCTTCGTTGAGAGATTCTTCAATCAATGTACCAAGTGTGGCACATGATCTCCCACATCACCCTAAAATGTACTTTCCAATATTTAGTCTAACTAGTATTGTGACTTCTAAAGAGCACATTAAATATTTTAAATTTGTTTTATGGTCGCTAAATTTCATACATGAAGATGTAGCATATAGATTATTCCCCTTTACTTTTAAAGATGCTACATATGAATGGTTTCTCAATTTTATTGACAATATATTACTAGTTGGAATGGTTTTACTAATGTTTTCATAGACCAATTTAGCAAAAAATTTAGTCCATGTGTCATATACCACCATTTCACCTCTATTAAGAGGGATGTAAGTGAGCCCATAAGGTCTTTTAATGCCAGATTCTAAAAAAATTATAGAAAGACCATAGAACCTTATAAACCTAATGAGGTTCTAGCTTTTTAAATCTATAAAGAAGCAGTAGATCCCATGACTTCTATATTTCTAAAAATGTCTCTTCTAGCTATAACTTCATTAGCTATGTCTTATTCTAAAGTAGTGATCATCAATGATCAAATGTAACCACAGGGATAAATGGCCTAATCTATCCCAAATATCATTCCACATTTTCCCATTCTAAACATCTTCCCCAACAACAATAATAATGTCCCAACCTTGAATCAACTCCCAAATCTAAATCAATTTCCTTTGAGTCATGTTGATCCTAATCAAAATTTAGGATTCTTGAATCACCCTGCTACTAATGGATTCAATGAAAATGATCAAAGAGATTTATTACTAGTTACTAGTACTAACAATAACCAATTCATAATTCTAAAACTTCCAAGAATGAGAATGAGTCTATCTTAAAAATGGTCTAAAATTTAATCATTAATTTCCTTCAATTACAAAAATAGGTTGGCAATACTAGAGAGAGCTCTGGTAGGAAATTTCATTTCAAAGGTTTAATAGGCCTAACAATAGATTTCAGAATGATAGTTTCCATAATAATAAGAATAATGAACCATCTTCTAAAAAGAGGACTATGGACACTAATTTTATTGATATTGCTTTGTCTGATTATTCTAGGGTACATTACAGAGCCAAGCATGGTGAGATTGATTCTATTGATTTTTGTAAGGCTTTTAAAGCTTTCCAAGAAGAGTTAGATACATTTGAAGTGGTCCCTAAAAAATATAGTGGTGCAAGTACTTCAGGGTCCAAACCTGTTGATCAAAATTTCATGGCGGATACTTTTGATTTCCCTCTTCAAGATGACAATGAACTTGATGATGTCCCTGAGGAAATCTAGTCCTTCCAATAATTCTTAAAGAAGACTTATCCTTTGAGGAATAGAGAGTAGAAGAAACCCTTGACCACCTCAATGCCTCCAATTAACTTTGGAATTCCTCCAAAAACTTCTTCAAGTAATGATCCAAAACCACCTAAAGGGAGCATCTTTAAACATAATGTTGATATTCCTAGTTTTTCAAATAATACTGGTTATATTATTGTTGAGGACATGAAAAGGATAAAATATAACATCACATTATATGAATTAACATAAATCATAGAACAAAGGGACCTCTTACTAGAATCATTATCAAAAAAATCCAACAAACCACCTAAAGCTAACAATGCTAATGTGACTATGCACAAAACTAAGGTAGAATCTCCTCCTTTCTTTCTCATAGTCAGGATGTTTAGTAAGAATTTGCATAATTGTTTATTAGATTCTAGTGCATCCACCAATATCACACTAGTAGGTATTTACAAATAATTTTTCTCGACTTTTATTAAGTTTGATACAATTGTTACTCAATTAGACAAATATAGAGTCAAGGTGATTGGGGAATTATTAAATGTTCATATGCAATTGGCCTCTAAGCCTAGATTATAGTAGTTTATTTATATCCAAGTCATTAACATTACTGATGTTTATGGGATCTTGTTAATAAGGGAATGGACCAAATCTCTGAATGGCTACATGTCCATGGATTATTCACATTTATGGCTGCCTTCGAAATGAGTTTCAAATTTGATCAAGGTTGAAAGCGAGTCAAGAATGAATAACATGATCACTAAGTATAATGTTGTCAATGAAAGGGTCAACATAATTGACTCAAAGTTAGCGGTGTTAAACCTATAGACTAAAAAGGTATGTGATCCTAAGAGTACTCATATTGTGCCTAGACTATAGAAGCTACATTTTGATGGTGATAGGTGTAAGGCTAGGTCTAGGGTCAGTATTGTTTTAACCAATCCTATTGGTAAGAAATATTATGCATACTATAGGCTCCAATTCCATTTCACCAATAACCTTGCTGAATATGAGGCCCTTATCCTAGGTTTGCATTTTGATATCAAAAACAAGGTCAAATAGCTACTAGTCTATGGTGACTCAGAAATAGTAGTCAACTAGGTGAGAATAAAATATCGATGTAAAATCTCATACCTAAAGAGGTATAAGTCTAGGGTCTAGGATCTAATTAAGTCTTTTGAAGCCTTTAACATTATCTCCATCCCCAAAAAGGAGAAATAAGTTGTTGATGAGTTGGCATCTACTATAGCCAACCTCATTCTCAACCAAGACTCCCCCAACTTTAGCATTTAGCTGATACCTTGTCCTTTAGTCCCAGATAATGTAAATTATTTTCAATTTTTTAGTGATGATCAATAGATCTTAGATTTCATGACTAATTCAAAATCATTTAAGGTTCACATCATTGATGAGACTGATAAAAATACTTTTAGAGAAGGCAAGTTTGATGGTAAAGTCATTTAGTTGAATGATAATAAGATCCTTAAGGGGATGATTACCTTAGAGAGGTTATTTGATTAAGACAAGTTGGTTGAGGTTTCTAATATTCCCAAAGTAAATGGGAATGATTACAATGTTGTTGTTCTTGGTGATCCAAAACATGAAAACTTTGGTTGAAATATAATTCATAAATAAGAATAACACAATTCAAATAATGTTATCTCTGAAAAGAGATGTTTTATTGATCAAAATTGTAGACCCAAACATATGCCTATCTCTGAGAAGAGATGTCTCATTTCCATTTTAGGTTACATCTTTATTTATACATGTTTTGAAGGTGTGAGGAGGATGTGTAAGGTCACCAATCTCGAGTGAGATTATGTTGTTTGACTTCCATGATTTACAATAATACAAAATTAGAGGAATTACTATTTTTAGACTGCACTACTAAAATTGAAATTTAGGGCACTTCCATTGGGTTTTCAAGGGTAAAACTTCTTCTAATGGATATTTATACAATCCCATGATGTTCCCATCATTATTATCTTTCCAATGGTTCAAATGGTGAGTCAATTAGACCTACGGTGCAAAAGTTATGGCTCTTGGAAGTTCTGCCATCAATTAGGGTGGACCCATCACCCGAATTGTCATCTGAATTGTTGACTGAATCACTTGGCCTTCAAGATCAGCTTCAGCTGGTTAAAATTATAAAATCTTGCACTATATTTGAGAACAAGAAGGACAAATAACTGATAACCAAGTATAAAGATGTCATATCTTAGTCTTATGATGAATTGAAGATATTTTATCCAAGAGTCATCACCCACACTATACCCCTTAAGGAAAGTTGTAAACCCTTTAGGAAAAATCAAAGACCTGTGAACCCTGTCTTAGAACCAATGATCTTCAAAGAGGTCAAGAGATTACTAGATGATAAAATTGTGTTTCCCATTAAGCATTCTTCTTGGGTGGCTCATTTGGTGCCAATCAAAAAGAAGAATGGTGAGATTAGGCTATGCATTGATTTTAGAAATTTGAACAAAGCATCAGAAAATGATAACTATCCTCTTCTCTCTCTTGACCAAGTGATAAAATTTGTTTTAAGATCAGCCATGATGTCTTTTCTTGATGGCTTTTCAAGATACAACCAGCGTTGGTTGACAAAGAATATAAGATGAATACAGATTTCATGACTAAATAGGGGACCTTTGCCTATAAAATAATTCCTTTTCAATTAATAAATGTAGGAGCTACTTTTCAAAGGGCCATGGACCATGCCTTCCAAGGTCTGATTGGTAAGTGTATCATTATATACATAGATGATCTAACCATTTTTTCTAAAAGTAAGGAAGATCACTTTATACATATACAAAAAGTATTTGAGAGCTATAGAAGGTATAACATATCCCTAAACCCCTAAAAAAGCATCTTTTGTGTTAATAAAGGCAAATTTTTGGGTCATGGCATAACTAAAGATGGGATATCCATAGATCCTAAAAAAGAGTGGAAAGTATATCTAGGATAGAACCTCCAAATAGTAGGAAAAATTTAAAACAATTATTTGGTAAGATAAAATTTGTAACAAAGTTCATTTATGGATTTGCAGAGATTATCAATCTATTGAATGACATGCTAAAGAAGGATGCTAAGTCTCATGAAATGATGAATCTAAGAATGCATTCAATGACATCAAAAAAGTAATTATCCAAGCTCTAGTCCTAATAAGTCTTGAATTTTCAAAGGACTTCAATCTCTATTATTCTACATCTGACCATACTATGGACATAGTTTAAATGTAGAAGGCTGATGGGTGTGATCACCCAATAGCTTTTGTGAGTACTAACTTTTAAAATGTTGAGTTTAATTATTCATTGATTGATAAACAAGCATATGCATTAGTTAATCTAGTGAAGAAATTTAGGCACTACATCCTTATAAATAAGGTGCATGTTATTCTACCTAACCCTACCACAAAACTTATGTTAGGCTAAAATGATTTTAGAGAACATAGAGGTAAATAGATGTTAGTTTTACAATAATATGACATAAAAATGAAAATAGTGAAACTGGTAAGGTGCCAAGGCTTGATCCAAATGATTGCTAATACCAACCTTAAGCTACATATTATGCAAGTTGATCAACAAAACTTTCAAGCTAGTGAGTGGTATGATTCCATCATTCATTTACTAATTAATGGTACTTATTTTTTAGAACTAACCAGGGAGTAAAAGAGGGCTATAAGGCTCAAGGTAGCCCATTATCTGATCAAAGATGTAGTCTTATACATGAAGAAATTTAAATGGGTCTACTAGAGATGTGTCTCAAAAGAAGAAGATACCCAAATCATGAGCACCTTCCATGAGAAGTTCAGCCATGGGCACCCATCTGGGAAGATTACAATCCACAAGATCCTTAGAGATAGCTGTTATTAGCCAACTATTTTCAAAGATGCTCACAAGCATATGAGGGAATGTCACTCCTACTAGATCTTTAACACCAAGAGCCTAAGGTATTAATGCCTTTATAACTAGTCATGGTTGATAAATCCTTTACACAATGAGGGTTAGAATTTGTAGGGATAATCAGCCCTAATTCATAAAAAGGTCACAAGTATATCTTGATTGCCATAGATTATTACATAAGGTGGATTGAATTTGTAGCCACCAAATAATTTAAGATGGAATAAGTGATCAGTTTCTTAGAAGAGAACATATGTACTAGATTTGGAACTCTAATCTCTTTGATGTGTGGTAATGGATCTAAATTTATATCCATAGATATGATATATAATGGGCATATGATAATGGAATTTGTCTCAAGTTTTCATCCAACTATTACCCCCAAGGAAATGGAGTGTCTGAGTCTACCAACAAAAAGTTAATGAAATAAATCAAGAAGTCTATTGCAGACAAGCTGAGGACTTGGCATTAGCTTCTCAAGTATGCCATATGGGTAGATAGGATATGTATCAATTAAGCTTTAAAGTCATCACCATTTCTTTTGGTATATGGCCAAGATCCTATCTTCCCTATGAATCTCAAACTTCCTATGTACAAATTTATGCAATAATATATGGAAGAAGGCTAGAAGATTGAAAATTCAAGATTCATAGACATTATCTAGATGGAATATGCATGTGAGAATATTTTTTCTAATTATAGAAGACATCAAACCAAAGTGAAGAGGTGGTTTTAAAAAATATCAAATATTAAGGTGTTCAGACAAGGAGATGTAGTTTTCCTTTGGGACAAAGCATCTAAGATTAATGGAAAACATGTCAAGTTCACACCTTTATGTATTGGCCCATATCAAATTGCAGATATCCTAAGAGACAACACCTTTAGACTCAAATACTTACAAGGATCATAGTTCACACTACCCACCAATGGGAAGTACCTCAAGCATTACTTCTCTGCTACTCTTCCTAAGGTCTTTGTCCAATAACTCTGTAATATGGTTAGACTTAGTGTAGGTAGGATAGTTAGTTTATTTTAGTACTTTCCTTCCTATCCCTTGTTTATAAATGAGAATTTTTATATATGTTTGTTTCCTTTTATTTCTTGCTTTGTTGCTTTCTATTATGTGTTTGCTTTTGTTGCCTTGTTCCTTGTTTCTAATAAGTCCTTTTAGACAACCCAACTCAAAGTTCATTTAGCTTTCTTGAAACTCCAAAGCTCAGGAATTTGTGTATGAACTTCATACATATGTTGACCATGGGTATAAAATGTGAGATTAATGTTTTTATTTGAAGAAACTAATAAAGACTAATGGAAGAGGCCAACTACTCCATGAGATCTTAAACATTATCTTGACCTATATTTATTTTTAAGAAGATTTACACTTGTAGGATGAAAGCTTAATCTATTGAGTCATAGTCATGCTTGCACTTAACAAAAATCCTTACCTAGGATAATGGTTACATCCATAGGTGATTTTATAAGGATCAAACACTTGACCAAATCCTTAAACCTAGCTACTCTAGTTCCCAACCTTACTAAAAGCATAAAAAATACAAAAATACAAAAAATAAGAATGCAATGCAAAATAAAAAGCTTTTGAAGCATAGGTGATTCTAGTAATCTCCACCAAGGCTATGGATACTTAGCTATCAATGGATCAAGGCCATGAGTGGAGTGAAAGGCATCTCTATTGGGGATATGGATGCCCGGATGGTAGCAGAGTAATGCCTAAAACTTCCTTAAACTAGAAGTATGGTTCTTAATGAATATTTAAACATGATCCAAGTCAAAGTTAATGATTAAAGATATGAAAACTAAAAGTTGTCCCCTCAATCCCATGGCAAATAGTAAATGGAATTAAAGAACACATATAACATGGCTATGTCTTAATGTTTGATCCCAATTCTACAAGTGCAAGGTTTTTTTAAACTAAAAAATGATCTAGATAATGGCATTAATCAAGTGGAATGGATGACTTAGTTGTTTGTTTTAACTAGAGTTTCTAAGTTCTAA
The DNA here is from genome assembly GCA_037957365.1 of Torreya grandis. NCBI lineage: Eukaryota > Viridiplantae > Streptophyta > Pinopsida > Cupressales > Taxaceae > Torreya > Torreya grandis. The sequence continues at coordinate 985,172 of JARHVA010001346.1, read as the reverse complement.
CATATTTCTATGTTTCCCCTAAAATTTGCCATTTTTTGAGGTCAACATACCCCCATTTTTTCAAAATTGGGACCTTTGAGATAATTTAAACTTTAAACCTAAAACCATGGCATGTTTTGAACATTATTAGAATTTTAAGATCATCCACTTTGATAAATTTAGCTTACTAATTTATGGTTTTGATTTGAGCTTGCCTAATGTTGCTAATAATTGGTCTTCATGTCTTATATATATATATATATATATATATATATATATATATATATATATATATATATGTTTTATAAAGCTCTTGTTGATGGATCATCCTTAAAATTTGCATATTACTCTATTTTGGATTCATGTTCTGAAATCTCTCCTCCAAAAACCATAGCATAAAATTTTGGTTCAAATTTGCATTTGGTGAGAGCATTTGTCAAGAATATTTTAAATTTATTTTTTGACTAAATCCCAATTTATATGTTAAGGCTAGGTCATGTTTTTTAACATGACCAAAGCTTAGCATAAAATTTATGCTTAGTCTCCTTTATTTTCCCCTTTTGTTCCTCATATTTCTAACATGGTCCAATGTTACACTATGAAGGTCCCTTTATTTTAACATGATCCCCCTTGCTAAACACTTTAATCTAAAGTTTTAACCCTAAGGACCTATTTGCATTTATCAATGCAAACAAGACCTTAGTCTCAAATATTTATCCTAAGTTTCTTTTTAACTGAGTCTAACTTTCATATTGGCAGGTTCCTTTTATTTTTTGAAGCATGGTACCTTTATTACATACTTAGCCTTAAGCCTTAATGCTAAGGCCCCATTCATGTTTATTAACATGAATGATACCTTAGTCTTAAAATTTTAGCCTAAGTCTTATTTCATCTCAAGTTATAACTTAAATATCATGCATCTTATAGGATTTGATGATCCATGTTTTATCATGCTTCTTGATCCAATGGAATGAAGAAGGCCTAATTAACCTGAGCATTTAGTCCTTCTAACCAATCATGTGCAAGCATCTGGATCATAATCAACAGCTCCCACTTCATCATGGATTTTAATTAGATGGAGTGAAGACAACATTAAAAAGTCAAAAGACCCAAGAAGCCTAGTAGAGCTACCATGTGGCACTTCCACATTAGAATATAAGAATTTGATGAGCTTAAATTTGACATTCATGTAACTATCATTTGACACCTGTAAGGATGTATTTGACATCCATGTGACCATCAAATTTAACCCCACCAAAATTAGGAATCTCACAAGATTAAATTTGACATTCATGCAACCATCATTTAATGTCTATAAGGATGCATTTGATGTCCATGAGGCCATCAAATTCAAGCTCATATAACCTTTTGTCTAGGTAAAAGGGGGATGTTTTATGTCATTTAGATGGGTCATTTGATATTATGCTTTAAAAACTTAATATAAATTACTTTAACATAAGTCTTTTTATGTTTATTAATATGAAATAGACTTAACTAAAATATTTTAACCTAAGTCCTTTGTATAGCTATTCACTGATTAAAGGTCATGCATCTTACAGGATCTAATGGTCTACACTTCATCATGACCCTTGATTAAATAATGCAAAATCATTGACAACTATTCAACAATTCTACGAGATCCCATAGGCTTGACACATGGAAGACACACATTCAATATATGGCTAGTGTAGATATAAAGCTGAGAAATCTCATAGAGCTATCAAGTGGCACAACCATGGGGCTCAACATAAAGGTGGCCAATGGCATATGAGGGCCTAGATCACAATCAAATTCTTGTACTAATCCTTGGATCTTGATTGAATGATGTAAAGTAAAAGGCATTTTTAAAATGCTAATGACTAGTGCTTTGAAGTAATTTATGAAAAATGCTATGAAAGTTGATAGATAGACATCAAATAAGTGCCACACAAGCACAAAGTGATACAATTAAATATCTTGTGTGCTCAAAAATGAAAACATATAAATTCAAAGGTCAAAATCAAATTTGAGTCATGTATGAGTTGAATTCCAAGTAATCCATCACCATTAAAACTTTAGGAAAGCCCCAAACTTGCATAAAATCCCTAATTTAAGCTCAGATTGATATAGTTAAGCTAAAAGATAGTATAATTGAAATTTGAGCACAAAATAGTTAACCTATAGACCATTTAGAACACCACAATGATCAATTTTCAAAGTTTGGAAGCCATCGTAGCTCAGAGGCAATAATACAGAGATGAGACAGAGTTATATTTGTCCATAAACAATAAAAGGAGGGTCTTCAAGCACATTGAATTGGACATTGATGCATTGAACATAAGTAATAGGAACTAGTCTGAGCTCTTTTGTACCATTAAAGAGATGCAAACCATCACTAAGAAAGAGTAAAATATTTCCACCATGACTAGAAGGTACTACAACCTAGTTATAATCTAGATGGCCAGTCTCTACCATGCTACCACCAAACCAGAGGTAATCCACTATATTAACATCTTTGCTCCCATTTTCAAGGAGTTTAGGATTGAACAGGGTTGGATTATTCATGAAAGGACCTTTAAATTAATTTAATTCATTTACCCATTGTCCTTTGAGAGTTATTATAGGCTTCTAAATACCCAAGTAGATTTCCCCACTATTAAAGAATAGACTGGCAAGATTGATCCTGATATGATCCTTAGGCCATGGTTCTTCTAAGAGAACCATGTGATTCAAGACCCTATTGTTAATATCCTAGTTTACCAATTTAGAGATGGGGTTAGGGTAATTATAACCTTGTTGAAGAGAATATATAGATCCCCTTCAACCTCTTATGTCAACAAGAATTGGGTGTCCTACATTTATTTCATGGTAGAAAAAGGGATCACTCCTCCAATTAGGGAGATGATTAGCATATATATAGAAATACATTTCATATCCATTAAGAATAAGACCAATACTAAATTCTTTATGATGTCTTATCTATTAGATGTCTTACTAGCCTCCACCCAGATCCCTCATATCAAAAATTGGTCACCTAAGGGAAGATTTATAGTTTCCCACCACTATTTAAAGCTACACATATTCAAATATAGGCATAATATCTAATTCGTCTATGACTATTTTTATCCATCCTTATTATAATCCATCATAGGGATCTCTATGCCCAAGGTAATCCATCTAATCAAGAAATATGTGGAGCTAATGGGAGACATCTAGTTATATCTAGATTGTATAGTGATTAGAATTGAAGGGATTTTGATCTAACCTTAAAGATTGCCTATCTATGTTACCATCAAGTTGGTAGAGCAAGAGATTGCATACCAACTTCTTAATGGTGTGGATAGAGTGTGCAAAGATAAGAAGAAAGTATTCCTCTATTCCTTTCCTTTAACTCTTGGTAAGACTATGTTACAAATTTGGGATCATGTGAATACTGTGGTCAAGTATAGGGATTCTTTCAAATTGAAACTTGATGAGATTAAGATGTGGGATCCCAATGGAATGGTCTCCACACACTTAAAATATAAGTAATAGCCAAAGCTAGTGTATGTGTACCAACTTAGTGTCCATGACACCATATATATCATAGCAAACAATTTCAAAGAAATATTGGCTAGGCTCAAGGGACATAACATTAAACTTGAGCATAGATTGACAAGTGATCAGAAGCCCCCTAAATACATATGATAAATGGGACCTATACAATACTATTTATTGCTTGGACCTTTAAGGCCTCCTCAAGATCAACCACAAGTGGAATGGAAATATCCCCAAGCACAGATTGCATAAGGTCTTAACAAGGAAAAGTTGGAAGAGAGACCTAGTGAGGGACCATCATCCTCAGTCCCTCCCCAAAGACCATCATCTCTAGTTGAATACCTAGACATGATTGCCATGGAGCCTAATGAGATAGTGAAGGATTCCTTAAAGGTCTTTGTTGAGGCATATGGATCTGATGATGAAGAAGAAGAACAAGATAAATAAGCAAAAGCCCAAATAGAGGAGGCTAAGAGAGAAAAGGGAAATGAAATTGCCCTAGATCTTGTCTTAGTGACACCATTAAAGAAAAGAATGGTAGAATTGGAAATGGTCCTAGTTGGATCAAAGAAGCAAAAGTTGACTCTCACTCACCCTATGAGTGATGTAAACTTATTTAGTGATTATTACCCCATCTGTGAACCAATCATCCCTGATTGGTTCATCTATTGAAAAATGTAGAAAATCCCCACTTGACACCACTCATGGGCCCTAACCATGACTGTTAACATTAATGTACATGATGATATCAATCCATAGATAAGGCCATTGATGAAGCAGGAAGAAGAAATAAGAATATAAACCATTGAACGGTCAGATAACAAGTAGATGGATGCTCTAGGAGCATTAAATAATACCCAGATGGAGGCTATTGAACCTCTAAAGTATACTAAATCAAATACTACTATGAAATTCAATCTAGAGATAGTTGGATTAGAGAGAGTGATGACTAGAAAATCTATGGTGGGGACTGAAGAGTTCACATTCTAAAAGGTTAAGGAATTTGTAAGATTAAATTTAGTTATAAGACAATAACCTAATGAACTACTCATCCATAAAGAGGACATTGAAAGCCTACCTGAGGCTGATTTAATGCAGGCCATACCAATCATCATAGGTATGAAAAAAATAATATCCAACTTATAGAGGGAGAATGATAATTTAAAGGTACATGTTATCTTTTCAGTGCCTGAGGCAATGATCAAATTGTTATATGAATCCTTTTATGATAATTTTGAGGCCTTGAAATCAATGAAGATAAGGAAAAGTGTGTTGGCATGGTAGAATGTAGTGGTTAAGGTTATAGTAACCTAATGGAAAGATTCAAAGGATCAATTAATACGGTTGATTAACATTTAAGTTAGAAAGCAAAATCCTAGTTTTAAAACAATTACTTTGAGACATTTGAATGCCATTTAGGGAATTGTTGTTGACAAGGTCTAAGGTTTAAGTGCATGGTCCTAAGAACTGGAGAGACTCCTAAATGATGATGAGGAGCTAATGGAAAGGATTTAAAAACTCCTTGGGATCATGTTAACTAACCCTTCACAACCTACTATCCTAGGCATCATCAAGGATGATGAGTTTGAACATAGGGCTACTTTGGTAACCTAGGAAATAAAAAATAAATGTCAAGTATATTTTGGGGAAGACAATAGTAGGATCTTAGACATGATCCTTAATGTGTGAGAAAGAATAGAAGAGGTAAAGAGCATCAAGGTAACTATGGATAGGAATGATAGGGAATTAAATTAACTTGTTGACAAAGAGTAAGAGTGTCTTTTGAAACTGACTATGGTTTTGGAACTGGTCAATGAGAAGCACTAAAAGGCTATGAACATCCTCTAGCAATAGCAATAAAATTATCAAGAATAGGGCCCACCAACCCATTAGTTGAGTGATATTTTTTTTTTTTAACTTTGTAATATTTTTAAAATATAATATCCTTTTGTTTTTATCAATTATTAAATGGATTTTCTCTTAATTGCTAGTTTGAAGTCTCAAATTTGAATGGTTTTATGAATTTTGAGTTGCATCTTTGATTATAGGGTTGCTAATTTATTCTTATGCTAGATTAGTTAAATAGTTTTGAATTTAATTCATTTTACTTTCTCGACATTGGAATATGCAAATGTTATTTGAGTGTGGTATCAAATCTTTAAAGTAAATTCATTTCCTACTTATATTTCTTTATATCATCCTTGGAGGTTTGCTTGGTGTGTAGTGAGATCTAAGCTTGTGCTATTTTTCACTATATACTAGCTAAATCCATACTCATTTTAATTATAACTTTTTCATAATGTTTGAGGTCAAGATTAGAAATCACTTATTCTCTTCTTGCCTTACCCTTCTCTTTTACTTTTTTTTAACTAGATCAATTTAGTTTAGATTTCATTGTAAATGTCTATTTAGATTAATTTGTATTTTAAGCTTTTATCATAATTCACTAGTATTAGCATAGATACTTACACTTTGTAAAGATTTGGTCCATGATGGATCCCAACCATCAAATAATATAATTTTTTTGGAATAATTAAACATTGATTTGCCATTATTTCACCACAAGTAACATAAGTTGCCAAAACCTGCTACTCATGCTCTGAATTCTCAGAACTATAAAATGAGAAGTGTTCTTTGAACACTAAGGACACCTATGATACATTTAGAGGCATCAATAGGATGTTACATTATTCATGGTTTAGAAAGGGGTTTTGATAGATACCCAAATTAAACTTTTAAGTTTTAATGGGACCAATTAATTGAGATTGATGGTTTATATTACCATTCCCCAAATACATATTTGTAAATATTTATTATTGGTTTTTAAGGAGTCTTTAAATGAATTTATTATGATACTTGTAGGCATGATTTTTGTGTCCAATGACTAAGAAAAACTTAGTAGACATTAGGATCATAGTTGTGAGGCCTTTTATGTTGACCTTGATAACCAAACCCTTGTTGGTTGTTATAATAGAAATGTTGATTCTAATTGTGGTCATGTATTGAAACTAATTTTAAAACTGGCCTTGGTTTTCATTTCTCTAATCAATGTTACAAGGAAGAGGAAAGTTTAATTCAACCACATGAATAATGGGTGGAGGGTTTTGATCTCTTGTACCCATATTTATATGGTTGACATGGTTATGATTGTTCATGGACTAGGGCAGATAATTATTAATTGAATTTGTCATGGTGTTTTAATCTCTAATTGTACCCATATTTATATGGTTGACATGGTTATGATTATTCATGGGCTAGGGTAGATTATTATTAATTGAATTTGGCATGGTGTTTTAATCTCTAACACCATCTATGGTTCTATTAAGGTTTGTATTTATAACCTTAGGACCTTGATTGTTATAATTATTCTAATTAGAGTTTTGATAGCCTCCATTGTTATGGTTTGGGATGTCTATCTTGCCATTGGTTGCCAAGGTTTTATGATCACTATCAATGTACTCTTGGTTAATTATAGAACTTTTAGTGACTTATTCATATGATTGATAGGGTAATTTTTGCACGTCTTGTCTCATCTCCTTATTTAGGGAGTGAAATAAGAGATGGCATAGTTCCCTTTGGTATATGTGTGTTGCACTGGTAGATGAGTATAATAATTTCCATCATCTCATAATGAAATGAATAGCTGATTTGTTGTGCTCTTGATTGATGTGTAATAACTCTCTCAAGCTAATCTTTATGAGTTTGTTCATATTGAAGGATTTTACAAAATCACCATGAATTGGATAAAATAATATATAGACCCCTAAAGGAGTTGATAATACCAATCGACGGTTTTTCCTTCAAGGTATTTTGGAAATATTTTTTTAAACACCCCATCCCAAGGTAAGAGATCTTGAACAACAATAGTTTATTCCTTGACATGTGTGTTAGGATTTCCTTCTCTCTTGAATTTTTGGAGATTAAGGGATGCGATAGAATAACTCCTTATATATTATGATTGAGAGGTTCTTTCAAGTAATTAGCATATGTTCCCATGTCATTGAAATATATTAAAGGCTCAATGGAATAATATTGAATGGGTGGGATTGGATATGGGTTATTTTTGTAAGCTAGGAAGAAAAGAGGGTGCCTTATAAGGTGGTATAGAGTAAGCCAGAAAGTAATTATGTGGTTGATTGGATTTAGAGAACATATGATAGTAATGAGTAAGAGTGTTATATGGAGGGATAGGTTTTTTTGGGGAATAACATATGTGGGTGGAACATAAATCAAAAGTGTATAAGGTGGTAGATGGTTAGCTTGAAAAGGGAGAGTATATGTGGGTGATACGTAACTCATAGGGATGTAGGGTGGTATATTTTTGTGTACCATAATTTTTATAGGAGTGTAAGTGTAGACACTTACCATAAGATTGTGAAAATGGATTTGATATTATATATGAGTGTTATAAGTAGTGATATTAGAGATGTTATGAGTAAGGATATCCCTAGGATATTGATTTGAGGCATAGTTGACAAGAGGTGGGTTGAATGGATATAATAACTATTGATAAGTCACTATTAGAGTAGTAATAGGAGATTAATGGCCTTTATTATGGAAATTGGTATCCATCCCTTGAATTAGAGAGGATTGGTCAAGGTTTAGATGAGTTCATTTGAAAAATAAGGAACTATGATTCTAGTGACCTCTTTGGTAGCAACTTTAGGAGGTATGATTTGATGAACACCAATAGATTGAGTCAAGTTAATGGTCTTAAGAAGAGTCATCGAATGTTTCTCCTAAGAGTTGGATATTTTTTGGTTATTTTGAGAAGGGTGGAAATGCACTTGTAGTCTACTCATCTTATCCTCTAAATTTTGTATTCTATCAATATATTGATCATATCTTGTTTCACTTTGGGCATCTAGGATTTGTAGGCTAACATGTTGTCTCGATACAAAGTAAGTATTGGTCTCACTTCCACTAGTGAAGGACATGTTTTTAGAGTCAAGGTGATTTTTTTTAGTATCTAATACATCTTATAGCTCATGGATCACTACCCTTGATCTAGTTTGTGAGTTGAAATGATGGTTTTGATATTGGGATTATACATTATATGGAGGAGTGTTTTTATTCCAACTATTAAGGGAGATTTCACCATTAGGGTGAAGACTCCTCTTGTTTATTTTAAAGTTGATAATTATTTCAAATATGCCTTGACTAGACATAATAAGGGAGTATATAATACTCTCAAAATATGAATGAAGATAAAAAGTGGATAGAAAAGAGAAAAGAGGGATACATAAAGGGATAATTATATTCATTTTAGGTTCATCAATATTTATGAACATGAATAACACATGTTAAATTGTGTACTTGACTTCCTGAGGTCAGTCTAAGATAGTTGACATGATGGAAGATGATGGGTAGCCTAAATGAAATATGATGAGGCTATACTTGAGGATAAAGGAAAGAGAATATGGAAGGCTTATATTTCTATATTATTTACTTTGTGGGGAAGAATATGGAGGGGTCCTACTAAAGGGACTATAGGCCTAAAGTGTTCATCTAAATCTTCAAGTTGGATAAGGATAATATTTTCACTATGGGTGGAGAAAAAATACCTAGACCATAGTTTATAATCTATATAACTCATAATTTTACTTACTAAAAGGGACTAGGCACTCTAGGAAATAGACTAACACTATGAGGATAAAGAGGCTAAGTGAGTGTCATCTAATGATAGAGAATGATTAGTCAATATTAGATAAGCTATAGCTTATTTTGAATTTTTTTTAAGGTAATTTATTATTATTTTTAAATGTGTGATCAAGTTTTTTATTACACTCATCTTGGAAAGGCTTTTTTTAGGAATTATTTTGGTACTTGTGCATGTTTTGACAAGTTTTTACAACTAAAATGAAATTAAATTCTTTGTTGAATTTAAATTAAATTTTTTATGATTGAATGAAATATGAAAGTACGTGAAATTAAATGATATTATTTTTTGTCTTTTACATTATATTTCTATGCATGCAACACTAAAATTTAAAACTAGGCTAAGAGTGCAAATGTTGATTTTACCCTTTTCTAGATACAAGCTTTTACCTATATGCAAGCTAAATTAAACTATTTATTTTTATGTTTTTATATTATAAATAAAATTATAATGTGATTAATGATTTTATAAAATACAAAAAAATAAAAATAAAAATTAGATCCATACCCTAGGGAATACAATCTTCAATTATCTAGAAATTATTTTATGCATGCAACTTAGGAACTAGTTTTTGGTTTTTTTATTGTTTGCATACTGATTGGATGATTTTTTAACAAATAAGGATGAAATAAAAGTTTTAATTTTATGATTTTATGATATAATAAAAAAAACTATTATTTCATGTGAATGAAGGAAAATATATCCAATATATAAAATTTACTTTACCTAAGATTTTATAGATTTTTATAGGTCTGTGTATTTGTTTCCTTGTGAATGTAAGCTTGTTAAAATTGAAAATGATTTTTTTTATAAATTTAAAAAAAAATCCTAAAATTTACCTATTTTTTGGATGTAAATTATGTGATTTCAAAACATCTTAATATGTAAATGGTAAAGATATAAGCTATTCATTTTGGTACAAGACAAAGTAGAAAAAGAAATATTTATTTTTCTATCTATGACTTTTTGTAATGAAAACTAATCTAATGATTGGAAAATAATCTAAAGTATTGTAATCTAATGAGTGAATAGATAAAATTGAAATTGAATACCCCTAAATTGATCAAGGTGTAGACCAGTTAGAAGTGAATATTTATTGTATTAAATGTTATCCTTGGGTATCTAGTTCCTTAATTGATAAATCACAACCCTTAGAAACTCTTTGAAAAATTATGAAAATAGAAGAAGGAAATAAAGACAAAATATTTGAAAATAAGATCAACTAAATAATGTCTAGGTTGATTCACAGATAGAAAAGAACTAGTTGTTGATACTTAAGAATTATCTTCTCTAAAAATTATGTATAATGACCATGAAGATGACCAAAGGTGGAGAAAAACATTTTTTAAAATTGAAATAAAGTAGGATAGGGTTATATAGAGCTTGAAAACACAAATATTCAATGCAAAATTTAGATCCAAAAATAAGCCAAAATTGGTTTACTTGTATAATATCAACAAAATTTGCATGGAGTTTAAATAAGTTGAACTGGGAGTAAAACTTAGGATAGACTAAAAATAATTAAAAATAGAAGAGGGGGTGAGTTGGGCCAACATGTAAGTGAAAACAAGGTGGAAATATAATTAAATTCAAAGACAACATACAAAAATGTGTGAAAACTTGAGTTTTAGAGTTAATTTTGGAAGATGGGGAGAAGGTGATAGAACCACCCTTATTTGTAGGGAGGGAGTGAGTTGGTCCCACATGGAAGTGAACACAATGTGGAAACAAAAATAAAATCAAATACAACATAAAATATTGTGTAAAATCTTGAGTTTCAAGAGTTAATTTTGGAAGATGGGGAGAAGGTGATAAAACTTCCCCTCTTTGTAGGGGATGGTTATAAATACTTCATTCCATATGATAGAACCATTGTTACCCATGACAAAACCACCATAGGAAGATACACAACCAATACCCATCTAATATACAAATTACCTAAAGGAACAAAACTATTGTGAAGGTTTATTAAACCATTGTGATAGTTTTATAATGTAGAACATTGATTTTGTCATAAACAATGATGATATAGTCATGCATAGGATAATTTTTAAGATTGAGTTGAAAATTTTTGTAGAGGACAAACCAAATAGAGTCAAAGGGGGATTAGAGTTAGGAATGAAAGTAAATTGGAAGGGTTTTAAATAGAACTTGTTTTTGCATAGATTAGGATATCACTATATCATCATTGGACATCATTTTAGAATGTCACACCAAGAAAATTTTGGGTGCATACATTAACTGCCATATAGGATCATCTCCATCAAGGTAGTATGTAACTATCTAAGCTTACATATTTACATTCATATCATTAAGCTTGAAATATTTCTTAAGTATGAAAAATAAATCTTTGGTATAAACTCCTAACTCTTTTCCTTTGAATTGGGGTAGTGGTACCTTCTTAAGTTCAATTATGAAGGATTTATGCCCTGATCTAAGGGACACATATCCTATTGAAATTTAGGTTTTTCTTGATTATTGATTTTCATTTAAGGATTATAATTTCCAAATAGTCCCATCAAATAGTATTATTTCTCTTTAGGATGATTTTGAATAGTCTCCAAAACAACCAAAATTCCTTCAAGCACCTCAGTATTTTTTGCCACTAGGAGAATGTTTCCTTGGTTTTTCTTCTATTGATCTTGAAATATTTTGGGTTTTTATGACCTTCCCCTATTTTTATAACATCACTTGGTTACATTATAAGTTACATAAAAAAATTAACATGCCTAACTCATATTCATTTTCAATAATTATCATTTTGTTTCACCATTTGACTGCTAAATACATATGAAATAGTAATTGCAGAAAATGTAAATAAACCACTTGTTAAGATGTGACCCATTTAAATTTAAAACAACATAAAATAAAATATAAGATAGGATTCCTCATATAATGCATAGAAAAGTTGAGGGTACATAGGTACACTAAAATAATCTACATTTTCAACTATACATACATATACAACCTCTACTAATTATAATGTTTAGAATTAATTATAAGATACATATCCACTTTTGTAATAAATAATCATAAATTAGAATGTACATTTTATTACCTTTCATCACTAAATATCAAAATACACATGATAGAATTTATATCATTACATTGAGCCTCATAAGATAGCTCAATAATCAATGCAAATATCCATGAGTATGATTCCAAGATGGTTGATCAATTGAAGAGAGAGAGAATCATCAGGGTGATTTTCATCTAACCACAGACCTTTAGTATTCCACACACCTTTCCATTATGAGTGGTCCTTTCCTTCACATAGGGATATATAAAAATAGTGTATATATCAAGAATTCAATTGGAACCTATGTGTAATACAGTGATTAATACATGCAACAGTCACATAGACCATTGAAAATAATCCTTTGTCTAATATGACAACATGCATATATGTGTAAACTAGAAATTATAGTGAAATGATAATGTCTCAGTTATAACATTACTTTGGATAAAGTTTTCATTATATAATTCAGATCTCTCATGGATCTAAGTTAATTCCACACATACATACTCTCTGATAATAAATTAAAATCTATCATATGATAACAAATGATAGATATATACATTTAGATGGCATAAACCTCATATACCTATCACCTACTATCAAATGAAGCATGCATGATAAAATATCATACACCAATTTCAAAGTATAATAACTATATATATTTAGTGTAAAACTACTCATCAAATCAAGATATATATTTGCTTATTCAATTCAATACAAGGTAAAAATGACCATCTAATACAAAAAAATCACATTATTTTCCCATAATAAAAATATTATTAACACTAAGGTTTAGATGTTCTTATCAACCAATAACATTCAAAATTTTCAATTATGTGCATAACCATATACTTATATTATAAAAATACAAGTGATAAATACACCATTTTCATCTCAAAATAATTTCACATTTTTCATCTCATTTTTTTACATTATACAACCTGTGTATTAGATCTAGTAGAACACTAAATGGCTCATTTGTACATACCCAAGGATTACATATTAATATGTGTCACGATACTAATCCTCTTATTTACTTTTAGATCAACTTTAAACCTTTATTTCCTATTTGGATAATTCCTTAGTAAGGTAAAACTTATATTTTAACTGTTATAAATGCACTAGTCACACCCATGCATATGATATGCACATTCTACCATACAAATTTATAGATTTCAAAATATTCTTTATAAATAAAAATGAACACCTAGAAGTATGAATTTGTGTATAAATACCACTCAAGTTTTATTAACACTCTATTTCAGTTATAACTAAAATACCATCAAATGAGGTATCACTTTCCCACGTATTTAAAAACCATATGGTGCCATATGGTTTTTTTCTATCTTCTATAGTTGCATATGTATTCGCTACTAAATGTGTTTCTAATATTTCTAAGTCACCAAGGTATACAATCTAGTCTCATATTATCCATGATCATATGTATGTATGTATGTATGTATGTATGTACATATGTTTATGTCTTGTTCAAAAAAATAATAACTTAAGTGTAGTGTGTTCTAAGTCTTGGACACATATGTAGGAGGTTGTATTCCCAAAACAAGAATAGTTTCATGTTGTAAATATTTGTATGAATTTACCAAAACAAACTTAGTATACCATTCAATTGTTTATTCATGCATATATTCATATATGGCCTACATTATTCCATTTCAAATATACAACTACAACTAGCATGAGTTATATAATACAACCAACTACTAGTGCTTACTCTGAGTTCATTCTCTACCACTCACATTCATATCAAATGGGTTTGTAAAAAATTCTATAAATAAATATGAATTGTTACTTGTATAAACATAAATGTGGTTGTAGATAGATACTACTTATATAATGAATGCACCTATAATTATAATTCAAGGTATACACCTTTAGGTAATAAATTTAAAACAAATCCCTTGAGACTATAATAACTCCCTAGATCAACAAGAGCATCCTTGGTTATTTTTTAATCCAGATCAAAGGATATTTTTCTTAGGTTTCACAACACCATGGGTAACTTAAGGACTTAGGTTCATCATAATTCCAAAAAGAGAGTTTTTCTAAACAAAAAAATGCCATCCTTTATTTTTCAATGTCATGTACATGTCATTAAATTATGGAGATTATATTTCATAATGTTTCTAATATCACTTTTATAGGTCTATAGATGGAATTGAGTTCCATCCCCAAGTCTATAAATATGAAACCCCAAATTTTACAAATTACTATACCAACATATACATTAAGATGGGTTATACTCTAACCCAGGTAAGAAAACATTCATTTTTTTACTCCCAAATAGATACTAAGTTTGTAATAGATACCAAAAAAAACCCATACATTTTATATTTATAAAATCAAAGATTTAATTAATTATTTATTTCAATGGTTTTTATTTGAATGTAGGTGTTGGTAGCCTTTCTCCTTGAAAATGCACTTTTTTCTCTTTTTTCATCCACCCATTATTTTCTCTTAATTATTCTTATTCTATTTCCTCTCCTCCATATTTTTCATGACCTGGAAGTTCTCTTAAAACACTATGACTTCACCATAATGAAACTCAAATTCAGTTATGCATGATCTACTCTTCTTACCATTAACTGGTAGTCCATGCCCTATTTTGGGCATGAAATCTACATGCAAAACACCTCCTTTCACCAAATGATGAAGTCAACCCAAAATCATAGCAATAGATAAACTAATTCCCTTCTCAAGATTCCCATAATGACCTAATTCCTTTAGATTTTAATTGTGCATGGAGATAAATCTATTAGGATTTGAATTGTACATGGAGATAAATCTATTAGAACCTTCTATAAAATCAAAACTAAAAAGTCATTTAAGATAATTGATTGGGTGCCATTTTTCCCAATTTTATACTCCTTATGTCACCAAAAAAGGTAGTATATAAGTCCAACAACCTATACATGATTTAAATTATTTAATAAACACCCAATACTATATGGTTTATAAATGCATAAAATAAGTCTACCACATTTATAAATCAATAACCAAAGCTTAGCCCGTATAATGGTTACATAGAGATTCAAATGGCCAATGCATAATAATGGAATTAATGTATTATGTTAATTAAGAACATCCATAAGAAACTAGTTATGCCACTGAATGACAAATAATCAATGTAAGCATGCAATATTAACCATAGATATAGGCAATGAAAATAAAACACTCAACACATTCATAAAATATCATCAACATTTAATTCATTTAATCAGTCAAGAGTGTAATTATGTGTGGGGGTTTAGTTTTGCTCTGTATATCCACAATTATGATATGTGTCTCCTCCTCCCCTATGATCCTCTCCCTTTTTTCCACTTTGTTAGGGTGGGATAGTCCTAAAAACACCTTAGCTAATAAAAAGGTAGTTAGTTCAAGCTTGTAATAGAATAATATAATACTCAGAATGTATGTACATATATGAACTAGAAATAAAATCTATAATTGAAATCATATCCATTTAATATTCTAATACACAAAAATATAATATATCCAAATTGACATGGGAGTATCATCAAATCATGAGAATGAAATAAAATAGTAAAGCTATCAACTATATAGCATAAATTTCTAGTTATAAAATAAAAATAAGAAACTATTAATCATTAGTTTCACTTCACTAACTAATACTAATGTAGTCTTTAAAGAGTGAGATGGGATGTGACATCCTTTCCCCATAAAATAGGTCATTGTCTTGATAAATTGTATTTCAAACAAAATTTATGAAAATAAATAATATTGTTAAATATAACATTATTCAAATAGATGAGGAAACAACCTATCAAATTACTCATAATCCTCCATGTGACACTCTTTATAATATTATTCCCATTGGGTCTTGCATTGTGATACCTCTATGTTATATAAGTTAAGCTTGTGAGTATCAATCATTCTTATTAGTTACATTGTGACCACCCTTGGATCTAGAATTTGTGATGCATTCAAATCTAAAATGAAGGATCAACTATATATATCTTAAGATAAGATACATGAAAAAAATTATGCATATATGTTAAAACTGGTAGAAAATCAAGTCTATACACAAGAGGATTTATCATTTATAGAACCTCAAAGGGTCCCACATATCTTGGTGACAATTTTTTTGATTTCACAAACTTAAATGAATTATTTTGGGGTTTGACACACATAAAAACCTTATCTTTAACTAAAAATTATCTTGTTATTATTTTATAATCAACATAAATTTGATACATGTCATTAGCTTCAGCTAATCTCTTCCTTATTAGCTTCACCTGCTCCTCTATTTCAGTTGAATATCAATTCCAAAGATAAATCTATACTATAAATTATCCCATTTGATTGGTGTTCTACACCTCCTACCATATAATGCTTCAAAATGAGTAATCCTCAAAGCTAATTGGAATGAGTCATTATAAACAAAATCAACTAGTTTTCTTTTCATTTTTATTATTGGTCCATATAATACATCCTCAAAAGATCCTCCAAGATCTAATTCACTCTCTCTATTTTTCCATCTATTTTTGGATGGTAATTTGTACTAAAGTTTAGTTTTACACCCAAGGTTACATTAAGATTTTACCAAAACCTTGAAGTCTTCCTAGGGTTCATGTTTATTAGATTGCCTAGAATGAAGTGTGATACTTTAATGAGTTTATCTATAACCACAAATATCATGGCATGATGATTCCTTAACAAAGGAAATATTTAGATAAATTAATGACTTGCCACTTCCATTATATTATGTGATGTGGGTACAATAAACTAGCAAGATGCACATGTTTAGTGTTGAATTGTTAACATTATAAGCATATACACAAAAAATATCTTTCATATTTATTAATTCCTTTCTAGAAATACAATAGTATTATATTTTTTAGTATATTAGTCACATCAAGATGTCCTAGATATGGAGTATTGTATAACTCTTTCAGCATAATACCCCTCAAATTTTCCCTATTAGGCACATATATTCTTCCATTGTATCTTAAAATCCATCATTTTCAATTTGGAATCTTTTGTATATAATATCTTGTGAATTTTATACTAAAGCTTTATTTACCTAATCATATAATTTATCTCCTAGTGAGAATTTGACTAACCAATATTGAAAAGTACTCCTTATAGTAGTTAAAGTTGTAATATACCTTCTATGACTAAGGGCATTTACAACTATATTTTCTTTACCCTTAATGTAGTTAATGTCAAAACCATATTCTAATAAGAATTTTAACCATCTTCTTTGATTATCATTAAGGTTAAGTTGGGTGAATATGTACTTGAGTCCCAAATTATTAGTTTTAAGCTCAAAAGGTTTTCCCATCAAATAATACCTCCATAATTTGAAAACATGCATTATGAAAACTAATTGTAAGTCATGTAGGTAATATCATATGGATTCAATTTCATTGATTCATAACATATAACTAAATCATCTTTCATAATAAATCCTCCTAATCCATCTCTTAAAGCATTAATTATAACTGCAAAATGACCATTTAGATCTAAAATATGTAACACTGGTGCTAAATTAAGCCTCTTTTTCAAAATCTAAAAGGCTTTTTCACACTTATCAAACCAAATAAATTTTTATTCTTTCTCTTAAAGAGAGGTGATCATATTTTTTATCTTAGAGAAATTTGGCATAAACTTCTAGTAATACCATGTTAAACCCATAAATCTATGCACCTCATGTACCTTTTTGGGTGTTGGCCATTCCATAATGGATATAATCTTTTTTGGATCTATAGAGATACCTTCTATATAGAAAATATATCCCAAGTATTATAATCTTATTTGAAATAAGGCACACTCAGGTATTTTTTCATAAATCTTATGCTTCCACAACCATTGCAAAACTAGACACAAATGCTCAATATGCTCTTCTTAACTTTTTGAGTAGATGAGGATGTCATTAATAAATACTAGTACAAATGGATCATCGTAATCCATGAACACATTGTTCATGAGATTCATGAATGTTTTAGGTGCATTAATTAGCCTAAAATTAATAACTATGAAATTTTATTGTTTATATCGAGTCCTGAAAGTTATTTTTAGAATATATTCCTCTCTAATTCTCAATTGATGGTACCCAACTCAAACATCAATCTTGGAAATTATTTTTTCACCATGAATCTAATCAAAAATATCATCAATATAGGGTAAAGGATACCTATTGTTAATTTTTTCTTTGTTCAACATTTGCTAATCTATACACAGATGAAGGGTTTCATCCTTATACTTAACATAGGTGAAATACTTGGTCGAATCAAACCTTTAGCCAACATCTCTTCAACTATAGATTTTAATGTGACCTTTTTAGTTATTGTCATTATATAAGGATCCTTGGATTGAGGCTCAAATATAGGAATGATATCAACAGTAAATTCAAATTCCCTTTTTGGAGGTAGACCTAAAAACTCTTATGAAAAAAACATCATGAAATTCTTGCAAAAGGGGGTAGTCTTCTATAGAGGGTTATTTTTTCCTTTAATTTCATCAACATTGGGTAATAACACTTGACATCCTTTTTATTTAGAGTTTTTAATTAAATGGATTAAATTTGTCTAAGTTTCAACTCTCCCTTTCCTCTTGAATTCGGGTTTGATTTTCCAAATCATCCAAGTATTATACTCTCTTAAGGAAATAATCAACCTTGGATTTGTGCTTAGAAATCCAATTCAATCCTAGGATCACATCATATAATATTGGTGGTGCTACATAAATATCAACTACCATAGTGAATTCTTGTAACTTTACCTCAACCTCAATAAGACACCTCTCAACCTTAACCTTGGATTAATTCCCATGCTAAAATAACCAAGAAGTTTCCATAAAAATAGATTTATTAGATAATTTACTTGACATTATAAGATATATAAAACTTTTAGTGTCTCCTTTATCAATCAAACATAAATATGATTCCCAAATAAAGTACCTAATACTTCAATGGGAGAAGCTTTAAATTCATCTTGATGATTGTCAACTGCTGCATGATTTCACTTGTAAAATGTTACCTATTATGATGTAAAGGTGGATGAATTCTGATTTCTACCATTTATCTTCCACTAAGTACATTCCTTAACATAATGATATTCTCCCCATGTAAATCATCTAATAGGTGGAACCTTCCTCTCATATTGATTGCTCCCTTAAATCCTTATTTGAAATCACTTCTAGGTTTCCTATTTCCTAATGCATTATTGAACCTTTCATTATTACTATTGAATCTATTCTTGTAATTCATGTTTCATTTCTAATTATTTTTCATGAAGATTTTCATTGAGCTTCCAAACTTCTTTTTTATTTTTTCATGACCTTAGCAAGTGATTTCAACTTTTATTCATATATAACTACTTTCTCAAAGACCTAATCTATGGTGAATGGCCCATGGACATCTAATTTACATTCAATTTAAAGTTTTAAACCTATGATGAACTTCCTAATCTGAAAACATTCATCCCTTTAATACTAAAAAAATACTTTAAGGGATTTGTGAATTGTTCCCAGTCCTCATTTACTAGCAGATCCCTCTATTTCATATTTTTTAAATCTATTAATTTTTGATAAAATTATAATTGGGATAGCCATTGAGCTCTAAACATGGTTAAAAATTTCTCCCAAATAATGATGGTAGAGTCAAGACCCATCTCTAACTTTTTATTGGCCTATCAAGTTTTTGCTTCTCTATCTAGTTGGTAGGATCCCCAAATAACCTTGATTACCTCAAAATAATTTCAAATATTGAAATATTTTTCCATCTATGTAATCTAGGATTCAAATCCATCACCCAACATTATACCATAAAATTTGGGTGGATTCAATTTCTTCATATCTCATGTAAGTTTTGTAGTTACTTGAGTTTTTATTACTTGTTGTTTCTCAGCATGCCCCTAATCTTGAGGCTTTTCTTGACCATCTAATTGTTAATTTAAAACTTCTTTTTTAGTTTCCTCCTCTGGTCCATGAACTTATCACTTTAGGGATACTAATATATCTATAGATTCATTTATAAAAATGAGTATTTAATAGCATTTTATACTTGTTTGATTGTTATATGATTAAGATCAGATTAAGGGTTCACATTAGAGGTCCCCACTACATTTGATCTACCTCACACCTTTCTCCTTACTAAAAATAGGATAAATAACTTAATTTTAATGGAATCAATAGGTCTAATCATTTAAACCTTTCATTTGATACCATAATTTTAGAACACCATTAGGTTACATTATAAACTATGTAAAAAATTAAAAACATACTTAACTCATTCATTTTCAATAGTGATCATTATGTTTCACCATTTGACTACTAAATACATCTAAGGTATTAATTTCATAAAATTTAATTAACAAATTGGTTAATATGTGATCCATCTATCTATCAAACAATATAGAATAGAATAGAAGGTAGGATTCCTCATATAACATAGCAGAGTGAAGGTTACATAGGTACACTTAAATAATCCACATTTTCAACTATATAAAAATATACATCTATTGATAATAACATTCAAAATTAAGTACAAAATATACAATCACTATTTTATTAAATAATCATAAATTAGAATGTATAATTTATGGTATTTCATCACTCAATATAGCTTTCAAAATAATCCTTATAAATAAATATGAACACTTATAAATACAATTTAGTGTTTAAAGGTCATTCAATTTTTCTTAACAATATATTTCATTTACAACTAAAACACCATCAAATAAAGTATCCACTTTCCTTCATATTTCAACATCATATGGTACCATCTAAATTTTTGTTATCTTCCATAGTTGTGTATGTAATCACTAGTAAATAAGTGTCTAAGCCTAGATGAGTCACCAAGGTATACACTTTGGTCTCATATTACACATGATCATTGTGTGTATGTGTGTGTCTTGTTCAAAAGGATAATAAATTAAGTAAAATAATCATAAGGCTTGAACACATATGCAAGAGGTTTTATTACCAAAACAAGAAATTAAAGGTTATAAATATATGTATGAATTTACTAAAACAAACTTAGTATACCATTTAATGGTTCATTCATACACATATTCATATACAGCTTTCATTATTCCATTTAAAATATAAAACTATAGTTAACATGAGTTATATAATACAACCAACTACCGATGCATACTCTAATTTCATTATCTTCCACTCACATTCATATCACATGGGTTTGTATAAATTTATTTCAATAAATATGCATTTCTACTTGTATAAACATAAATATGGCCATAGATAACTACTACTTATATATTGAATGCACTTATAATTTATGTCCAAGATATACAAATGGAGGTAAAAACTTTAAATCAAAGCCCTTAAGACTATAATAAGTCCCTATATCAACAAGACCATCCTTGGTTTTTTCAAAATCCATGATTTTTAATCAAATAACATTTTACCTAGGTTTCACAACACCAGGGGTAACTCGAGGATTCAGGTTTATCATAATTATAAAAATAAAGTTTTTCTAAACAACAAAACACCATCCTTTATTTTTCAATGTCATGCATAGGCCTTGCAATTACAAAGATTATATCTCAAAATATCTATAATATCATTTTATAGGCCTATACATGGAACTAAGTTCCATCCCTAGGTTTATAAAGATGAAACCCTAAATTTTACACAATAAACTACCAATATATACATTTATATGGGGTATACACTAACCCAAGTAAGAAAACATTCAATTTTTTACTCCCCAATAGAAAATAAATCTATAATAGATACTAGTAAAAATCCATACATTTTTTTATTTACAAATTTAAAGCTTTACTTGCTTGGTTACTACAATAGTTTTCATTTAATTGTAGGTGTGGTTAGCCTCCCTCCTTAAAATTTTCCTTTTTCTCTTTCTTTGTCCCCCAATTATTTTATCTTCATTATTTTTATTTTGTTTCCTCTCCTCCTCCATTTTTTTTATGACCTAGAAATTCTCCTACAACTTTATAGTTCACCATAATAAAAATCAAATTCATTAATGCATAATTTGTTCCTCTTACCATTAACTTGAAATCCATACCCTATTTTTGGCATGGAAGATACATACAAAACCCCTCCTTTCACCAAATGACAAATTCAACCCAAAATCATAGCAATATAAAACATAATTCTCTTCTCAAGATTCCCATAATAACCTACTTCCTTTTTATTCAAATTGTGCATGTAAATAAAGCTATTATAACCTTCTACAAAACCAAAACCCATTTTTTTCCTAAGTTACAAAAAATCATTTAATATAATTGCTTGGGTGCCCTTTTGCCTTATTTTATCCTCCCTATGCCACCAAAAGGGGTAGTATATAAGTATAGAAACTTATACATAATTTAAATAAAAAACATAGTTTAATAAACACATAATACTCTATGGGTTTGAAATGAATAAAATAAGTCTACCAAAAGTATAAATAAGAAACCATTATAGCCTGTATAATGGTTTCATGTAGATTCAAACAACCAATGAATATTAACATAATATGTTAATCAAGAGAATCCATTACAAATTGGTTATGCCACCACAAGATAAATAATCAACTTATAATCAAGGTGAGCACGTAATTTTAACCATATAAATAGATAATGAAAATAAAAACCTAAACACATTTGTGGAACACCATCAACATTTAATTCATTTAAGTAGTCAAAAGTCTAAGTGTGTGTCTACAGGTTTTGTTTAATTCTTTCTATCCCTGATACTAATATTTGATCCTCATACCCTATAATAATCTCCCTCTGTTCCACTTTGTGAGGGTGGGATAGTCATGCAAACAATTTGGTAGAAAAAAGGTAGTTATTCTAATCTTACAAAAGATTAATACATTACTCATAATATATGTACATCTATGAATTACAAATTAAATATGTAAGTGAAATCATATCCATATAAGATTTTAATACACAATAATATAATATATCCAAATTCACATGGTAGTATCATCTAATCATAACTGAGCATGAAATAAAATATTATATTTATCAAATATATAGCATAAATGTCTAGAAATAACATAAAAATAAAAAACTACTAATCATTAGTTTCACTTCTCTGAATAATACTAATGTGGTCTTTGGAGAGTGGGATGAGATGTGACACATATATTAAATCCAACCCTCCTTATTAGGTTTATTTTAATGGTGTTAATATTAAAATGATTTCCAACATTCTCACTTTGTGTCCATACTGTGTTTCCTAATGTTGAGGACACAAAAATTATTGAGTAGTTATTTCATTTTAACAAAGATAAAACTTCCTAACCTAGCTCTGATATCAAAATGAGGGAACTTACATTTAAAATCATATTTTTTTTATTTTTATTTTTTAAATTTTAGACTCTAAGAGATAAAGATAAGAAAACATCAGACTAATCATGACAAAATATTAAAGTAATTTACAAGAGTGTAAAACTTTCTAGTGGAGTTTTAAAATAATACAAAAGAATTTGGAAAACCTTACATATTAAGTTTGCATAATAAATTAAACATATACTTATCATAACACCATTTAACCCTAATATGCATAAAAAATATTAATGAATTTACTAAATTCCTTAACCATTTCAAAAAATAAAGTTCCTTTACTACAAACTGATGAGGTCAATAAATGGCACTCGTCTTACATATTGTTAGCATATAAATCCCTTCTATATATTCCATTGTCATATCCTTACCCATGCCTTTATACATATTTTACATGCATGTTACATATGATTATTTTCATTATATAAGTTAAATGGTTCTATATGAAATAGTATAGTTCAATGGTTTAAATGTGGATTTACTAATAAGTATGACTGAAGCACTTGTAGCCATAAAAAGATAAGGATCTATGCATTGTATAACAATATATTAAATATATATCACCTGTATCCATTCTATTAAATTCATTTTAAACCATTGACTAGATGGATATTGAAGACACAAAACACCCATAGTAATTGGGAAGCACTGCAACCACTAATGTAGCTCACCTATAACATCTACCAAAAAATCACGTGCAACATCTACCTAGAAATCACCTGCAATAACTAGATGTGTATAAAGATTTATAAATCATGATAGTTGATGCACAACTAGAGCTAGAAATGTCTCATAATTTGAAGAATTGATTTGGTTCTATGAATCTAGGGATGATAAACATTACTATTTCTTCTCTATTTCAGTCATTTTATTGTTGTAACAAAATACTTAACATTTAAAATATTTTTTTTAATTAAAATGTCTTTGTATATTTTGAGATAGTCAAAGATATTCATTTATAAACCTTAGATTTTATGAATATTTTGAATATGTAATTATATCCCTTATATAAGGAGTAGAGATCATGTTTTAACTAGTTATTCAAGAGTGAAAAAGAAATAGAGAATAAGAAATTAGTTAAGGAGATAATTTAGAGTTAAGAGTAATTTATGTATTACTATAATTTTATTTTAGCATAACTATTATTAAATAAATAACAATTGAATAACTCTCTTATAGAAGAGGAGGGAAGTCAAGCTCTAGTAGATTGATTTCTCATCCATTAGTATTAGTTTCATTTATGTATTTTTTATGTATGTATTTATTATTTATTATTTCATATGTTTTGTATGATTTCATATGTATATAATAATTCTTCAATTTTGTACATTTAATTCATTCGGTATGGGAAACCCTTAAATTCTCTACTAAAAATTAAATAAATTGTGATTTGGTTGTATCCAAACTAGCCCCATAATTCACTCATTATATTATTTTTAATTTATTTTATCCACCCATATCACTACAAGTTCTTCATTTATGTAAACTATGGTTGAGGATCATTTTTAATTACAACCCGGTGCACATATGATTTCTACAATAGGTGTAGATGGTATTTCCTCCTCAAGAAATGTGTAAGAAAGATCTATAGATTGGTTCATAAAATCATGTGAAAGAATTTTTAAATGATCAATGTTCACATGCCATATCTCCTCAACTTTAGGTTTAATAATGATTATTTTAGATTGATCATTTTCATTAATAGGGAATTTATTGTTTTAGGTTGGCCTATTTTACCATCACATATAATAAAAACTATTGCAAACTGATCTTCTTTATCAAGATTAGGTTAAGTCTACCTTGAGTAAATATTCAAAATAATAATAAAATATTACATTTCTAATAATGATCCAATCGTTGATTCCCCTCCATTCATAAATAATTTTTTACTATTAGGAATTCATGACTAGCCTTTGTAAAAATTGTTTATTTTTTAATAAAGAATGTTTGTGTCTAATTATATCCATGGGAATAACCTTAGTCATAATATGTAAAATATATAAATAATTTGTGTATTATCATATATTTATGATAATACCTATAAATACTGCATTATGCTACAACTTAAAACCATTTTAGGAAAACCCCACTAAATCTATGATTTAATCTACAGGTCTGCCTATAGTAACTATGTTATAGCCCAAACTATATCAACTACATCATAGCCTATAAAAACTAAAAAACATCTTATGATAACTATATCCAGCCCATATCATTATTTTAGCTCACATGTAGTCACTGTTAGAGCTTGCCTAAAGCCCATATTGTAGTTTACCTATAGCCATTGTTGTAGATTTCTATAAATTATTTTAAAAAATGGTTGAAGATTAATATGTAAAGGTGTCAAAAATATTTAGGGGTCATAACTAAATCATAAATAAGTTATCATACTAATTAAAATGGTCATTTAAAATGAAAACTACACTAATTATTTAGTGTTTACCCACCCTCTAAGCCTTTATTGAAGCCAAAAGCCACACCTGGTTGAACATAGAGAACAATGACCAATTTACTATTCTTGACCAAATGTGAGACATAAACACTAAAAATATACACATTCACCTTCATTTATTTACAAAGAATTTAAATAACAAATCAATCCATTTTTATCATTTCTCCAAAATACTAACTATTATCTTAGAAATGTCATCCAAACTGTAGGTTTTTGTATCCTATTGGAGATATTATTTTCCATCAATTTTTACCTCATTAATAAGATCTTTAAAATATTTTAAAAATAATTTAGTCCACTCTTGAATTAGCCAAGACTATTGCATCTTTTCTTAGATGATGTTCTTAGTATCTAGTTGAAGTCTCAAATGGAAGCAACAACTAAAAAATCATCCACCAAGACTTTAAGGAAATTCATATAAAAAATATATGATCATATTTTAGATGAAACATGATTTTATTTGATGACATATCTAACAAAAAATTTAGCACTATTATTTAGTTTATAAATAATTTTGATTTGTATAAATCATGTTCAAAAACTATTTTAGGTTTTACAAGACAACCTTATGACATTTGAAGACCGGACTGACATTTATTTTTGTGTCCTTGACTCCTCACTAATAGTTGTCTTTGAATAAATGGATGAATAGTCAAAATATGCCATACACTACATTAGCAACATCTTTTTGGCATAGCAATCAATTTTAGGGTAAATTTATAATGCATTCCTCATGATTATGTAGGTTGTTAATCAATTTTTTTCTATTACTAGATTTAATGTTCTTGTGTATCTTGTTCTAGTATCTCAAGCACAAACTGAATCTTAGTGGTTTCATTACTATATAGCTTCCCTAATAATACAATTTATCCATATTAGATAAAACTATAAATGAATAATTATATTTCTAAAAAAATTAACAAACATATATTGCATAAGTGTACAAGTGAATGATGAACATCTCTTTGTGTTTTCTATGAAAGCTTCTAGATTGCTCACAATTTGGGTATAATAATGTCTCTGTCTTCTATTTGTATATAAATATCAAGCATACCACTAGTGTGATACATGTTGTCTAGGGAAATCCACATGTTTTGATACCCTTTTTCAATTAGTTTCACATCAACTAGAGGCCATTCAAAAAATAATCATGTGGCATAATGAGTTCATTCAACAATGTGATCTCTACTAAAATAATGGATACTACTTCATAGTTTATACAAAAGATAACCAAGCTAAATTTTGGTTAAGTGGTTTAACAGTTGAATGCTATTAGATAATATAACATGGAGGTTGTGTTTTTAATTTTCTCAAGATTTCCTTCCTTGTCAGTAGCCATCCTATCTAAATACGTCATTATGAATAAATTTACATAGTTACTCAAAATTTGGGTTGATTTTGGGGTTATAAAGGCTATGGTAAAAATTATTTATAACTCCTCCATCCTATTATCATTTATTCATAAAATTAAAAATCTCAAAATTTAAAAAAAAATCATCAACAATGAAAACCTTTGGGTGTTGTTTATAACTTTGGCTTAGAAAACAAGCTTTTTGGCTAACCAAGTGTTGAATAAAGAGCCTTGATTAGAAAACCAATGTTTTGGCTAATCAAGGATAAAATTCCAATATATATATATATATATATATATATATATATATAAAAGAGCCTTGATTAGAAAACCAACGTGTTGGCTAATCAAGGACAAAATTCCAATATATATATATATATATTGTAATTTTGTCCTTGATTAGCCAACACATTGGTTTTCTAATTAAGGCTCTTTATTCAACACTTGGTTAGCCAACAAACTAGCTTTCTAAGCCAAAGTATAGAAAACCAACGTGTTGGCTAATCAAGGACAAAATTCCAATATATATATATATATATTGGAATTTTGTCCTTGATTAGCCAACACATTGGTTTTCTAATCAAGGCTCTTTATTCAACACTTGGTTAGCCAACAAACTAGCTTTCTAAGCCAAAGTTATAAACAACACCCAAAGGTTTTCATTTTTGATGATTTTTATTTAAATTTTTAGATTTTTTATTTTATGAATAAATGATAATAGGATGGATGGAGGAGGCACCAATAGTTATCCTTGAATAAATGGATGGATAGTCAAACTATGCCATGCACTCTATTAGCAACATATTTTTGGCATAATAATCAATTTTAGGGTAAATTTATAATGCATTCCTCATGATTATGCAGGCTATTAATCAATTTTTTTCCATTACTATATTTAATGTTCTTGTGTATCTTGTTCTAGTATCTCAAGCATAGACTGAATATTAGTGGTTTCACTACCATATACATTCCTTAAGAATATAATTTATCCATCCTAGATAAAACCATAAATGAATAATTATATTACTGAAAAAATCAACAAACATCTATTTCACAAGTGTACAAGTGAATGATGAATGTCTCCTTGTGTTTTCTATGAAAGGTTCTAGATTGCTCACAACTTGGGTATAATAATGTCTCTTAGTCTTTATATCTATATACAAATATCAAGCACAACACTAGTGTGATACATGTTGTATAGGAAATCACATGTTTTGATACTCTTTTCAAGTAGTTTCACATCACCTAGAGGCCATTAGAAAAATAATCATGTGGCATAATGAGTTCATTCAACAATGTGATCTCTACTGAAATAATGGATACTACATTCACAGTTTATGCACAAAGATAACCAAGCTAAACTTTGGGTAAGTGGTTTAAAATTTAAAGGATATTAGACAATATAACATGGAAGTTGTGTTGTTAATTTTATTAGGATTTCATTCCTTGTCAATGACCATCCTCTCTAAATACATCATTATGAATAAATTTATATAGTTACTAAAAATTTGGGTTGACTTTGAGGTTGTAAAGTCTATGTTAAAACTTGTTTCTAACTCCTCCATCATATTATCATTTATGCATAAAATTAAAATTCTCAAAATTTTAAAAAAATTCATCAACAATGAAAACCTTTGGGTGTTGTTGATAACTTTGGCTAAGAAAACTAACTTGTTAGCTAACCAAGTGTTTAATAATGAGCCTTGATTATAAAATCAATGTGTTGGATAATCAAGGACAAAATTCCAAAAATTCATATATATACACATACAAAATATATTAAAAAAAAGTAATAAAGTAATTTTTCATGTCTTTTTATTTTTTAGTCATTTCTAATTTATTACTTACACCTACAACCTCTATTGTATTTGCATATTTCATATAAAGTCTCTAGGACTAGGTGTCTACAATAACACCATCCATGATAAAGATTAATCTTTTATGGGTAGTTGAATTTATGTTTTCATTTTCATGTTTTAGATTCCTACTTACCTTAGTATAGATTTCTCCCATTCTTTATGAGGCTACAATCTCATGTCTATACCTTGATTATGTGGTCTTGTAGTCTCTCAACATAATGGTTTTCAATTATCCTTTTATACCTATAGCCATTATTACCCAATCATATTTTAAAAACCATTTCTATAAATTATTCTTGTAACCCCTTCCATCAATTTCTTAACAATTCTCATTGCCTTGACGTATTCACCTTACTTATGTGTTTTCTCTTTGTTAATTCATATGATATCCAACATGCCTATTAATATTCATAATCATCAATATTTGGTTTCTACATTATTTTGATGTCATTCCTTCATGTCCATTCAGTTGAACATCCCTCCACAATAACAGTGCTCATATCATACTTCACAATTTCTTGATTCTAATATCCTCCTCTTTAGATTTCAACTTTATTACATATTCTCTTTATTTGGGATGATTTATGGTTGAATATTTCACTTGGTTACATTACCTAAAGGAATGCATGATTCTAGCTCAATTGACATATTCTTATGATCATTTTTGGTAAGTCACTATCAATTCAAGTAATTGTAATTTTTATTTAGAATCATTTATTTTATTTTAACATTAATTTATACAATTGTACCTTTTTGTGTGATCCTCAAAAGTAAATTCAATTACTAGATTCCATATCCCTAATCCCTTTTTATATAATTTTCCATTACTTCCTATCACCATTTGGTCATTTTACATGTTTCTTCATACATCTTCCTTATTTCCCCTGTATCTCTTCCATTAACCATCTTAGTTATTATAACTACTAATCATGTGTTATTCATATATTTCACACCCAACCACGCTCCTCCAAGACTTATTTTTTATCCACCTCACTCCATTTGAGGATAAGTTTCAAGATATATTTTGGGGGAGGGTGGTCAATAAATTCTATTTATCTCTATGGGATGTCATATCATGCATATTTATCATGTAGGAATCATCCTAAGCATAAAATAAGAGCTAATACATTCCAATTGGGTTGTTATAAAACATAATTCATGTACCAAGTTAGTTTTTGTAAAAAGAGGAGAATTTTGTGAACAATCATGGGAGAACATACAAGAAAACATGAGCCATATAATCACACAACTTTGATAAACAGTCCAAACGTTTTAGATATATTCATAAATATTGGTTGGTTTTATTTTATTAAAAACTTTTAGGATTTGACACAAGAATAGTGCAATAATTTTCTCAAACCCTTCATGGTAACATTACCATAGTAAAGTGACTAAATATTTTTTTGACAAAATAATATCTTATTGAAGTTATTAGTCTTCAATCAATAAAAGAAAGAGGATATTATGGAAAACCTATTCCAAGAGAATATAGAAATACATTCTATAACTTAGGGTAGGTATTTGCATTCACGACTCAAAGAACTAATTGACTATCACTACCTTCACCTTGGGATGAAGTATCACTCTTCATTATAAGGTATATCACTTGCTAT
Organism: Torreya grandis; assembly: GCA_037957365.1. NCBI lineage: Eukaryota > Viridiplantae > Streptophyta > Pinopsida > Cupressales > Taxaceae > Torreya > Torreya grandis. Next base: position 954,418 of record JARHVA010001346.1, on the reverse strand, counting down.
GGTAGGCATTCAATTATTTTTAGTATTCATTTCAAATTTAAATCATTCAAGACACAACATTAAAATTATCATTTTTAGATGTAAAATCACTAAGAGGGGGGTGAATCAGTGATGTAATCAATTCAATTCCAATTCCAAAACTTCAAACTCTCATCCATTCAACATAAGTAATCATGAAGCATACAAACTAGTCATTGCAATGAATAAAGTAAACTATGCAAGATCAACACTTATGACATAATGATTATGTGTAAAACCCTCATAGGGGATAAAACCCACTCTCAATTATACAAATAAGTGGACTAAAATCCTATAAGATATTTATAAACAATATACTTTAGTAAAGCACCCACTTCACAAGGAGTATCAACCCCTAAGCATGAATAAGCACCCACTTATCCTAGATGTTGAGCACCCACCCAATACCTATAATATCAGCACCTCCATAACTCTAATTGCATTATAATATGATGAATAAAAATTGAATAATAACTCTCTTAAACTCTTCAATATTTCTTAATCCTTCACACACAAGCAATGCATCCAAAATGCCCTTTTGGATAACTCTACACTTCTTCACTCATCCTCAATATTTAACCCTTACAATAACACTATTATAACATAAAAAATATTACCTATAGGTTACATTTATCAACCTAATATACTCTTTAATCCATCCACCAAGCACACTCATACTTCACTATCCTTTGCATATGAATTCTAGAAACCTTCACCTTTGATCTTGCTCTTTATAGAGCCTTCATAAACATCAGCTTCTTAGTCAACCATTAGACATGCCTTAACCATTAAGGATTATTTTAAACTTATAATATAATCAAAATCATCCACATAGGTTGACCATATCTTTGATTTACCACCTTTAATAATCTACACCTTTCAATTAGGCCTAAGAAGCCCTTTTAGGTCCATGGAGATTTATTCACACTTTTAGCACTTTACCAACCAAAACTAGGAACACAAGACCACTTCAAATCATATGTTTCCATATCACATAACCCCTAAGACAACCTCAAGATATTAAATTCATCCCTACACAAATTTTCATTTGTAAAACCTATCAATCATTTGCCTTATACATGAAATCACCATGAATGAACTAAAAGTCAACTTGTAAGTAATTATTCATATTAAATATGGATTGGTCAAACCACCAAAATCCATAAATATTATCCTCAGGGAGTATAAAACACTCTCTAATAAATAATTCACCTTGAAACATCCAAACACTATTAATAAAAACTCAAACATCCTTCTTGGGTCATTTGTAGAAGAAGGTCAAACCCTCAGTCAACTTTGGACCACAATAAATGTAGGTGTATGACCAGTCAAACCTCCAAACCATCTTTCAACTTTTATACCACAATTAAATTCATATGTCATCAAAATTTATAGGCAAAATAATGAAGACTAGTTTTCCTTTGTAAATTCAAATATTTGAATTCCAACAGTCACTTTTTAATGCAAATTTGGCTATGGAAAATAGTGAAATCTATTTGGCAGACCAAATTTGATCTACAATAAATTTTTATAGACACCATGTCAATATATAATTTAAAACACATGATCTAGGAACAATCATCAACAAACCCATGTACACATGCAAATGCTAACATCATCAATCTAGTTACTCAGGAATATCTACCAAGGTGACTAGGCTAACATAAACCTTCACAAGATAATTCCAATGAATTCATTTCACTTATAAAATTACCCTAATCACTCTTTAACCCTCATATGACTCCTCAAACATGTTCAATACACCATCAACATCCACTATCTTACCTAACCAAGCATACCTTGCAAGCTTCGTGCATGATTACTAAGGCACACTTTGTCATTTAGACTCATGCATAATTGACACCTCATGAACACACTTGGTCATCTTGGAGACATAATTGACAACACCTTAATAAATAAATTTTTAGAAAATAATGACACATTCATTGGCTCATCATTTGATAAAGTTGATAGTTGAAAAGGTATTGCATAATAATTATATACTTGAATTATCATGGGACATATATATATATATATATATATATATATATATATATATATACACTCCTACATAAGATGATGTTTAATAATCTATCCAATAAAAATATAAAATTAAATAACCTCCATTTCACAAGAAGCCACAAAATAAGGATATACTCCATAGGTATCCCATTTAATAGGAAAAAAATATTATAATTTATGATTTAGATGATGACAATCCAGATATATGTACCATCAATAAATGATAGTTTGAAAATTATTTTTCTTAAGGTTTATAGTGTGGTTTCACAAGGACATGTAATATTTTAAGTTTTTGGGTATGATGAAGATAAGAAATGACACTCATCTTACATATTGTTAGCATATAAATCCAATCTATATTTTCCTTTTTCATTGCCTTACCCATTCTTGTATACATGTTTCCCATCCATGTTACATATGATTATTATCATGATATAAGGTAAATGATTTATAAATGAAGTAGTATAGTTTAATATTTTATATGTGAATTTAATAATAAGTATGATTGAGGCACCCATAGCCATAAAAATATAAGGATCTATGCATTTTCTAATGGCCCACATCCATTGACTATATAGCACCCATACCCATTCTGGTAAATGCATTCCTAGCCATAAAATGTATGGATATTAAAGATATAGACCACCCATAACAAATGGGAAGCATTTGTATCCACTATCTTAGAATCACCTACATCCACTAATGTAGCTCACCCATAGCATCTACCCAAAAAATCACCCATAACATCTACCTAGAAATCACCCATAACAAGTTCTATAAACATATTTCTAAACTATGATAGTTGGTCAACATCTAGAGATAAAAACATCTGATGATTTGAGGAATTGATTTGGTTCCATGAATCTAGGGATTGGCAACTTCAATATTCCCTCTCCATTTTAATTATTTATTATTATAACAAAATACTTAACATTTCAAATATTATTTTTATTGTTTCAATCTCTTTGTATGTTTTAGGATAGTCATATATCTTCAGTTGTAACCACTAGATTTTAAGAATATTTGGAATAAGTAACTATCTCCCTTATATAAGGACTAGAGATCAAGTTTCAAGCTAGTTATTCAAGAGTTAATAAGAAATATAAAATAAGTAAGAATATGTAAGGAAGATAAGTTAGAGTTAAGAGTAATTACTATATTACTATAATTTATGTTGTAGCAGAACCATTATGAAATAAATATAGTTTGAAGAACTCTCATATAGCAAAGGATGGAAGTCAAGCTCTAGCCTAAATGAGACTAGGCCTACTTGCATAGATCTGGTAGAATGATTTCTTGTTTGTTAGTATTGGTTTCATTTATTTATTTTTTATGTATGTATTTGTAATTTCTTATTGTGTATGATTTCATATTTTTATAAGCATTCTTCCATTATGTACATTTAATTCATTTAGTGTGAGATGTTTCCAAATTAGTTCTCATTTTCATTTCATGCAATTTCCATTTAATAAAATTTATATTTCAAGAAAGTGTGATTTTAACTCCAATCATTTCCCTTATGCAAGTGTGTTTTAATTACACAAAAATTAGGACCTATAGTTGCAAATTTTGAAAATGGTAAAAAACTGGTGGAAAAATGACTTTTAAATAAATGACTATTTTTTTTTATTTTTGCACAAAAATGTCAAAACTTTGAAAAAATCAAAATTTTTAATTAATTACTCAAAAATTGATTAATTAAAATTTTATGGCTTTTTTTATTTTTATCCCAAAGTTTTTAAAACCCATTTGAACCCTCTATGCAAAAGGCCACTTGCACTCCCTGTAATTTGAAAAAATCATTTTGCTTTTTGTCAGTTACATAAACACACTTTTCTTTTTCACAAGTTGTGCAAATTACAAAAAAAAAAATAGTTTCCATGTAATTTGCAAAATCTTTTTTGGTTCCCTTACAAATTGCAAAAATGTTTTTAGTTCTCATGCAAATTGCAAAAAAGTTTTCAATTCCCATGCAATTTTTAAAAAAAAATTCAAACTTTTTATAATTTAAAAAAAAAAAAAAAAATCCAATTTCAGTGCAACTCAAAGGCACACTTCTTTAAATTATGCAAATGTAAATTACATTTTTAAAGCCGTGTTATTCCAAAATTACAAAATGTATTTTTATTGTGCAAATTTTTTGTTACAAATTAAAAATTCTTTTCAAGCCTACATGAAAACTCATAAATGCTTCCTGTCAATCATACAAATGTAGATATTTCTTTGACCAATGACTATCAAGAGCAAATTTTCTCAAATTCATCGAGGGAAAGATGATTGAATAAAAAAATAATTTTTTTGCCAATGAGTTCTCATAGAATTTTGAAATCTTTTCCAATACATAGCTAGGTGCTACATCAAGTTTTTATCCAAAAAGGCTCATAGGAGAAAGAGAAAGTGGTGCAATTTTATAAATTTCTTTCTAGTTTCATCTACCAATAGAAGCAACATTTTGGTTGTTCAACACTAAAGGAAAGTGGAATTATTTTTTTCTTTTTCTCCTCATCTATACAAGCCATGCAACTTCTAACAAGTGGATTTCAAATTATTTTCTTTTTCTGCCAATCGTAAGCCACCCAAAGAAAGTGATTTTCTACTAAATTTTCTAAATTCTCCCAACTTCCATGCTCAGTTTTACCACCTAGGTTTTGAGCATATTGGGTCAAAGTTTCCATAATTTTTGTTTTTATCCTTAAAAAGGTAGGTCATACAACCCCCCATAACACTCAGGTTTGTCAAAAATTCAATTTTTTTTTCTAAATCTACCAAATCATACGGCCTCTTTCTAAGCAAATTTGGGTTGAAAGTTTCAAAAAATTTAATTTCTCCTCCTTTCTACCAAGTCGTATGGATTTTATGATGATAGATGTAAGAAATGTTTTTCAAAAACTTTAATTTATTTCTCTCTCCATCAAGTCTCCATAACCCTACATGTGTGAGTAGTTTCAAGCACCATTTTATCAAAAAAATTATTTCACCTTTCCAATTCCAAACGTATGGCTATCGTAGACAAGCCATATGCCTAGTAAAAAAATAATAATAAAAAAATGGTATGTGTAGTAGAAAATGATAAAAAGTGAAACAAGAAATAGTTTAGTGGATACATAGTAAAAATTTGATGAGTTGAAAAAACAAAGTAAAATTGCCCAGTGAAGAAAATAATTAAAAAAGTGAAAAGTTTGAGTGGAGTATATATGTGAGTAGTTTCAAGAACCATTTTATCAAAAAAAAATATTTCACCTTTCCAATGCCAAGCGCATGGCTGTCATAGACAAGCCATATGCCTAGGAAAAAATAAAAATAAAAAAATGGTATGTGTAGTAGAAAATGATAAAAAGTGAAAGAAGAAATATTTTAGTGGATAAATAGTAAAAATTTGATGAGTTGAAAAAATAAAGTAAAATTGCCTAGTGAAGAAAATAATTAAAAAGTGAAAAGTTTGAGTGGAGTGTATATATATATATATATATTTCTAACTGGAGAATAATAAATATTTTTGGGTGAAAATAAATAATGAGAAAATTGGATAAATAAATTTTGGCATAATATTTGCTATTTGTAAATTTTGAGATGTTTAAATTTGCCCTTTTTTGACTCGGTGCATTTTCAGCTTTGAGAAGGATGTTAAAATGGTTGACAAGTTTATTCTAGCAAACTTTTATTTTTCTCAAACTGGTAAAAATTGGGAATTGAATTAGAAATGGCAAATTTTCATCTTTTGGGTTCATTGCATAGTCACAAATTTCCTCTAAATTGGTGGTGATTTTATTATTAAAAAAAATTGTAGGATTTTTAAAAATTTAAAAAAATCACAGGCAATGGGAATGTCTTGAAAATTTAAAAATAAATTATTTTTATAATTTATTTCATTCATTTCCATTGGCCAAAAATATTTGTGAAAAACTACACATAGAAATTTGAACAGGTGCATTTGCAAGTAAAAAATTTGGTCAAAGGAAAATTTTGAGTTTCATATAAGGAGTGTTAAAAATATGCTAGATAAATTTTCAAAATCAATTTTTGAGTATAACTTCAATTTGCATTTCCATCATTTCTCACAAATAAAGAGCTTCTTTACCAATTTTCAAATTTATCAATTTTTTTATCAAATTGATGTCTTCATCTCATACTCCAAAAAATGAGATTCTAAGTAAAGGTAAAAAAAATATGAAGTACCAATTCCAAGGTATTTTTCTTCCTTCACCACCAGACTCCAGCATCATAAATATCACTGACACTAATCTAGGCCATAACAACTTAGATAAGTTTTGAGAGAGAATGTAGTATATAAAATGGATATTGGCTAAAGCATTTGTGATAGTGGTTTGGCACAGGTAGAGATGTTTCTAATGACATTAAAATCCCTTGAGTTGATTTTAATTATTAAAAATAATTATACCTTAGAGACATGGGAGGTAAGATATCCCTAGGGGGAGTTAGTAGTGAATTTTTCTCTTAAGCAAATTGATATAATTTTTCACCTTCCAGATCAAGAAGCCATTATGCACCTAACCCCTAAGTCTTCCCAAAGATTTTTGGATGATAATGTTATAATATGTTATAAACCAGTTCATAAATCCTATTTGACTAAGCCAAAGCATTCTTCCACTCAGATTCCAAAAAATCTCTCAAGATTAGCTTTCAAAGCTGAGATAAGTGACATGATCACTTTGTTTCATAGGATAGTGGGAAATCAAATGGCCAAGAATTTTTAGAACTAGATGTATAGATTAATCTGAATCATCATTTGAAATAAACAATATATCAATTGAGGTGAATTGATCATTAATTCCATTCACAAGAAACTCATGAAAGTAAAGGACACGTCAAAATTCTACATGACTTCATACCTTATTTATATTATAGCAAATCAAAGGTATTTGATGGATTACATACAATGGGTGATTTCAAGAAAGCAATGGTGTATGAATTCTATCCCTATCTAAAATTTAAGGAAAGAACCCATCACTTCAAAATATTTAATGACTACTTTGTTCATTTTGTCATCCATCTATTTGAAAAGGAACTCTTCAACACAAGAATATCAGTGGTGGCCACTACAAAAATAAAAAGGTGGGGAGCTTGGTTTATATAATTCTCAACATTCATTTATTTGAGAATCAGTGGTTGTGAAATATTTCATTACATGCTCCCATGATAGGTCAGTGAAAAATGAGCATTAATGGAATTGGTGAGATAAATTATTAAAACACACAAGTTCCTAACAATCAGATACAAAATAGGGATCAAGTTTCTAATCTATACTATCAGATATACTTTCCCTTCATTAGTGAAGGCCAAGACAATTTAGCAATACATGTCTCATTATAACCTCAGGATATTTGAAATCAGGCCTTCATTTTACAATAGGGGCTTAATTAAACACATCTTGGATCTCCATTTTAGCATGTTCCACATTTTGAAGACTATTGGATGGATTGTGATGACAAGAAAGCAATGATAATTAAAGACTATTCATGGTTTACCATGAGATAAATAGTCAATTTAGGCATAATGAAAGTGTCAAAATAGCTGGTAGATGATGATGTCACATTAAACCCCATCTTTGAAAGATAGGGAATCATGATAAATCCATTTCCCATAATACATTAGGACAAAAGGGAATATACTTCTCTCAAAATTAGGATAAAGGTTGTACTTGATAGAACTCTCATATGGTTGAAAGGCAAGGGATTTGATGTTATGAATGTTGATTTCCCTACACCTCTTAGGGAAGATGAATTTGGTAGATTTTATAAGTAATAGAATGAGTCAAAAAAATAGATGAAGTAGGCCCTAGTGGAAAACCTCCCATGATAGAAGAGGCACATAAACCTAAAGTTACTCAACAAGATGTTCAACTACAAAAGACTATCAAGCTAAAAATAAAAAGGTTTGATGAGAATGTTTCTTCTTCTCCTAAAATTTTAGTTCCTTAATAAGTTCTAGTTGATAGCTTTCCATTTAATTAAGAACTGGTAGATAACATGACTTAATAATTCTTATCTTTAGATGATACAATGCTCCCTATATCTTCTACTTTTCTATTGCAAGAGGTTACTCCTATTTCTTCATCTTCTACCTCAATTTTGAGTTGCCCATTACTCCTCCAAAAATTCCTCTTTAAATAATTGATACACAATAGTAAATTGAAATATCATTTCAAGATGTTCCAATTGAGAAAATACCTTCTTCAATTGTAGCTAAGATTGATCCACCTATTCCAACTTCTATCTCATTGCCATCCTCAAACATGACAAATTAAGATTTGTTGTCTATAGTAGTAAAAAGAACAAGAAAATTTGTTGAACCTAAAGAGATAGATTTTGAGACCTTAATAACTTCTTTCTTAAAAAGGCCAAATAAATTAAAGGTAATTTTATGAATGGTGACAAATGAAAAGGGAGGAAAATATGTAGAAGTGGCCATTCCTATAGTTGAAATGGATAAGTTAGAAATCAGAGTTGAAGACTACCATTTGTCCAAGGTTTATTTGGGAAAATCAACTAGAGAAGGCATGAAAGGAGATGTTTAGTTTTTTACCAGCATTATCTTTGAAAAAATAGACAAAGACAAAGTGATGAATTATGAACTAAAAGATAAAATGTAAAAATTAAACTCAATAATACATAGATTGATTAGGCTAGTTCAACCAGCTATCACTTCAGTGATTCTTCATGTCGAGACATTGGAAAGAGTGAGAGAAGTGGGTCAAGCAGGTAATATGGTGAAAGACTAGATTGAAAAAGTTGTAGATCAAGGGGAATCAACAATTCTCATCACAATGATGATATTCTCTAAAACTCAATCAAAATATGAATAGCTAGTAATAAAGGCAAATGAATGCACTCAAGAGAAACAAAATTGGGAGGAACTCATGCTTGGGTTGATTGAATTCTCAAATTTTCTTCTTTTGATCTTGTTGAAAAATGGGTAGTCAATCAATATTAAATTATCTATCAAAGTGAATTTCTTTGGGCCACCAAATTTAGAATCTAGACCCTTCAATAATGTGTTCAAAAATTCAATAATGCAAGGTCATTAGGAAGTGACACATTGATGGATATCAATACTAAAGTCAAGAAGTTGGATTGTCATTTTGTCAATGATAAAGATCAAGAGGGAAATCTGATTTCAATTGAGACCATAATTAGAGAATTCAAAGAATAAATTTAGAACATTAACACTACATCTACATTTAGTTATGAATAACTTCATAGTTAACCTAGTATCAAGTAAATGTAGATAATTTGGATATGAAAATCAATAGTCTCTGAGGCAAGCATCAGGAAATGAAAGAGTTAGATTACTCAGTAGCTATTACCTATAAGTACATAAATGGACCAAATGAAGACTTGATCAGGGCAATTCTCTAGAGATTTGATGATTTATTGAAAGGGAAAGAATTGTCAATATGATAATAAGAAGAATGAATATCTATTTCCAATTTTATTGCATTCTCTTCTCTTATTTATTTGTATCTAACTTGTGTTATTACACTCTTTTCCCCTTGTAAATGTTCATTATATTTTTGTAAATTACCTTTTTAATTTTTCCAAATTGATTTTTCAAGTTGTTCAAGTTGACGATGTGATTTTTCAAGTAGTGCAACAACCCAAATTATTTTCTCAAGTTGTGCTAATTGCTTAAAGAGTTTTGTTACCTTTTCAAAACCGTAACTTCTAATTGGTGTTTTAACACTTATTTAAAAATGAAAAATAGGTGGTTTTGCACCATAACCACCAATTTTAGCCTATAAATACAAGTAAGAGATTCATAATAAGGGTTTAAAATAGATTAAAAAAAATGGCAAAGCATTTTAAAAGGAGATTAGTCTTTTTACTCTTTAGAATCAAAACAAGAAAGGTGTTTCTAAACTGTGCATTGGTTATATCTTTTGAATTATGTATTTTGATTAATTAATTATATCAGATTTTCATTACCATTGTTATAAATTTCAAACTATTGAGAATAGGATATTAGATTACAAATTTTATATTTCGAGTTGCAATTTACATTTCTAACACACATGAAAATCCTAATGGAAATGGAGGCCATTTCTTAGTCATTTCTATTAGAAAATACAAAAGGTAATTAGTTTTTGTCATCAGAGTCAAAGAGTCTTTTGGTGTATATTTCATATCTTTAAGGATATGATTATGTCTTTTTAATCCATTGAATGATAGAGATTTTCCTCTTTCAAAATTCAAATTTTCTCTTAACACTTTCATCTAGTATTAGGTTTCTAACTTGATGAGTTTGTTTCTCAAAAAATTATCCCCTCACTCTTTCTCTTATTTTATACATTTTTTTCTCAAAAATCCTTTTCATACTTTCAAGTTAAAAGTAATACCCATTATTTATATTATTTTGTTTGTAAATATTTCCTACTTTCTTAGTTTGGATTTCAATAAAGGTATGTCCACCTACTAATAAGAGAAGGACTTTGTTCCCCACATTGTTGATGCAAAGTCACCAATTTTCCCCTTAACAAATTTTCACACCGATAATTTTTGGTTCCCACCATGGGGAATGTTTTTGAAAATTACATACCACCCATTATTTACTAGTCCACATGACTTTTCCATCATCTCAAGGACCACTCTAATAACCTAAGTTAAAATTAGAACAATCTACTCAATTAGATATTGTGCTAAACCTTAGACAAATCTTTTGGTATTTTTATGAAATCTTTATAACTCAATTTCAAGTCATCTTAGTTATCCTAAATCAAGAGTTAGAACATGTTGAAACATTAGAACTAATCTATACACAAAGAGAATCCCATAGAGATTTTCTAGTATCCTAGAATTAGTAAAACCACATATGACCATTTCAAGCATTTAGAATCCAAATTATTAACCTTGTTTGAATTGGGGTGAAGCCTCAAAATCAGACCTAACTAAAAGATTTTGATTGTTTTATTGATAATAGAATAATAAATGGTCAATTATACACCATTAGGGTAGAACTAAATATAGAAGAAACATGTATTGCCATTGCTTAGAGAAATTTTGGCATTACTTCAAGAAGACAAGTGAGAAGACAAGCATGAAAATTTGTTTGTATAGCTAATAAAAGACTTTATACAACTAGATTTTATTCTCATGATAATTGAATCTTATCAAACTGTAGCTATTTAACCTAACCTTGATTGGATAGCATAAACTCAAGATGATATTTTGACAAATTTGAGAAATTTTGCTTGGGATAATAGAATGAGTTCTACACATTTTTATAGACTAGTTGGAATCTTGGAATAAGAAGATAATAGAGTAGTTTTAGCATAGAGGGTATAAGCATTAACTACATGCATAATACAACAAATAAGGATAGCTCAAATATCTCTTTAAATTTAACTTGTGCCTCAACACTAGTAACTTTATTCCAAACTAATAGAAAAGAGATTCACTAGAGCTAGTAAATCAAAAGGTGGGGTTGATCCTTTTTATCAGTTACAAGAAAATTATAGCTTCAAGTTAAGTCGTAAACATTGGATAAATTTCAAAATAATGAATATCCTTGCTTTGAACTATAATAAGAACAAACAACCTGAAATAGGAACTTTAATAAGTCGAGCTCTTGTCTTATCAAGAACTGTTATTCCCCTATAAGCAATTTTTCAAACTATGGCATTACTGTGTGTAAATGTGATTAGTCCATTAGATATTGTAAAATTAAATGACCTTACAAAAGGGTCAAGAAAATATTTCATGGAGATTGAAAATAACACACAGATAAACACCTTACAACATTCAATGATGCATGTGGCATTTTAGGAGTAGAGCATGAAGATGTTACTGTTAGGCTATTCATTGAAATGCTACACCATGGTGTTATAGACTAGTTTTACCATCTCAATATAGGATATATTCCTATAATAACATGAAAAATAAATTTGATAATATATTTAAACTAGATGAAGATGCCCATGCTCTACTTACTCAACTTGTGCAGATGAAAAAAGAAGTATATGAGCCAATGAGAGAGTTTGTCACCAAATTCAACAAGTTCCTAATTAAGATAATAGATAATGCACAACTTATATATGAAAATAAAAAATGATTCTTTATCAATTGAGAAGAGATAGAGTAGAATATTTTTAAGCAACTCAATAATTGGCTATTGACGTTAAAGATAACATTATAATGTCTATAAAACATAAGAAAGAACCTTTAAAGAGTAAGGCTCAAATTTTAGGATAATATTTAACAAAAAAAATCTTATAAAAAATGGTTAATGACATAACAGCCATAAAAAATCAAATACCTTAGAAGGCAATTACATCTCCATACCAATATATTCCAAGAAGAAATTATGTTCCTTTTTAGAGAGATCATCCCAGACTGCAAGCTCCTTAACTGAAACTTGTACTTGAGGCTCCTCCTTAGTAAAACATAAATGCACTATTGAACGCAATCTTGGAAACTAAATAATTATTTGGATATGAAGAATTTAGATATTAAAATGAATCATAAAATATATAACTTCAAGAATGTGAAATTAAAGAACCTAGTGATGACTCCATGAATACATTCCTCGAATATAATGTATATGAATATGACTATGAAGAGATTATTTGGGATATGAATAGTCAATCCTTTGGAGTTTTCAATAGAACTTAGAATCAAAAAAATTAGTCCATTTATTCATAAGAGGAAAATCCAAAGGCTATCATCCCACAATGAACTAGCTCACCAGTGTAACATAAAAGGTAAGTAAGCCCTAATAGGCAGCTCATCTAATGCCAATGTTTCTCAACCTTTTGAGGTTCCTTTTGGTAATTTAACTAGTTTTAACATAATTAATCCTGTCAAAAAAACTAAGAATCAAATTTCACAAGTTGAATACTTGAGCATGCATCCAGTGTAGTTAGATAGTTAGGATAGGTTAGTTGATTTCATCAAAGGAAAAAATTCAAATGTTAAAAGGCCAATTTTAAGGGAATATTTACTAACCTTGTTGCTTCTAATCAAGTCAACTCTATAGCAATAACCACTTCTAAATATAATAAATTTGACCCTTGTACATTTCCCTATTCCTCAAGGGATGCAAAGTCAGTAATTATATTATTGACATAGGAGCCTTAGCTAATGTAATTCCTACAAAAGTTTCTCATGATCTTGGCCTAACTTACACTAAGTCCTTTAGGCATTGTTATTCCATGGAGTCAAAATAATTTCCTCATTTGATGGATTAAGTATGAACAAGTGGATTTAGTGTATTTTCCCCACAAGTGAATAAAAATCAATATTTTGGTCATGAATATTTAAGTAACTTACGACATTATTTTGGGTAGAATTTTTTACAAAGAATTGGGAGACAAAATCTAATTGGATTTATATCATGCCATGATTCTAGTCAAAGGAGTCAGACAACATCTTAGAACCTGAATCAAAGATGAAATACATAATCCACAAGGTTGATGATCCAAGAGCTAATATTTTGTATGAAGATGCTAGAATTGGTAACTATCTTCTAATGATATAGAAAGATGTAGAGTTACTAGAGATCATGCAATCATATTTGAATGATTTTTGGATGATGAAATTTGATGGTAGTTATTTATTTTATTATTTTTTGGAATCTACTATTTAGTTCCTAAATAATAAGGGGTCTGAAGTAAGGGAAAAATTTAATTTAATATGGTAAAATATAGATGTTTAACAAGTAAATTTACATGAGGAAGAAAAGTAAACTTATCTAAAAATAAACTAAAATCGATGATTTAGGGGCTAGAAATTGAGATGTAAGGCTGGGATACTATCTAGAATCTAGATCTTGACTTTGTTTTTTGATTAGACAGGAGCACCAAAATTAGACAAGAGTGGCACTCATGTTTTATTCTACCTCTCTAATGTTTTCTTAAGGATCTAATCTTTTTGGGTTTTTTTTACCAGGTTAGTGTGATCTTGGGTACCAAATTTTGGAGGCTAAAAATCAACAAAGCTCATTGTAGGTCTTTTTTAATATCCAAAACCTTTTATTCATCTACACACATATAAAGAACAAATGAATCATAAACAAAAGGGGGAAAAACTAGGTTAGGGGAAGAATCATCACATGATCTAGAACCCTTGCTATCCTAATCGCTACCTATATTAAGTTTCAAGCTAGGGTCTCAGATCCAATGTTGTTCTCCCTTATGGAACGTGCATAATCAACATGCATGATAGATGCAAGAATAACTTTTACCTAGGCCCTTCCTTGATCAAGCATGCAAGTCTATGTATGATGCATAATGTTGAGATATACTATTGATTGATTTTTATTATGTCTAATGTGCCAAAGTAGTAAGTGATAGATATAAAATTCCTTGTGAAGTCCTTTATATAAGAGACTCATTATTTCAAATTTGGGAGTTTTATTTTCATTTGGCCAATATGGGAAAGCTCAAGGATGAAGCTAAGAAAGGGGCTAGGACATATTAAGTGAAGGAAACTAACCATTGGAGGTGAAAATGGATTTAGATAAGAGCACTAGAAATGGACACTAGTGGCACCAATGTTGGTGTCCAACCCCAGTGCTCTTATCCTATAGTCCCAGGACTTGAGGGGATGAAAAGAAGACATAAATTCTAACCTAGATGAGGTAAAATTATTGTTTCAAAGGCTTGAGATGACTGAGAATAGGTAAAAAGGTGACTTAAGCATAGAACAAGACCAAAAATAATAAAACAAAGGACATGGCCAAATGTGAACAAAGCTCATATTCTCCATTCAAAGTTTCCTATGAAAGGACTATGAAAATACATGATATGTGTGATTGCTTGACCAAATTAGGGTGTATACATTTTCTGCCTTTTAATCTAGTGATGTAATGAAATGAAGTACTAGAGTAAAAGAAAGAAAAGAAAGTGCATACCTAAACCTACCTATATGGAGATAAATGTGTTGAAAAAGAGTCTAACTCACTTCCTAGCCAAGGAAGTGGATGGAGAGCTGAATAGTGCCTAGAGAAAGAAGGAATCCTTGAAATGGATGACCCTTGTACTAAATCTAGAAGTAGAATCTGCATAACATGGAGAAGGAGGGTAATGCTCGCCCCCTGTGTTGAATATAACTGGAATGAGAAATGTTCAAAGGTCCAAAACCAATGTCTTCCCTCTATCCCAAATAAATTCATGCAATCTAGAATGTGTATATAGAATCTATATACTATAAAGAGAAAAATCTATCATGCCCCCACTCTAGATAGTCTGAACTAGAATTGAGAAGTACTCAAAGGTCTAAAACCAATGTTTGTCCTCTATCTCGCATAAACTTGTGTAATCTAGGGTAATGTTATGGACCAACCGCTATAGACAATTATACATTCTAACTTGGTGATAACTTGGGTATAATTGTGTGTAATTTAAAACTCTATTAAATGTGTAAGAAGAGAATAGCATTTCTTACCATTCCAAACTTTATAATTTTAGATGATGAAGAACATGAACATCTGTGCCATGCCCCCAAATCTGGTATGTGAATGATGCGTATGTATAGTTTGGTAATCCATATAACCACATGTGATATGAGCTATCATGACATATCCCATGTGCAAAAATTAGAGATCAAAACAATGTGCTCTGCACTATGCCTATAATCTACTATTTAGTCCTATAACTATATCATGTTGTATGAAGATGTATGTATGAGATGTGTAGTAATGTATATGCCCTAAAATCTGGTATTTGGTTTGAATCTATATCAAAGTCACTATGAATCCATATAATCTAAACCACTATATATCTAACTAATCTATGTATTTATAAACTAAAGGTATGTCCCTTTGAATGCTCTAAGTAATGTTGAATGACCCATGTAGTCTAAATCACTATAAATTTTGACTTATCTGAGCTAAATCTAATAATCTAAATATTGAAGGTGTAAGAACCATGTTGAGTGACCCATGTAGTCTAAATCACTAGATATTTTGATTGATCCAAGTTGAATCTGATAATCTAAATATTGAAGGTGTAAGATCCATGGTGTATCCATCTATGAGAGTGGATAGGCATGCTGGATAAGTGTAGGAATATGAATAGTAGGAATGATGCTCCCCTTTTGGGGAGAGGGATAAGATCTATGATATAAGAGGTTAAGCCAAAATTTATGACTAGTGACATAATGATAGAAGCAAGGTTGGTATAGTTTGAATTGATTAAGAAGTTTCTTGATTTATTAGACTAAGTTATTTTGAAATTTGAATGGATTTTTGATAGGCTAGGTTGAATTGTTTGATAGTTGAATGAGTCTTTGATTTGTTAGGACCAAATTATATGTCTAACTAAAAAATTGGTAGAGATGTGTGTGTCATAGTAGGTAAATGATGAGGTAAGAGAGTGAGGCTCATGTGATGTTGAAGGTATCATTTTTATGATTCTATGAAATAAAATGGTTTTTAAAATTGAGCTACAAGGTTGAAGTTATAAGAAAAATGGTATTTTGCTTTAAATGAGAAAGTTTTTTGATATAAGAGAATTGGATTGATTCTTAACTCATTTTTGCATTAAATAGGTTAGGATTTGGAGCTCTAGAGTAGGAAATATGCTAAGGAGATGATCACCTACTGTGGCCCATTTTGATCAATTGGCAACCTAGGTGGAGATTGGTGGGGAGGTTACCTTGGTAAGTAGTTGAAATATGTGATTTTTGCCTATTTAGAAGCCTATTTTTGATGTTTTTGAGGTGTTCTAAGTAGCCTAAGAAATTTTTAACTAGTTCCAGTGCTCTTATCCCTCTTCATGCATTGTTTTATAGGCTCCAATACTATTGTCTAGGTTAAATCACTCATATCTAGTGTTATTTTCTTGTACCAGTGTTTTTGTCCTGTACCCAGTGTTGTTGTCCTAGAGGCTAGATTTTTTGAGATGTTTCTTAGTTTAGTTTCTATGTTTTTGCTTGGTTATTGATTTTTCATGGTTAAGTGTTGTATATGTTATTTTATAGTGTTTTTATAGGGTGAGGTATGGATGAGAGAGTTCCATAGAGGTTAGGTTATGGAGACACTATGATTTTTACCTTTATCAACTGATGAGAGGGTTATGATGGATAGAGTAAGGTTTGGGTCATGTGTGTAACCTAGGCACTATGCAGTGGGATAAGTATTTGATTACCACCTTGTGTGAGAGGTGGAATGTAGACACTGTGTAATTTTTAGCTTCCTAATGAGAGAGATTACTGATTACTCTTGAGGATGTGTACCATATCTATACACTTGCTAGTTAGCAGCCATGATGTGTGACTTTATAGGATGACATGGGTACAAATGCTATTGATAATGCATCCTTGTATTTTTTGGGTGTGCCCTCAAGCATACATAGGAGAGGCAATGATAGTGATGTATTATTGTCATTTATTATATATTTGAGTGTTTCACACGTTTATGAAAATGGTTGGTCATGTTATTAGCTTCATTTGTTACTATAGATAGGAGTGGGATGTTGATTGCATATAGGATGCATACAGGCATTGTCGAGGTGTATGGTACTATGTTCTCTTGGGGTAGGACTATGCTTTACCCATTTATATAATGATCTATATTAGTTTACTTAGGAAGCCTTAAATAGTGGTTTGAGTGTGGTTACTTTATTACACTATTGTGCTTATGAGCAGATATAGCATTTGTGTGGTTGAGTAGGATTATTGAAAGTGATGTGGGCACCTCCACAACCATTTGGGGAGTGATGGATGAGTTTATTGGCTATCTGATCTCCTATGATAGATCAATATAGATGAGTTTAAGATAGATTAGTGGCTCATAATACCATATGGAGGCCCTATAGGGGATTCCCTAAGTGGATTGAGGATGGAGTGTAGTTATGGTGTATGAGGGTTAATAATTGGCTACATGACTGCTAGGTTGGAGTGTATAAATGCTTTCAATATGAGAAAATGACTAGATAGTTTGGGGTACCATAAGATGTTCCCTCTATAGAATGGGTGTGGGTGAGAAGTACATAGGTACTAGCAAGTGAAAGATATCATGAGAGGCCTATTAAGGCTGAGTTAGCACCATTACCTTTTGATGCATGAGATGAAGCTATAGATATTCCTAATGTAGATGATGTTATATACACAAAGTGTATAATACGTGGTGGCTAAGGCATCGATGGGCTCTATTATATCTTGTTGATGGAGGGGAAGCCCTTGAGTATGAGGATCCTACTCTAATCCAGATGATGGAAGGTAAGCATTGATTATATTTGAATTATGTACATGTTTTTGCTTATTTTAGTTTGTTTGGAAAATGTATATCTAATGTATTATTTTAATTTTTATGTATAAGTGTAGTGGGAGGTGCTCAAGATGAAGCACCTATTAGGGGAGGAGGTGGAGATGATGGGTTATAGAAGACCATCATTAAGTCTACACTTCATGAGCTTACACACCATGTACCTGATGATGCTTTGGAAGAGGGTTTGATAAATTGAACAACCATTGTGACTGGAATTTATAATCATTTTTTTGATAGGGTTGAAAATAGCTATGGATTCTTATGTTAGGGTAGTAGGAGAGAGAGATGAGCATGAGAGAAGAGTTAGATAAGTATAAGATGCTCTCCACCTGATTATCGATTGGTGAGTACACCGACTCATGGATGAGTACATGGATCTTTAGAGATGGTATGTAGACTTATGTGAGGATCATGAGTTTATTACTGAAGCAGTGAGAGAGATGGCATAAGAGGCATTTAAAAGCTCAAGGAGGTGTGGGGTCATCGAGTGTCTAGGCTAGACTATGGTATTAGTACTAGAGGAGAGAGTGAGAGTGAGATTGAGAGTGAGGGCATTATGCCCATCCATGGTTGATTGTATCTTTGATATGATGTATTTGTTTAGAACATTTCATTATATATATATGTATATATATAGATATTATTTTTATTTATGGAGACTATTTTTATTTTAACGTCATGCATACTGTGTTATGAGATTTGAAATATATTGTTATATTCATTGCATATGGTTGTTTTTAGAAGTAGTTTATTTTGGTATTAGATGTTGAGGTTATGCATATGTTTGTAAAAATGGTACTTGGAGATATGTGATTTGATTGTTTTGATAAGTGTGATGCTAGGTTTTTATTTCTATTTGTATGTAATTAAATAAATTTATTTGGTTTTTAATTATATGTGGGCAAAAAATTTGTTGGTTTTGTAATTGGAAATTCATTGGGATAAATTGAGCTAGTTTGAGATTGGTAGATTGTGTGGATAAGTTAAGTTGGTTTGAGATTGGTAATTTGTTTGGATAAGTTGTATTGGTTTAATGTTGGTAAATAGGATTTGATAAGATTTGGATATTTGATAAGATGGTTTTTGACTATGGATAATTTATTGGGAGTTGGGAATGTTAGTTGTTAGTATATGGGGATGTTAGATAGCATGTTATGCATATTACTTCCCTAAGAGTGGCTCAAGAATACAAAGGCTAGCTAGACCTTTGGCTCCATCATTGCCTTGCTAAGTGAAGATATGAACTAATGTTGGTATGAATGTGCATTGTATCACTTTATGTTGTATCACTATTTCAACCCTATTGGCCAACTAAACAAGTACCCATACTACTCATGTTATGTAGGAATATGCTCTATATCTGATATTGTCTATTATGTACTAACTGTAGATGGACGTAGAGATGCTAAAAAATGTAGCTTTATTAGTTGTGAAACTAAAACTATGTGTTGTGAAGAAGGCTCATCTATCCATAATCATATACCCTATGGCCTCTATTGTGATGTGTATGACTAAGCCATAGATCGATTTGGAACTAAAACCTATGATGAAGGCTCATTTAATCTTAACCATACCAAGTTTATACATGAGATAAAACCTATAAAATATGGCCATAGCGAATATTTCTCATGAGTAGTACTCTTTGATGTGGGTTCATTTATTCTTGTCTATAGTGGATTGCTACGTGAGATAGGACCTAGAAAATCTAGTTGTAGTGAATATTTCTCATGAGTAGCACTCTACTACGGTGCCTATGACTCTATTGGATATGTGTATGGAACTACACTATGTACTCAAACTATAGTTCTATATGTAGGCTACTCTCACTATACTAGTTTCTAAACCTTTTGAATAAGTGGAATAGGATATCTCCTATGAGGCTCTATCCTAGAACTTATATTTATCTCATGATGAGTGATCGATAAATCCTATGAAGGAATGTCCTAGGATGACCATGTCATAGATGAATGAGGTCTATGGTTTTATGATGAAGGAGATTTTGGTTCCCCCTATGTGAATGCTATGATGCCATTATCAACACATCTATTAATGTAATCTTTGATTCCACAACAATCATTATCTCTATGTCCATAGATATAATGATAGTTATAAAAGGGTTGATGTGGATATTTCCTTAGGAGATGTGGATCTCATCAATGAGTAGAAGGTAATGTGATAAACCTCTTATCTAAGAATGATGATAATATGATAGATGGTCTATCTTGGTCTAAATCAAACTTTAGTGGTGCCTTGATGTTGTTCTCTATAGTGCATACTATAGGTTGTACTCTAGAGACTGGCTCTCTTATCTTAATCAGTTACTTTTTTGGTTATAGTCTCCTATCTTGTTTAGGATATTGTGGATTTTGGATGCTAAGAGTTGTAGATACTACAATGAAATCTAAATTAATTTGATCAATTGAATTTGCCTCAATCAATCCCAATTTCTTTTCCAAAGCTAAAACTATATAGCATAAATGCCTGAAAGAAGGCTTTGTGTGATATAGGACATGCTCAAGGAGAGGTTGACACATCCCCTTAATAAATATATGTTGAATTTCTACATCTATTGGTTTATATATCAATCTTAACATGTGATTCTTGAATCATAAGATATAATCACTAACTAACTCTGAGGTATTCTGATGTAAAGTTACAAGTTTCTCATATGTGACATGAGGGCCCATGTTTGCTATGTAACGTCTGAGAAATGCCTCATCTAAGTCATCATATGTGTGGAAGAAACCAATAGGGAGTAGATGAAAGAACCAATTATGTGCTTCCCCCACTAATGTCTACTGGAATAAATTAAGTGAAATCAAAGGACTTGCATGAGATGGCAAAGCCTTCTAAATGGCTTAAAGGTGTACAAATGGATCTCTAATTCCATTAAAGTGAGGTAATGATGGTATCTATAAATGCTTAGGAAATGAATATTTAATGAATGTATTCAAAATTTGGTTACCATGTAGATCATTATCATCCATCCAAGACTTATAAGCCTTGTTTTCCAAGGTAAGGAGATGTACTTGGTGTTGTAATTCACCAACTGCATGTATCAAAGAGAGAATATCCTGGGATGGTACATTAGCATTTTGAAGTGGTTAATTTAATCATTGAATTTTATTGTTAATTTTAACCATGGGAATGCTACATTTAGCAAATGGATCATAAAGAGGGGGTGTACTCACTTGAATCTTGGGAGTAATGGTAACTTGGACCTTACTAGAGGGATGTGGGCTACCATTCTCTTTAGGTGAAGAGTGATAATTGGGTTCTACTATAGTGAGGAGTGGCTTGGGAGATTCATTTTTATCTTTATGTTTTAGTGTATCACATTCTAATTGAGTAGAATATGTGTTATTTTCATTAACATGTGCATTATCTGAAATAGAATCATGCATAGAAGTAGAAACAACGTTTGGAAGTGCATTATGTTTGAGAGAAGAAGTGAGAAAATAGTTAGAAACATGAGATTCATATTCTTCTTCACTATATATATAATAATCATGATTGTTCTATATATTGTCATTATTGGAGCATTATTCATAATCACTCTCATTTTTATATTCATTTGCATGTTCACTATAATAGTCATTATCACTTTCATTGTAACTAGGGAGAGGTGTAAGAGAAGAATTTAATTCTTTTCTAGTATACAATAAAGTATCATTTGAAATTGGAATATCATGTGTATCTATGTTATCCATGGATGGAGTGTATTCATGATTTTCATGAGAAGTAAGAAAAAGAGATTTATCATTTAGATCTTCTTTGAACACAGTACAGTTAAAAACATGAGATGCATCTTTTAAACTATTCATTGTTAATTTGATTCTATTGTGTTTATATGTTGTAATTTGAACATTAAAGTAGTGAGAGAGAGAGAGAGAGAGAGAGAGAGAGAGATTAGGTTCACATGGAAGCAAATCATCACTAATAAGAGGTTCACTTGGAAGTGCATGACTAATTTATTCATTTGGTGCATTGTGCATAGGATAATGAGGTGAAAAGTATCTTTCCCATTAATCAAAACTATTTTCTTTAGAAGAGGGAATAAAAGAGATAGGTTTGAGAGAAGAAGAAGCATCTATTTTTACTTCACTATCACTATCACGTATATCATCATATTCCTCATCAAAATAATAGTAGTTATCTTCATTGTAAATTAAATCAATTTTTTAATTTTTAGTTAATGCACAATTTTAAAAATTTGTCAATTCATTGTCATAATTATGAGAAATTTTTAAAAATTGATCTATGGGATGAAAGGGAAGAAGTTCTTGCCTTAGTGGCCATTTTATTTGTTTCACCAAAGATAATGTTGAAAATTACTATTAAGAAAATAAATGTTAAAATAACTATGAACATAATGATTTTGAAAATATTTTTGACTATCCAAATAATTTGCAAAAATGCCAAAGTATTTTTCTAAAAATTGAAAGAGAAGAAAACTTGGGGTTTAAGGACCTAGTTTAGAAATCTAGGCTTTTCAAGTAGGGTTTTAATTTTTTTTTTTAAATTATGAAATAATTTTAAATTCTAAAAATAATTTTGAATAGGATAAATGCACAAAAAATTATACAAAAATTAGAAATTAGAAATTTAAATTTTTTTCATAAGAAAACTACTAATATTAAAATTTTGAAATGATTTTTTACGAAGTAAATAATTTGAAAATTTTCCAAAATGTTTTTCTAAAATTTGCAAGGAAGGAATGCTTGGGGTTTGAGGACCTAATTTGGAAATCTAGGGTTTTACGATAGGGTTTTAGAATTTTTGAAAATTATGCAATAATTTTAAATTTCTAAAAATAATTTTGAATAGGATAAATGCATAAAAACTTATTCAAAAATCAAAATTTTGAAATTAATTTTCTTTCGCAAAATATGAAGGAAAAACCCTAAGGGTGCCTAGGGTTTTATATTTGTTTGAAGTAAGTCAGGTTCACCAATGTTTTATTATTTTTGGGAATCTAGTGTTTAGTTCCTAAATAATAAGGGGTCTGGAGTAAGGAAAAAATCTAATTTAATATGGTAAAATATAGATTTTTAACAAATAAATTTGCATGAGGAAGAAAATTAAACTTATCTAAAAATAGACTGAAATGGATGATTCAGAGGCTAGAAACTGAGATGCAAGATTGGGATACTAGTTCGGATCTAGATCTAGACTTCATTTTTCTAATTGGATAGGAGGGCTAGAACTAGATAGGAGTGGTATTAGTGCTGTATTCCACCTCTATCATTGTTATCCTAAGGATCTAAGCTTTATGGTTTTTGTTTGTTAGGTTAGTGTGATCCTGCATACCAAATTTTGAAAGCTTGAAGTCAATAGAGCTCATTATAGGTCCATTTTAATCTCCAAAACCTTGTATTCATCTACACACATGCAAACAATAAATTCATCAAAAATAAAAGGGGGAAAAACTAGGTTAGGATAAGAATGATTGCATGATGTAAAACCCCTTCTATCTTGATCATTGCCTACATTAACCCTCAAGCTAGGGTCTCAGATCCAATGTAGTTCTCCCTTAGGTAATGCGCATAATCAACACACATGATAGATGTAAGAATGACTTTCACCTAGGCCCTTCCTTGATCAAGCATGCAAGTCTATGTGTGATATAGAATGTTGAGTTATACTATTGATTGATTTTTATTATGTCTAATGTGCCAAAGTAGTAAGTGCTAGATATAAAATGCCTTGTGAAGTCATTTATATAAGAGACTCATTATTTTTAATTTGGGATCTTTTTTACATTTGGATCACATGGGAAAACTTAAGGACAAAGATAAGAAATGGGATACAACCTATCGAGTGAAGGAAACTGACCATTGGAGTTGAAACTAGATTTGGATAAGAGCATTAGAAATGGACACTAGTGGTACTGGTGCTATTGTCCAACCCTAGTGCTCCTATCCTATAGTCTTAAGACCTAAGGGGATGAAAATAAGATATAAAATCTGACCTAGCTAAGGTGGAATGACTATTTGAAAGGCTCAAGATGAATGAGAATAGGCAAAAAGGTGACTTACGTAGAGAACAAGACCAAAATTAATAAAACAAAGGACATGGCCAAATGTGAATAAAGCTCATATTCTCCAATCAAAGTCTCCTATGAAAGGACTATGAAAATACATGATATGTGTGGTTTCTTGACCAATTTAGGGTGTATACATTGTTCATCAATAGTTTTAGGCACATGAGTAATCTTGATATACTTTTTCCTATAAGTTGTAATTTAATTACACAAATAATATAGCTATGAGGCACTCTTACAAGGTTTACAAGTAGTAAAAGAAATGGGAATAGAAATTTTGAAAGTATTAGGTGATGTTGAACTCATTATGAAGAAATTAAAAGGTTAATATTAGGTGAAAAATGATCATTTAAGACACTTTAGGAATAAAGTTTAAGATATCATTGAAATATTTGATGATTTCTCGATCAATATAATTCCTCAAGAACATAAATATAAATGTGAATCTTTGGAAATATCACCCTCTTTGATGATTCTCCATGTAGATATTAATACATAAAAATACAAAATTGAACTAATATATAGACCAACCATCCCAGATAATGCAGATAATTGGCAAGTTTTCAATGACAATCAACAAATCATCTCTTTCCTTGAGAAAATAGACATTTTCATAAATTTTTACTTTGAAGGTAGTGACAAATAATCTTAAATTAATACATCAAAAGAGGGAATCATAAATGAATAATATGAAGAAGGTGTCATCAATTTGAAAGGAAACAAAATTCTTAAAGGCCTAGTCTCTTTAGAAAAATTGTTTGATAAACATGATATATTTTTAAAAAGTAAAATACAAAAATAAAATATTGATTATATTGACTATGAAAAAGTAAACATTGGTTTAGAGGAACATCCTTGGCTCATCAATATTTAAAAATGTTTCTCACCTGAAGAAAAATGGAAGTTTATTAGTATTTTTTGTAAGTATATTGACATACTTGTGTATTCATATGTAGACCTAAAGTCATTTCATCCCAAAGAGATGCAACATACACTTCCTCTAAAGTTTGATGCAAAATCTTTCAAATAGAAACTGAGACAATAACCCCTAAAATCATAGGAAAAATTCTTATCAAAGTGTGAAATATGTTTGATGCTCGCATTATTTTCCCTATACACCATTCAAATTGGGTATCTAACATAGTACCAATTCATAAGAAGAATGGTGAGATCATAATATGTGTTGATTTCATAAATCTCAACCAAACGTCCCTCAAAGATAATTATCTACTAGTCATAGATCAATTTCTCCAAGTAGTAACAGGTGATGAAATGCTTTTGATGCTTGATGGTTTCTTAGGATATAATCATATTGATATTAACAGAGAATATCAAAATTTAATGGATTTCACAACACCTTGGGGAACTTTTGCATATAGATGAATGTGTTTGATATTGATTAATGCAGGAGATACTTTTTAGATGGCAATGGATTTTGCATTCATAGAATTAAAGAATGAAATCATTATGGTGTATCTTGATGACCTGACAGTTTTCTCAAAAAAGTGAGAAGATCACTACGCACATTTAGAGGTCTTTGAAAAGTGTCATTTACATGGAATATCTCTCAACCTTAAGAAATATGTCTTTAGAGTGACTGAAGGTAAACTCCTAGGTCATATTGTTTCAATTGAAGGAATAAGGATTAACCCAAAAAGGGTTTAGGTTGTAGATATCTAAATTTCATTTAGTTTTGAAATGCACCTAAATATATTTAATAATTCTTCTTAAATTAATAAATCACATTTTCTTCCAAAATTAAATAATTAAATAATTCAAATATTAAATGAGTCAATTATGCACCCTTAAATCCATATTTTAAATAATAAAATCCATATTTTTCACATATTCAAATCATTTCCCACCATTTTATCCCTCATCCCAACCAAATAAACAAAGTTTTCCACCTTTTATGACTCATCCCCTAAGTTATCAAAGAAATTGACTTAGTCTTGTTGAGTCAGCTAATCAACCCCACTCTTTTCTCAACCATTTGAAAAGTTCTTCATCTTCATGGGTGAGGACTCATTAGCCACTGTTGATCATTTGGAATTTTGAAAAAGTCTAAATTATCCTCCACTATTGGATCCTTCTCCAAGTATCTATAAATAATCTTTCAAATCTCTATTTTCAAGTGATCCTTTGACATCTCAAAATATAGAGATCATAATCACAATCAATAAATCTAAGCTCTACACACAAGCAAATAAAAGTGAATCAAAGACTTATTTTTCACCCAAATTCTACCTGTTCTCTCTTCACATTGGAGGAGTGAGCACCACATACTTGAAAGAGCAAATCAGATATATATTGTAATGGATAAATCTTGTGCATTCAAAGCATAAAGTTTGTGATTATTGTTTTATTTGTTTATTTCTCTAACATAATCAAATTTTATCTTAGATTATGATTAGTTACTTTATTTATATGTCTAAATTTAGTTCATACATTTTTGGCATGCCCGGTGAGATGTTTCCCATGTTTTTTTTAATTTTTTGATCATCATAATTACATTTAAAAGATTTTTTTAGTTGATTATTACAAAATTTCTTGTGCATTTACATTTAATCCTGGTCTTGAAAGCATTATTTGTAGTTACAGGATAATTTTTTTTAATTTTTTAGGTCTATTGTATGGTTTTCCTATGTAATTATTAAATTATAGGGTTAATTTTTGAATTCATACTATTTTTTAGTGAAATCATTTTAATTTTCTATGAAATCATTTCAATTGGTTTTCTATGTTCTCTGTCTAAAGTTATGAATTCACAATTGCATGATATTAATTCACAAGTAAGTTATACAAAATTACAACTGCATGCTATGAATTTACAACTAAGTTTTATAAAATCACCACTAAGTGTTACAAAATTGCAACTAAGTTTTACAAATGTTGGGAGAAGAAAATTGATAATTAAAGTTATGCAAGATATTCCTTGAATATTTATGTGTTATGTACTCAATTGTTGACTATATGTATTTTATCCTATCCTCCATGACTTGTAAAAGGATAGAAGATGAATAGTCTCCTTTTTTAGTGCTAAAGTATGAGAAGATTGTGAATAATCAAGGATTGTAAGTGAATATAAATATGTATACTTATATGAAGAAGATGATGAAAATTTTTAAATCAATAGACTATTTTGGTTATGGTTAGCTATTGTGTTTATTATTTTGTTCTTTATGTGTGCTATCATGTTTAATGTATGGATAATCTTATCTAAGCTATTATATATGTTCTATGGATGATTATTGAAAGACTAGTAAATCCTAATTCCTATCGAACTCACCAAAATGCATCTCTGCTATGTTTTTATCTTACTTGTTAAATATGAATTCTTTGTACTATCTTGTGCACTTGAATAAGACTTAGATATCCTCATCCTTATCATGTTCTATTATATCAATAACCTTTGATAAAAATGGTGTAGTGAACATGGAAATAGTCCTTCTAGAGGAAAATATGCTAATATAGTTACCATGGTAGTGAGACATTGAAATATGGTTAGACCAAAAAGTATGGAATTTTGCAGAAGAGGAATCTAAAAGTATTGGTCTCACCATAAGTGAAATTAATTAAGAGCACATATATAGAGAAATATGAAATTTTATAATGTGAATTAACTAAACTACTAACTAACTGGCTAACAAGATTGGAATACTATTTCTTTAATCCCAAAATGAAAGAAATAATTACCTAGATTGAAGAAAAGATAGACCAGCTATTGAAACTAGAAACTAACTAGATGAGATCCATAAACTACTGGGTTGTTACGACATAGATGGATACATAACCAAATTTGTAGTGTAAGGGGATATAGCATTCAAAGTTGTACAAGACCATTTTGTCTAAGGAATTAGGGGAAATTTTTTATAGTGACTACCTCTCTTGATAAAGATGTTGGTTGTGGATAAGGCCATAGTACCTACTCTAACCAATATAGATTAGTTTCTTTGGGCATATGGGGGTATGTGTGCATAATGATGAAGGATGGATAAATGAGTAAGTAAATATTGAAGTTGAATCTAGAATAGAGACATGAGGGAAGAGTCAAAAGAAAAGTTTGGATTTAGAAAGAGAATTGTGCTAGTAGAATAGATGGAAAAAATACAAGAATACACAGGCAATAGAGAGTAAAGGTAAAAATAGTAGTAGATTAGATGATGAATGAGTGTGAAGATGTGATAAGTGAGAGGATGAATGAAGAATTAATAAATAAGAAAGAGGATGATGAATACTATAAGATAGAGTGAGAGGATGAAGAATGATATGAAGATAAGACATGTGAAGAGGAAGGCAAGAACAGTTTAGAAGTAGAATAGATAGATGATAGATGTAGTGCACAAATATAAGAAAGGGTATTGTCAAAAGAATAATTACATAAAGAAACAAAACATAGTCATAGTTTGAACATAGGTTCAATCATAGAAGAATAAATTGTATAAAATAACCATTTACCATAAGAGCACACTTCCCCATAGCCCAATGTTTTATATTCTAGTAGAAGCTTTCAACTAGGTAAATAGGAATGTGATAGTTGGGAAGGACCATTTTTAGAACACATGACCTATTAGGGTACTAAAATTCATACTAAATATATTAGAAATGATTTGAATTCCATAGAATTAGCTAAAACAAAACAACAAAAAGAAGGAATCATACATAAACAAAGTGTACATGATAATTCTCTTAGTGCACAGAGTAATACATAGGAAAGATCACTCAAAACATAGCCTCCTCTGATAACAGCTATGTATAAGACTCTATCTATACTAGTCAATATGATGACTCATCTAAGAGGATTCATAAATTTACCCAACTATGATGGGTTCATAGATCCTGAACAGTACTTGCTAACTTACAAGATGAGATGGCAAGCTAAGGGCATCACTAATGAAGATGTTCAAAAGTGAAAATTAGTAAGGGCACTAGCTAGAAGAGCACTAGAGTTTATATACCAAATATACCTTCACCAAGCAAGTCTAAAATACATTGAGGATTGGCTCATCATAGAATTCAAAATTAAGAAATACACCAGTCAAACTATAAATGACCTAAAGGAGATATGACAAAAGTCAAGAGAATTGGTCTATGACTATAACTACATATTCTTTGATGTGATTAATAAGGTACAATTTACCTTGATAGATAAAGATAAATTTATGTGGTTCATTTAAGGACTATGTTCCAAGATCAAGTTTAAAAATACACAAACTTAGTATGATACAAAAGTAGATGTCAGAACTATTTCCCTATGCATAGAATAGATTGAAGATTATGGAGAAGCTCTTATTTCCAATTCCAAGATTAAAAATACACTATAGGCTTTTATGAAAAAAATGGAGAAATATCATGAGTAAGATAAGCCTAATTTAAATCTATGGTGTTTGGAGTGTAGAAAAGAAGGACATCATAGAAATGATTGTCCTAAAGTCAAGACAAAATTTTGTGAACTCTACCAAGTAGTAGGGCATGCCACCATGAATAACCACCTTTTGTATCAATATATCAAGAACCCAAAAAAATTATATTACAACTTCTTCAAATTATCTAACCATGATGATAAGAATTGTTGGGATTTATAGGAGCTTAAAGAAGGCATCATTAAAAATGTATTCACCATCACTACACAATAAATGTCTTTGATGAATCCAATGATCCTAGGCCTAAAGGTAGATAAAGGTTGTGTGACCTAGATAGGTCCACAATTATTTCTGGATTTACCATGATATCAACCTCAAGGTCTAGCTAGATGGACCCCTTCTTCACCAACTTGGACACCTTTATCTCCTCAATAATAGTATGCAACACCCTAAAACTCACCTATAATGCAATAATAATAAATGAGTTAGACCCCACTAGCTATGCAATAGTAATTTATAATTGGAGATAACAATCAACAATACCAGCATTGGAACACTACATAACAATAAAGAGGGTATTGAGGTGGATATCAGTCCAACAGAGGAGGAGTAAGAGGTGGATACAGAGGAGTAACCAAGGTGGTAGATGGAATAATTACCAATAACCTCCCCTAAAATGCTATCTATGTGGATAATATAATCACATCCAACAAAATTTCTTGATGAATCTAGAAAGGCAGTCATACTATACATACTATAAAATATTTAATCAACATGACATAAAATATTGTACCCTCTTGGAGAAATAGCAAAAGGATAAAGCTATTTGGAATGTGAATATGGTGAGTGTGCAACCTAAATAAAATACATTTTGGAATGTTGTTACATGAAAAAAACATGCAAACTAAGGTTTTCCTCCACTTAAAATGCCACAAGATCATGGGATCTAAAAATTAAGTACCCATATCTAGCTATATAAAATGGCCTCATGTATGTTGTGTAGATGTTGAAAAGCATCTAACATCAAAACACCACCAAAAGAGATGTTATAACAATAGATTCATAATTGTATGGTTAGATCATGATCATCATGCATCATGATGGATTTGTCACTATACTCATAAATCTTTTGAAACTTTTAAGTATATTGTGCAATGATGATATCTCATAGAACATCACAAACTTGCTATATAATCTACTAGAGTGTGTGTAATGTGGGAAATATAAGATGGAAAATTTATTCTGGTACATCAAAATGAAGAAGTCCTGAGATGTTAATGCATGTATAGATATTGAATTTGTTGGTTATGAGATTCTAAATGTTGTCTTTGATTTTTACAACATAGTCAACATGATTCCTAGGTCTACCTATGAAGTCATTGGATGACCAAATTTGAGTTACATCCCAGTAACTTTGAGTCTAGATGATTATGGAAAGGTTGAGGCTATTGGTAGATTATAAGATGTGGATATCAAAGTTATAGAATTGGCATTGTGTGGTGACTTTGAATTCATCAACATGAAAACCATAACAACAAATTACCCTGCACTCATAGGTAATAAATGGGCATACGATGGTTAGATGACTATCAACATTATGTAGAACCAATTAGAGGCATACCAAGGTGATAAATTGGTTTTCATTCCTCTAAATAGAGTGCACAAGCACAACATCATTTTGGCTAAAACAAATTCTCTATACATTGTACAAGAAACCATTTTGATGAAGGTGAATTCAAAGGAAAACCCAAAATATTTGCAAACATATAAATGTAGCTTTATATACCATCATACCAAACCTTAAGTACAAACATATCTCACTCAATAACTAAAGACATTAGAATAATGGAGGCCCAAACCAATAATTATGTAGTTGATAGTAAACTAGTTTATCATCAAAGAGTGTGTGTCTATGTATGTAAAATCTCCTACTTAACCATAAGTTGACTTCCTTTACCAAGTTGATGATCACATGAAGGAATACATAGATCCAACTAGGGAAGGAACTTTTCCATCCTCAACTAGGCCCCAGATGACCATGAACTATGATCAATACAAATGGTCTTTATGCACAAATAATAACTTCTAGTATACTATGCAACTAAGTAAATAAATGACATCATTATATGCTTGAAAGTTCATATACTAAGCATCATCAAGTAGGCTAGTGCTGTAAATTATTCCCTAAAAGGAGTAATTATGACATGGTGGGTAACTCATTGAGATAACCAGCTTCAGTGGGATGATGCCTGTGAGCTCATGATCAATAGGTTCCAGATGCCATAGTTTATCCACACCAATTGGCCATTATTTCAATAAGGTGAGTTCCCTAAAATTTATATACATAAATTTTCTAAAGTCTATAATGAGGAATGTGTGGCACCAAAGTACAGGGTTCACATTTTTCACTATACACTTGCTCCATTACTAGTAGCATGATACATGCATAAAGAGCACATAAGGGAGACCAAACATTGGGCACAAGTGCAAAGTGATTTTATACAAACATTTGGTTTTGAAGATAAAAATCCTCTAGTTAACAATGCACTACAAAAACTAAAATATTTCTTATGTCATGGGTGCACAAAAGACTTAAGCACCATAATCAAATCCACTATGAAGAAAAACATAACCTCTGATCTTAATGTGACATTACAAAGGTACAAAGATGTTAAGAATGAAGAATAATATCTGATGCAACCATGTCACCAAATATAATATGAGGTAGAAGACATTGAGGATTTTGATTCTGATGGTGACCTAGATTTGAATGACTTGTTTGAGCCTGAGTTAACCTATAGAACCACTCAAGAACATCAGCACAAAACCTACTAAAGAGGATAAACTATGCAATATCCAAATTATTAAAAAATAAGGGACATGAAGGATAAATTAATCCATTCATTAATATAAATGCAACATTTATCAACAATCTTTTAAAAATCATGTCACAAACATCAGGATAGAGGAGGTCCCAAAATTGGCAAACATCAGTGACTATTGGATGGAAGCTGAAATTTTTAAAGTTTTATAACTTCTAAGGGATTATCAATATGTCTTTCACACAAAATTATTAGAGGTCTTATGTGTTTATCCATCCCTAGATAGATTCATATTTAACTAAAGGAGTGCATATAACCTACAAATTAGCCATAGAAGCTCAATCTAAATATAACGCTAAAAGTAAAGGTTTCCCTTGATAGAATGCAGGATGAAAGAATCATCTATTTGGTAGAAAAGGTATATTGGGTAAGACCCATGGTATTTTATCCCAATAAAATAGGATAAATCCAAGTATTTATGGATTACCACATTTTAATGATGCTTGTGTCAATTATCCATTCCCAATTCCATTCACAGATAAAGTTTGGGAGTCTGTCGTAGGACATGAAGTTTTTTCTTTCATGAATGGTTACAGTGGATATCATTAGATACCGATCACAAAATAATATAGATCCAAAACAACATTTTCAATGGAATGGGGCTCTTTTACATACAAGGCCATTCCTTTTGGCCTTAATAATGCAACTATGGTGTTTTCTTTTGTAGTAGTTATGACATTCAAGTATTTCATTCATGACTTCCTGAAAGTCTACCTTGATGATTGGGAAGTCTTCTCCTTGTTCAAACAACATTGTTCTAAGCTATGTTTAATTTTATAATGATTCTATGATCTATGTATTGCTTTGAATTTGAATAAATTTTTATTTTTTACACCCTTTGGAATTTTGCTTGGATATGTCATATGCAGTAAAGGCATTCTAGTAGATCAAGAAAAAATCATATTAATCTTGAGTATGCCTCCACCTATTTTTTCCATTCAAGTGCACTCTTTTCTGAGGTATACACGATACTATCACAAGTTCATTAAGGGCTACGTATCTATTTCATCTCCATTGGAATCCTTACTATACAAGAATACAAAGTTTGTCTAGACTTTAGAATGAAAAATAGCCTTCATTGAGTTGAATAAAATATTGGTTAATGTGCCTATTCTTGTTTTTCCATACTGGAGCACTCCTTTGCTTTAGGGATCATAGTTGGTGTTGTTCTTATGCATCCAGGAGATGGTAGAATAAACCATCCTATTAATTTTGATATTTAAAAACTATCTAACATAGAGAAAAACTACATAACCACTGAATGAGAAGCATTGGCTATCATTTTCACACGATATAAATTCTAATATTATCTACTTATGACACCATTCAAAGTATTTATTGATCATCAAGCCCTATAATACCTTGTTAACAAGTTTATGTTAGGAAAATCCATTTCTTGATGGTTGATGTTGTTTTAGGAGTTTTAATTTTTCATAAATGTAAAGCCAAGAAGAGATAATGTAGGACCAAACCATCTCAGCCACATACCAAATAATGAAGAGACAAAAGAATTACAAGAATAATCTTGATGCTCACCTCTTCCATGTCTCTATGATTCTTAAATTTTTTGAAGCTATTTCCATATTCCATGAGCAAGAAATCTTCCCTATGCACTATCAAGAATGTGATAAGAAGTAATTTATTACTAGATTTACACCATATACCATCATCCATGGGCTTCTATATCACTTGGGGAAGGATGAAGTTTTGTGTAGGGTTGTTCAAGAACATGAATGACCTCAAATCTTGGAGGAAGCTCATTAAGGAAATGTAGGAGGACATTTTATGAGAAAATTCATGGCTATAAAGATACTACAAAGTGGATTATGGTGGCCAAATTTGTTCTAGGATGCACATAGAGTTGTGCAACACTACAATGTCTACCAACATATGGGTAAACCACTATATAAAGATGAAATGCCTTTGAAACATCTATTAGCTGAGTAGCCTTTTGAATAATAGAGTATTGATTTTTTTGGACCTATCAACCCATCGAGAAAGCACAAAAAAGTAAGATATATCATCAATATGATGGACTATTTTACTAAGTGGGTTGAAGTTGCTGCAACACCTAGTTATGATGTGAAGGACATAGATAAGTTTCTATATGAAAACATCATAACAAAGTTTAGATTCCCTATAAATTTATTTAATGATATATTAATGCACTTTTTGAATAATATCATCAAGGAATTTATGATCTTTCATCACAAAATCATTGTGTATCATCCATAAGCCAATGGCCAAGTTGAAGCTTCTAATAAAATGCTAGGTAAAATGCAAACAAAAATCTATGATGTTAAGTAGGATGACTGGGAAGAACACATCCCTAAAATTATATGGGCATATCACACACATTACAAAATGTATATAGGATTTACACCATTCTATTTGGTGTATGGTCTTGAATCAGTCATGCTAATTGAATAAATTTTTACCTAGCCTGTGCATTTCCATGGTCATGCAGCTTGAAGATCATGAATCTCTTACTATCAACTCCTTGAGCTAAATCAGATGGATGATTTTAGATTTAAATTAATGTATATGTAGGAAGTGCACAAGTAGAGTCAAAAATCATGGCATGATAGGAAATTATGCTAAAAATAATTTCATAAATATTAGCCAATCTTATTATATGATAGTCATTTCAAAACATTTTTAGGAAAGTTATAGATACAATGGAAAGGGCCCTACATTATACATGAGTTAACACAATAAGGAACCATGGTTTTAAGAGATCTTTAGGGAATAATTTTACCAAGGTGGGTAAATTGTTATAGGCTTAATCCCTACTAGCAATAGTCAATTGATCTCATTCTACAAACTGAGTGGGTGCTAAGTAACACCATGTAGATTAGGATTTCCCTATTTTACATGTTTTGTGTGTTTTTATTTTATATTTATATTTTTTTATAGATGATCTCATCAAAAACAATTGTGAATCAAATAACCAACCATAGAGTACACTAGCCATGTGTAAGAGGATCCACATGTGTCACTGGGAAAGTCAAAGATGAGCGACTAAAAAATATTAAGTCCAAGAAAGGTAAGAAAAAATATCATCAACAAGATATCTAAAAGATAATGTTCATCCACTATAAATAAATGCATGATCTAAGGGTTGATTGATTTAATCTTTAATAAATAAGTAGCTTGTCAACATCAGCTACTCATAACCCCTGTATGGACACCAAAGAGCATAATAGTGTAACTCCACACATGCACCAATGACTAATTGCTTTAATGGCTAGATTAGATATAGATTTTCCACATCCACCATTGTATTCAACATGAGTGGACAACTAAGTATGGCTTGGATGTAAAATCTAAGAGGCACAAAATCTATAAAATCCAAGTTTGAATACTAATTTGACATTTCATCCTTGTGCATATTTTTCCAAGATATCATTATCAAGAGCTAAGATATTTTTATTGTATAGATAACATAGATTATTTTAATTTCATCACTTCATGTAGTTATTTATACCTTATAACTAATCAAATATCTCACTGATGTGAAAAAAGAGGCCATGGGTGTTAATATGGTTCTTAAGAAAATAAAGTAAAGTGACCAAGAGTCATTCAACTACCTCTGCCAAGCCAACTAAAATAATTCCACCCTAATCCTATTTATGTTGTACAAATACTTTCCCTCATAACTCCCCACCATTTTCAAACTATAGATGTTGAGCACCTACTATAATTGCCTACATTTAGTGACCTAGGGAGGTTGTCCAAGTATTACTAGGATAATACAATGAGGGTAGCATCTATTTGGGTGCAGATGAGACTATTTTAATCAAAACATAAGCCATGGCATTTGCCTTGGGCATGCCTACATGTGGATATTATTTACACCCATATAATATGAAAATGCCTCCCATTTTACAAAAAGTTTAGGACCTATATGTGTAGAGTAACAGATGGATTCCTATTGATGAAATCCCAAATGATCCAATGCACATCCTCATGGAGTGTATAAATAGACTATATTGGTAGATGACCAAGTCTAACAATCAAATACCTAAAGGAGTTATAAATATTGTCCACTGGATGATCCATCATAATAAACAATTCAACTAGCCTAAGTAATTCATCCAAGATTTACTCATGAATATTGATAAGTACCACACAGTGCCCAAGTAGACATTCTATTACTATTTCCTCATCTTCCTACTTTGTTTCATGTAATGGAAGTCACCAGAGGTAGAAGTGCTCCTGAATATAGACTATTGGTTGGCACAATAGTTATCAAATCTCATATAGATGCAGTACTAGGGAGCTCTCACACATGAGGGAAAGTTCAAATCTTAGTGGGAGGAGTGCCTAGACCTTATCATAACACATCCTTTAGTGCCCCTCAATTTCATGTAATACCTGGGTCAGCATGCCATTATTACTCTATTATCAAAAGGTGTTTTCATCACCATTCATGAGCTATCATAGTCACCCTTCCAAACATTTCCATTCTTCATGATAATTAATATGGTGTAGGCCAAATTGGCCTAATAAAAATCATTAACATCTAGGCATGTGACCCTCTTATAATCCATACCACCTAGTATAGTTGTTCCTACTACATAATAGCTAAAAGAAGTAACCAACTCACAATAATAGAAGGTAAAGTACAAAGTAGACCCTCATTTTTCATCCCCTCCCCTGAAGTGAATGACATGTAGCACCATGACTTGAGAGGATGATCTGAAGGTGCCATAAATCACAAGCTCATGCAACCTCATCCAAATGGGCACCGATGATTAGGAAGCCTACCAAGTTATGATGGCAAACATGGCTAGAGACTACTATGAGAAGGATGAGGAAAAATATTTTTTCTTTTGTAAGGTGGTCCACATGGTTCAAGTGTGAAAGTAGGTTCCCTCTAATATATAGGTGGACCTCCCATCCTTCCCACCTTCCATAATTATAGACACTTTTCAATAATAAGTAGAGTAACTCTAGTGCAAAATAGACTTCTTCTAGCCACAACATGTACCAACATTCATAATTGAGGACATATTTGCACCTTTCCTAGAGAGCCCACATGAATAACTTGTGTACAAGTCTAAAATAATACTAGAGGCTAGGGTCTCCCTTACATTGGAAGAGTGCATGTTTGGATGGTTAACCATAGCACAAGAAGCACAACCTACCCTTGTACCTACTACACCACCACCTAGATGCAAATTGGTCATGATCAAGAGGAGGAAGGTATAGGATTCTAGCTCAAAGGCATGACCAACTCACTCACCACCATCTCCTTAGGCTCAAAATGTTGAAGAGATTACACTGGAATAGCCAAAATAAGAGGAGCAGTAGGCCACCAGGGAAGAAGTAGCTTGGGTAGCTAAACACCAACTAAGGAAGGAGGAGAAGAGAAAGAAAGAATAAGTGTAGTAACAACACACAATGTAGCAAGCTAAAGAAGTCAAGGCCACACAAAAGTCTAAGGATGTAGAGGATGACATTCAAAAGGATACATATGTGGACAATTAGGTATAAGAAGCATTTGATGTAACCAAAAAAGCATAAAAAAAGAGAGAACAAGGAAAAGGCATAAGAAGAAGAAAAGATAAAGTAGGATGCAACAACCCAAGCACATTAGGCCATGGAAGCTACTAAGAAAAAGGTGGAGGATGATGAATCCCTATGGAAATAATAAGTATAGGCACAAGCTCAATCACAATCATAAGCATAGGCCCAAGATACACAAGAGCAGGCCAATGCTATGGCCCTAGTAGAAGAAAAGAAGAAGAAAGAATAGGAAGAAAAGAGGATGAAAGAATAGAAAGAGAAAAGGAAGAAAGAGGAAGAGGATGAGAAAAATAAAGAGGAAGAAGAGATGAAAAATAAATAGGAAGAGGAGGAGGAAACTAGATTCAAGAAGGTTAAAGATGATATGTATGAAACCAAACTAGCAACAAAGGCCACAACATAGTAGCATGCACTAGAAACCACTCAATTAGGATCATAGAAAACTAAGTTTCCATTAAGAGGTGTCTAGATATGGGATATTTCCATAGTAGCTACTCAATGCACTACCTTCTCACTTTTTCTAACCCCCATGCCATGTCTTGATCCTACAATATATGTAATCATGTTGGATACACTTCTAATAAAGTAGGAGGCATCCTTGGATGTTTCCTAGCTTTTATTAAAGAAATAATTGGAGTGTGCCATAGATTTTTAAGAGTTAATTGAACATAAGGCCACCTCCCTAGAGTAAGAAATGGGTTATTAAAAGGTAGAGAATGTGGACCTTAGGCTCACCTTCATGAAGTGGTGAAAATGATTAAAGACACCTACCTAGACTTGTCTACTTGAGTAATCAATGACCAAGTGAATTCTGACCATTCTAAGCTCAAGACATTAGTTTTTGAGCTCACAAAGAATTGGTGCATAGTTCAGCAACTCTGCATAATGGGTACACTAAGTTAGGGCATGAAGACTAAGGTAAATACATTGATAACCTTGATGGAGGATTATCAGAGTATGATTGATATTTCAGCCCTCTAAGTACATTAGCTTATATGAAGTCTTCTAGATTAGAAGTAACACCTCAACAACTCTCTCACCAGCTTTAGTGTAGATTTCACTATAGTTGTAATGGCCAAGAAAACCATGGATAGTTAGACTACATCAGTGGATGAAAATGACCTTGCTCTCTAGAAATCATTAACCACTAGGGATAATGTGCATGATAGACCTATCAACTGGTAACATGACCTATAACACAATTCATTTGTAGGTCTCTAGATATAACATCATGTAGAAAATTTGGAGTAGCTAAGTAGAAAAATATAGATGAGAGTCAGTAATATAAAGGTAGTAATGAGTACCACTTATAACTCAGACCTAAAAGAACTTATTGAATATCATGCACTAATGTACATCCTAATTCACATGATCTATAAAGTGATGCTCGACTAGCATACTTACAAAACTAACTTGACTCCATTCTATAGCAAGGTGGTCTAGATTCTCAATGTTCTAGTTATAAGATGAAATATGAGTTCCAACAAGTCATCACGTAGTGCAAGGATACATAATTTGGTGCCAAGGATCCTGCTAGCCAATCTTATTCCACAACAATGCCACCTCCTTCTAATTAAGTACTACACAAGGCACAAAAAATTTCAATTTTTTTGTAAATAATTTTTGTATTGAGGATGATTAATAAGACAAGTGGGACCAAGATAATTGAAAACCCATAAATGGTGGCCACCTAGTTATGCTATCCTATTGATAACTTAAAAGGGTGTTAGGTTGGTACACTACTTGGTTTAAAACCCAAAAGGGTGGTTAAGTAGTATGAAATAGGTGAAAACCAAAAATGACACCTTAAACGATTATTATGACTCTTATTATTCTAACCATTTCTTCAAATTCTACACTAAATGCACCATAAGATGACCCTAAGACATTGTCTCAGGATGAGACAACATTTTAAGTTTGAGAAAGTGTTTGGATAATAAAATGGATAAGTAAATTTTCCTAGGATATTCCTTGAATATTTGTGCATTATGTATTTAGTTGTTGGATATATGTATTTTTTTCTATCATCCATGACTTGTAAAATTATAGAAGATGAATAGTCTCCTCTTTTGGCACCAAAGTATGATAAGAATGTGAATAGTTAGGGATTGTAAATGATTATAAATATGTATGCTTGTATGAATAAGATGATGAATTTTTATTGAGATCAATATAGACTATTTTGGTTATGGTTACCTGTTGTGTTTCTTATTTTGCTTCTTATGTGCACTATCATGTTTAATGTATGGTTTAATCCTATCTAAGCTATTACGTATGTTGCATTTCTTTTTTTCACTAACATTTTTCATTTTCCATCTTTACATTCTTAGTAAATATATCATGCTTGATTTTTTGTGGAATAAATATATTTACTATTTTTTAGCTTCTTATTTAGTTTTAAAGGTTGTGTATGCTCTTTCCTTGGTGTCACATTGGTGATGATACATGGAAATCAAAAACAATCTTATAACTTATCTTTTACCTAGTTGATTTTGTGTATGCTCTTTCCTTGATGTCATATTGGTGATGATACCTTGAAATTAAAAACAAGTATAAATTCTTTGTTTTTAATTTTATTTTTATAATTTTTCTATCAATTTTGAATTTCATCACCATGAAGTAGGCTAAACCCCATTTACCAGTGGGGTATAAATAAAGATCTAGTTTTTTCAATTACCTAAGTAGTTATGTGTTTTAATCACACATTAACATGAGGGTATTTCATGCTCCAATACCTAGGTTTTCAACAACTAACTCAAAATCTAATATCATCAATTGTCAACACATTAAAATCCTTATGGTTGTGTTGGGCACTTTGGTACAAGACCTAATAGTGTGTGTCTAATGTATTAATTTTTTCCATAGTTTTTTCCCTTAGATAATCTTGGTTGAACCTTAATCCTAGGATAACCCTTATTGTCATTCGACTTTGGTGCATCAGTTAGTGACAATCATTGAGAAGAAACTTTCCATATACCCTTGAAATTGGACTCAGTGGACAATGGAAATGGTAGGATCCTCCATGGTTAGTACCTTAAAATATTACGTTACAATTGAGAGCATGAACAAGTGACAATGTAAGGCTTAATATTTGTTCACAACCCTTCATCCTAGTTTTTCACCTTTTTATGCAATTTCTTGACTATTTAGAATATAAATTTGTTTTTTATTTCTTTATGTTTACCATGTATTAAAAAAACTTTATTTTTAAATAAATTTTTTTTTAGTTTAAATGTTATCCTAAAAATCACAACTTTCTCTCTAAAATTTCAAAAGCATTTATTTAGAATCAAACTTTTAGTCACTTTGGTATTTTACTTTGTTAGAGTCTAATTTCAAGTCTTTTTTGAGTCAAGTCTTTCCTTGGTAGTGCCATTCATTGAAATAATCATGGATATATGGAATAACAACTCTATAAATTAGGTCACAAATTGAAATTCAAATAATCCATGTTATAACCTAGGATTACATCCAACCAATTTTGATTCAAACACATATTTGAATCAACATCAAAACAATCATCCAAAAAATATAAATTAAAATTTCAATGTCAATACAAACTCACTAATCAATCATTTAACAAATATAAATATGGGTTTGAATATGTATTCATCCTCATCCATCCATCAATAAAATCCAAACTTGAATAGTCATTCAAGTTTCCCAACCATCTAATTCAACCCAAACCCCAACCAATCAATTTCAAACTTGAATACTTATTCATGTTTACATATAGATCAACATCCAAATTTTACCTTATGGACAACATCAAATCAGTTTTTCATCTTTGATAGTAAAAATTATTTAAATTATTTTACAAGTGCCACCCCATCCACAAATTAAAAGTCACAAATCATAAATCAAAATGCTTTCACTAGTCCATCTAGTTACAACCTTAGCATCAATCTAAATCAAACTTTTGATTCACCTTCACCACCACTTTCAAATCTATATTTGATCCAAAATATATTCACAAATCAAACCCAAATTCAATAAAATCTAAATATCTTCCATCCAAATCAATCTTTTAACTCTTACACCCATCAAAACCAACATTTCCAAATTCATCAAAATCAACCATTTCATTATACACTAACCCACTCCCAAACTTGAACCAAAATACATCAAATTCACATTCATTCACAAACTCAACAGATTCAAGTCCATCAACCTTCAAAAATCCACCAAAACTGAATACTTTCACCTTCAAAACAAATCCAATAAATTTACCCTTCCAAAATCAAGGTACCTCTCTAACCCATTTCATTACTAGGGAATCCCAAAACATTCCATATAACCTTACAACTAGTAAACACATTTTAAAAAATCAACCAAGTCTCCCCTCCACTAGTTAGA
Organism: Torreya grandis; assembly: GCA_037957365.1. Taxonomy (NCBI): domain Eukaryota; kingdom Viridiplantae; phylum Streptophyta; class Pinopsida; order Cupressales; family Taxaceae; genus Torreya; species Torreya grandis. The sequence continues at coordinate 911,981 of JARHVA010001346.1, read as the reverse complement.
GCCTTGATTCTAACATCCCCTATCATAATAACAATGGGAATCTAATTATAACACCCCTACCATCTAATATCACTCAACCCCCAGACATACAACAACTTCAAAACTCCCAACTTGTCAAAAACATTGCCATGTCTATTAAGAAAAAATTCACTCCTTTAAGGGAACCTTATGATGTATTCTTTCAAAAATTGGTTGCTACAAACTTAGTCATATTTCCAAACACCAAATACTTTGATCTAAATGTCCCAAAACCTGAGTGGTATAGACCTAACAAATATTATGATTATCACAAAATTGAAGATCATTTTATAAACTATTGTATGAGACTAAAGCATTATATCCAAGATTTGATTAACAAAGGGTGCATCAAGGTAAAGCCAAGGGTATCCACATCTGAATATCATAGCTTGGGTATATGCTAAGATGTCTTTATTAAGCCTAATCAAGCCACACCACTTCCAATTCAAAGTCATAACCTTCCATCCATTTCTCAATACCTCATTTTTGACACATACATTTTCAACCAATCCATAGTCAATCAACCTACCTTTGACAACCATGGTTTACCATCCATTTTTGATGAATATCCCATCTCTATTTAATAGAAAATCTTCAACCAAAAACCTATCTTTGATCAATATCTTATCTTTGATCAATATCCTATCTTTGATAAAGATCACATTTTCGATAAAGATCTCATTTCTAACCAAGATCCTATCTTGGATAAAACCTCATTCAACTAATATAACCTATCACCCATTGGCCAAACACCCAAACCCTTATCACCTATTGAATATGCCATCATCCCATAACATGCACACCAAGTGATAGAGATACTTATAGACAAAATAATCCATGATCAAGGAATTATCAAACCTGTCTATTTCAAAGCAAATGATAGACCTCATAGCATCAACTACAAACCATTTAAAATTCAATGTAAATATGTTAGTGATACTTTTGTTGTTTTTAAGGAAACTTCATCCATAATTAAAATAGGATCCATTCATAGTCTCTATGAGGACTTTTCTGACATCACTCTTTTCATAAACATCACCATACATGTCTTCCATCTTAAAATCTAGTATCTTGTACCTATTGATTGAGACCAATGATCTTACTTACAATTAAATTCCTTATATGATAATAAAATAATTATAGACTTTGTATTTGGTCTCCTACAAGAAGAGTATTAAGAAACATTTACATATTCTTAAGAACAACAAGTGTACCTCAATCAAAATGAATCCTACAATCCAAATGTAAAATACACACCCCATAGTGAAAACCTCTTTGAGGCACTATTAGATTATCAAAATACAAATTGCAATCAAAATATAAATTGAAATATAGAAAATAAAAAAATATGAGTCCCTTAGTGAAAACTTCTTTGAGGTGTTATTGGACAATCAAAATCTAAATCTCAATCAAAATAATCAAGAGGAATCCTTTAGTGAAAACATTTATATGGTACCAATGGATGAGAAAATTAATATATCCTCTACATTAGCATAGTTACAAGATGGATCCTCATCACAAATTGAAAATATCATTGATGCAACATTAAATTCTTAAATCATCCAACTTGAAATTACTCCCAGTCTTTTTGAACATAAGATTATTGGTCCCATTTACCCTTTACATCATGACCCATATACTCATCCCCACTATAATTCCACCCCTCTAAATCTTTCATGCACTTAACACACATCCTTCATCTAACATGCTTTCCACTTCACCCTATTTTGTAGCACCCTCTATCATAAGGGCTATGACTATATCCTGGTAAATTTGGAACAGTCCATCTTAGAAATCAATGAAGTTATCAAAGACATGTCTAAATAACATACATGAAAGATTAATAGTGGTAATCATCCTACATATCTAGCTCTTTTGTAATTAAAATGCCATAAATCAAAAAAAGAAAAGTAAACAAAAAATTAAATTAAAAAAAAAAGAGAAAGAGAAAGAGAAATAAATTTGTACAATGGTGAAAACCATTTATATGACACCTTGGACAAGTATCATGATGAAACCCAATTTTTAGCATCATATGTAAACTAATCAGCTATCTACAAGTACCCTAAACTTAGGGGCAAGCTCATTCCATTTAAATATTATTCATTCTAAATCATCCCTCCATCCTTACCCATCTTAGAACTTTTTTTAATCCCATCCTTTACCATCATACGCTTACCCTAAACCATCCTTACTTATCCTGAGTTATCCTAAAGCATACTTAACCATCCTACACCTATCCAATCCATCCTAAACTCATCCTCAACCATCATACACCATACTTAAATAACCTTACCTATCCAAACATATCCTTATCCATTTAACACTAAACCCATCAAAACCCATCCAATCCTTGCCATCATAAAACCATAATTATTCCCATTTTGAACTTGATAATGAAGTGGAAACATCTTGATACATGTTCTTAGAAATATATTTGTGTATCCTTGTAATGTTATTTTTATGACTAAATACTTTGTTCTTTCATCATGTGTTACCTAGAGTTATTATCTTAATTTTGATGCATTCATATTCATCCATACTCCATATATACTGTATTATTTCCATCCCCTACCATTCACTTTTTAGTGCTACAATATGGTTTTCCCTTTGATAGTATTCCTTGTATATACACCTTAAAAATACCAAAAATATTACAAACTCCAAAAAAATCCAAAACATTAGAAAATCCATCAAAATATTAAAAAATCCATAAAACAATAAAAAATTACCTTCTCCTTAGTTACGTACCCTAGTCAGACCTTATATGGATTACTCATTGGATAGTTCAACATTATCAAAAATTTCATATGCCAAAGGGTTATACTCTAGCCAAGAACATCCAAAAAATCCATTTTCTTACATGTTTTAGTCATTTTCATATGTTTTTAATTCATTTGCTTACCTATATGTATAGTCATTTACTTTATTTTACATCATGGGTGTTTACTTACTTTTGTAGTGTTTATCTACTTCTATTTTTTTTTACTTAAATCATTTTCATTATTTCAAGCATCACTTTTTATCTTATATTTATTATTGTTTCTTGTGTCTAGATCATTGTGTATTACGAATGGTGTTATTGTAATCTTACATATCATGATGCACTAAGTTTTGTCATTGTGAATCTATTAGTCCTTATATGTCTCACATGATAGTCATCATGGTTTTTGTATACCATTGGTGCACATTATCTTATGCAATATCAAAAATTAGGTTGTTTAACTTTTAATCAGTTGGAATTATTATTGAAAATTCAATGCAAAAATAAAATAAACACAAGGTAACTATCAAACCATCTCATGTTATTAGATGAAGAATTTATGTGTCATCTCTCTCTTCCATCCATCTTTATCTCATCAATGTTGTTGAATCAGTTGATCTATCATTATTAATCCATGTAGTCACTTCATTTCCTTTTTATTGGTGTCTGAGCATATCAATCATCCAAAATCATTTCCTAATCTTTCCACTCAATCTTCACACTTATCTATTGAGACTAAAAAAATCACAATATCCATCCTTTCTCCATCAACCCATCACTTACTCAATAAATAAATTAGTCTATTACTCAACCAATCTAAAATCATAGCTTTATAATGGGATATATCAATTCCTAATCATCTCCTATCATATATCATTGTTTGAGCAAACATCAATCCATCATCCAATCACAATGTGCAATCATTAACTTAATTATGTTAATAACATCCATGGGTCAATCTTACATTACATCATCACTTATCTTCCTGTATTAGGAGAACTACATCTGGTCTGATATCCCCACTTAGACTTTTTCCATGATGGATTATGTAGGAAATTCTTAGAGACATGGGGTCTTTAGGGTCATTTCATCCACCATCATCCATCCAAGCCATTTCATCCACATTTTATATTATCATTTAATCAAATTAATATATCTATTTATCAATGCTTGAAAATATCAATTTTGTAAATCTATATCACAAATCAAACAATCTATATTTTTTCTTTTTTTTGCCTTGTGGCTTACCATCATTGGGATATATCATTCCCACATCTACTTTTCAGACCCCTGATTCTGAGCACAATCCAAGCATATAGTCTATAAAGTGGGAATTGTATTTTTCCCAATATCTTCTTTAGGATTTAAAAACTAGGGGTAAATAGTTTTACACATACCCTCTACAATTATTATAGAATATGGGGGTAAATTCATCAAACAAATGGTTAGGTGTTCATTCGATTATCCACATTAGTTATGGACTCATTACAATTGGGCACAAACATAGTATATTCCCATAGTGCTCAACATTTATCACTCTTCTATGTTGGCATCAATTCACATAAGGCATAAGCCTTATGTGCTCACCCAAAGTGTAACATAGAAAGAACTAGGGGTCATGTTGGTATAGTTGTGCCATGGCATAATGCATCATATATAAGACTTGGTCATTTAAAATAAGGCTTTTGGTATATTCATTGGTGCAAGCCCATTTGGGGAACTATATGTAGTCATAAGGGCACAAGCCTTTACTAACTAAGTGAAACATCAGATATGTGCTAGATGGGTTAAGGGGATACTTTAGATCAATTATTCATGATTAAGCTAGGAACTTCTTAGCAAGGGTACCAAATCTTGGATGCATGACTCTCTTTACACTTAGCATATTTCAATATAGTATGATGACATCATTAACTAACATAGGGACACTATTAACATTTTAAATGATAATCTTACAACATAAGTGCTTAACATAACTTATATTGTAATTAACATATCACAACTAGTATATTCACTATGCATTTAAATGGTGAGGCAAATAAAATTCAAACTATAAGTATCATGTTTTACATTAACCATTGTTCATTAATCAAAGTTCAAATACATACTATAGTCCATAATACATAAAAATAAAGTATATGTTGTAAAAGACTTAACAACCTAGTAGCTCATAGGTGAGCTTGAGTAGTACAATTAGAGCCTTAATGGCATCCATGATCTATCTAATGTTAATTATAGTTGTTATAAAGTATAACCAATTCACCAAATCTTCACTACATCAAATTACCCCTTTTTCTTTGGTTTGAGTTGTATTTTATAGGCTATAAGATCACCTTCTTCTAGGGTGGAGGTAGGCACATCAAGTGTTGAGCTAGATATTTAAAAATCATAATATCAGATCCATTACCTTGTACCCTTTGATCTATGATCTCCATGTGTAGCCACTCCTTCAAGATGCCCAAGGAATAATTGAATTGGTTATCCACCTGCCAATTGGCATAAGGTGTGTGTTAGTTCCTCTAGCTGGTGCAAAAGATACCAAAATATAAATCACCCAAATGATTTCCTGACATTGATATGTCTACAATGATGATGTGGATCTATACTTAGTAAAAATAGGGGCCCAACATTACCCCATAAAAAATTTCTAGTCCATGCTCAAACTAGGTTTCCAAAGTCTTTAGTGCGTAAAACTCAAGTATGATTTCCTTAAGTTTAGCACTGAAGTCCTCAAATCCCTTGATAGCGAGCTTTATTTTCTCAAAAACACTATCTCTATGGAGGTAGTGCTAAGCATGATCACATATATCTTATCTATCTCTTTTCTAAAGGCTACAAGATTCTCCTTATCTTTTATCACTCCTATGTCAAGGATTTTTCTTTATTCATAGGCCTTCATTTGCAAGATGTAGAAGAGATCTTCTAGGTTCTTCTCCTGGTCCTTTATCTATGTACTTAGCACATTAACCCTACCCATTATTTTTGTGCACTTCACCTTGCTCATAGATTACATTTGTACCATCAAATCTTCCTTCTCCCCCTTTGCCTACTTAAGGTTTGTATCTATGATGGATGCTTAGTTGGATAAATTCATGAAGATGGCATCGACTACATGTGTACCTTCTTATATCTTTGCAAAGAGGTCATCTACCTCTTCAATCTTAGTATCTATAACTTTCTATAACATGGTTTAGGGGTCTTCATCTTCCTCCTCTTTCATTGGTTCTATTTTCATCCTCAAGAACATCTGCTCCACTAGCACACATACATTATCAACCTCTAAGAGGTTTGATGTATCAATGTTGACCAAAAGGTATAGTTTGACTATATTTATGCACTCATATAGTTGTTTTAGCTTGAACTTCATAGAATACACTTCATATTCAGTGTCTTTACAAAAAAAAATTCCATTTCTTTGCTCTATCATCATTGATTATGTTTTTTATCGACTTTAGTGACCATCTAAATGAGTGCATTTATAGACTTGATTGGGTTCATGGTGCAGGTATTTATGATAAGGGAGTCATTCCCTTATTCAATTTTATCCACACCCAATATGGCCTTTTTAGGTGCCTCAAAGTGAGACTCATCATATAGCTATAAATTTTAAATACAAGTTATTAATGCATCATATCTATGGTGGATTCAGGGGACATGTATTCAAACATGTAGAAATCATCCTCCATCCAACCCTTCTACACTTTTCCCCTTATAATCAAATCCATTCCTTCTTCCTTGATCATGGCCAACTCCATTTTATCTTCTTCCTCTTCATCAGTGTTACCACTTTCTTTAGAGATTTCCTTAGAGGTGTCTTCTTCCCATTCCTAGAGGGGTTTTTCTTCAAACTTATCCCCTTTTTCCACTTCTTCTTCCTATGGTTTCTCAATGCTAAACTCCATGTGTATTCCCTTGGTTCCATCTTCACCTTCATTTTCTTTAGGATCTCATTTACTACTTAGACATGCCTATTATGTAGATTTATCTAATTTACTGGTGGGGGTGTTATGCACCTTCTCTTCTACTTTCATAGTTGGTTCTAAACTTGGAGGAATGTCTTTTCTTTTCTTTTCTTTATTGGCCTTCTCTTCTTTGGCCACTACCTTTTTCCTAGCCTTCTCTTCCTTAGCTACCTTTTCCTTGGCCTCAGCCTTTTCAATATATTTTTGGGTCATGCTCATTTCCTTCATGGCCTTCCTTTTCTTCTCTAGCACAATCACCTTTTGAATATATTCCTCACTCATCCCTAGTTTCCTCTACACCTTTCTCTTTTCCTTATTAGTTTTCAAAGACTATGTGGAGGGCTCTTTCGGTGAGGTGCTCGCCAATTTCTCTGCTTCTTCAAGTGTAGTGGTAGTGCCACCTTGGAGTGCCTTTTAAACATCCTCAGTACTAAGATCCTCTCTCACTTCTTCTTGTAAAATGTAAACTTTGGTTCCTTCTTCTACCTCTTCCTATATATCTTCCTCCCTTCCTTGTACGTGGGCCTCTTTCACCTCCATTTCTACCAGGGTTATTGTCAGCATCACAATGGGTCCCTTGGACTTTCTATTTTTCTACTTCTTACTGGTTGAATCAATTTTTGGTGCAAAGGTCACACACTTATTATTTGGAGCTGAAGGAGCTGCTTCTTCATTGGAGGAAAACCTTAACCTGATGTGCTCTTGAATTTCATCAAGTGTCTATCCCCACTTTTTTTAGGGAGACTTATGCTACATTGTTATTGCTAGATTCCCTTCATCAATGATCTAAATGGGGAGATCATCATAATTCTCAAGGTTTGCACCCTTATTTCATGGCGTCATCTAATAGTATAACATGAAGATTTACCCATTTATCAATTACCTCTAGAGGGGATGGAAGTCTGGTTTATCATAGTCATCCTCCTTATCCTTTATGGCTTTCTCTCTTGGGTGCACATGCTAGTACCTCAACCTATCCTTTTTAGGTCCACAACCTTCATTGATATATATATAGCTACTAAACATTTTTAATATTCCATATCTCCTCCCTAAAATATTTCATGAAAAATACATAAGGGAGTTTGAGCTAACTAGATAGGTTACCATTTATGAGTATCAGGCACACTACATATAAATGTTTCATGATGGTGAAGGTTACCATGCCAAACATGTGCTAGGGAAGCTCTTGTAAGATGCACCATTATATCTCAAATGACTTAATGTATTGAGTGTGACACCCTAACACTCATATCTTATATTTTTTGGGGGAGGGTGGGTAGATGAAGTCCTAGTACTTCAACATTAGGGAGTCTTCGTGCACTGATAAAACCTAGAGATTATCTCCATCACCATCAGGTATGTCAATCTCCTTTATGACTATTAATATCAAAATTAACCCCCATATAAAGTTTTCTCATGCCTTGTGACACTTAAGATTATTATTTACCATATCTTCAACAATAAATTTAGCAATGTTGAGTTTGACCCCTTATACCATTTGATGGGTGACGCATACGTAGGCCTTGTTGATGTCCATCCATCTTTCATCAAGTCAAAGCTTGGAACTTATGATTCATATTATGGCCCTTATTATAGGGTCATTTATGTCGTTTATTTTTAATGTAAACCCTACCTTTTAATACCAAAGGATTTTTTCAAACCTTTCTACTTCTACGTTATCCACCATTATTAGGTGGATGTTTGTGCCTGAGTTTAGGATCCTAGTGATTTAGTTGATTAGTTGCACTAATATCTACATGAGCCTCCCTATGAAGTAGAATTAGTCTCCATAGATGCATGAGAGTAATAACTACATTATTTATTCTAGCTTGCCAAAACATGGAAAATCATATAGCTAGGTTGCATTAGTGGTTGCAAGCCTATCTCAAATGGAGACATCAAATAGTACTATGCCCACCTCTATATTTGTTCCTATGTCATCCACCTAGTCTTGGTTGAGATCCTACATGTTGTTTTATGTGTGGTGGTTTCATTTTTTTATCTTTCAAGTGTACACAAAAGACACCCAAGTTTCCCCTACAAAGATCTTTGGGGAAACTACATTTCCTTGTATGACATTTTGGTGAGCACTCCAAGTTCAACCTCAGTAATGCTAACTCCCTAAATTGGTTATTCCTTATTATTTTTAGTGGTTTTCTATTCTACTATACACACCCTTTTGTAATCTTTTTACACTTATGGTAGACTAAAACTCATTCATTTCTTTCTCATTTTGAACTGCCTAGTGTTAAAGTGTAGTCTATTGATCTTGTCAAACCCTGTAATGTTTCTTGGTACTTCCTCATAGTCATAAGATCTACGATTGTGAATTCAGCTCTTGATCTTCATTTACCCTTAATGGTAGCCTTGACATCACTCAAAACTTCTCTTACCTAGTTATTTAGTAATTCTCTTTCTGCATGCCTCTATTTTAATCTCAAATGAGATGCAATCTCATTCCATATTCACTCATTCTCATTTGGCAGTTATGGGTGCTTAGGGTTTCACCTTGGTAGCATTTTCTCACTTTAGATCTAGTTTAGATCTAGTTTTTCTCTATATTTTGGGTTTTAATTTTATTAAGGTTTGTAACCTAAACTAGTGCATCGTCAACCTCTTTATGCCTTAACTTTAGCTACCCTCTTTATTGTAGGTGAGTAATGGCATGGTGGTGCATGGATTTATTAACATTTGATAAAACCCATAAAATCCATGAAAATATATTACCACATTCACATTTATTGTAGATATTTGTGCCTTTATTATCTCTACATTAAATTCTCTTAATGGCTTATTTGGTGAAGTGACAATTTTTTTTAAATAGTCACTTCTTACCTACCATTGGGTGGGTGCTAGCTTGTCTAGATGATCTTCCTCTTATGCTTCATTCCCCTTGGCATGACCTTTTCCTTCTTATGGCAACCTGGGTGCATCACTTCACATGTGTGTGATTTATCCTCCTCAGTTCTATTTCCTTTTCCTATTGTGTTTCTTTTCAAGTGAACTTCCATTATTTGGTCAATTTCTTTCTCTTTTCATCTTAATTTGGCCTACTCTACCCCATAAAAATCCCTTGAAATAGTTTTATAGTGCTTATTTATCCTCTCTTGATCTCTTGCACATGAGAATCTTGTGCACCTTCTTTCTATCACTTACACACTAACATCTTGTGTGCCTTCCTTTATCATTTGGTACTCATATTTTTCAAAGTTTGGTAAACTCCACGCACCTAAAAACATAGGTGTATAGCCTTAGGCACTTAGAAATCATCTATGTGTGGAAGCACAAGAATAGTTCTCTTATGGTCTTTAAAGTGACAAGCTTATTCACTTATCACCAAATCAACATAAAATAGCACACAACATAAACAAATGTTTGGTTTGCACTAAAATTTATTTTGGTCAACTCAACATAATCAACTTATGACCAAAAATTCAATATTTTGATGGTACAAATTCCATCCTACTACATATAAGGCTTCAATTGGTTTCCATTAAAATACCCAAGGAGCATTTCCTGATTCAATGTGTACAACTTGCATGTGCCTATCTCCAATATGTTATGGATGATATAGGGGCCCATCCACCTTATCTGTAGTTTGCCCAAGTGCTTAAGGTACTTGGATTCATAGAGTAAGACCAATGTTCCTTCAATAAGTACCTTACACTTTATATGCCTATCATGTTATAACTTTTGGCATGCCTTCTCTATCTGTTGGCTCCATCTTGTTTGGAAGCACACCTCATCCAAGTGTTCCAAGTCTTCCAACCATGTACTCAAAGATTCTTGGTCATCCAAATGACCATTACATGTAATGCATAATGAGGTCACCATGAAATCCATCAGTAAAATGGCCTCTAAACCAAACACTAGTTGAAATGGTGTAGCCTTGTTTAGATGCTTGTAGGTAGTGCAATAGGCCCATAATATTGTTGATACCCAATCATCCCAATATTTATGACCAACATCATATATATTTGTGAGGCACATCTTTAGTTTCTTGGGGATGATAAGGGGTTATCTTATGGTGCACCACTATATATTTAGTTAGTAAGATTTGCATAGTTTCATTGATGAAGTGTGTACCTCTATCGCTATTCAAACTAAGTGGGCACATATAGTTACTTATGATGTTATCCCATATAAACCTTGTGGCTATGGTGGTTATGCATTCTTTGGTTGGCACTACCTTGGCCCACTTGGTGAAATAATCAATGGCCAACAAAATATATCTTATGCCTATATGCCTTATTATGGGAGTAATCAACCCAACAAAATCAACTTCCCATTTTTCAAATGGTTCCTAGGCAAGAATTGGGATGAGATACATCTCATCCTAGTGGTTGGGTCCCTATGTGGTGGCAAATGTCACATGCCTTGGCATAATCTTTTGCATCTTGGAATAGACTTGGCCACCACAAACTTGATTATAGCATGTTACATACCATAGTATTTATAGTACAATGGCCTCTTTATATCCCCTCATTTTCCTCTTGTAAAATAGAGTCCCTTTCATTTTCTAAGACACATCAGTGCAAGACTTCATATTGACTCAATTTGTAAAGTTCCCCACTAATGAGTTAAAAGGGGGTGGCATGAACTATGAATTGTTTCTTCTCTTTACTTTTCATAGACTTGGGTGTATATCCAAATGTTAGAAAATTTGATATTTCCACCAAGTCCTTAGGGAAATGATAGATCTTATAGAGCTACAAATTTGGCATATCATCCTTAATAGGTGCTATCACATTTCCAGAGTTGATGTGGGACAAATGGTCTGGGCCTGAGTTATATTTTCTAGGCTTCATGACAACCAAAAACTAGAATTCTTGGAATAGAACTATCTATCTACAAATGAACTCATGGATAATGGGCTTATTCATAAGGTATTTAAGTGCCTCATGATTAGTGAAGAAGATGAATGGGGTCACTAACATGTAATGCCTAAATTTTTGTAGGGTATAAACCATGGGAAGTGCCTCACACTTGGTTTTATATAGTTCTATTTTACTTGGGTTAAGTTCCTACTTGTGAAGGAGATGGGATGATCCATATTACCTTCATCAATCTATGCCAAAATGGTACTAATTATAGATCTAGATTCATCCACATGGATGTGAAATGGAGTCATCCAGTCAGGAAATTATAGTATCAACATGCTAGCTAATTTGAGATTCAGAGTTTCAAAGGCATCCTCTTACACTTTACCCCAATAAAATGGGCCATTTAGTATAATATCTCCTTTAGTAGCACTATAATATTTTCATAGCTTCTTGTTAACTTTATATAGTACCCATAGTGACCTAAAAAGGCATGAATTTATTTCTATGTGGAAGGGGTCTGGAGCTATAGAATAATTTCAATCTTCATGGGAATGATGAGCAGACCATTTTTATAGATGATGTGCTTGAGCAAGGTGCCAAATAGTGTCATGAAGGTGCAATTATTGAATTTAAAATATATATGTAATTATCTACACATCTCAAACATGAGGTACAAGTTATCATAATGGTCACATATGATCCCATACATAGTCTAATCATTTAAATACACTTAGAGGAACTTGTCAATGAAATCTTTAAATGTGGTGATCACCACTCTGGAAAACATGATTAGTACATTATTGAGGCCAAAATACATCATGTTGTAGTTGAAACAACCCCATTCTATTGTAAATGTTATTTTAGGCTTGTCATCTTCCTGATCTGGACTTGATGGTATCCTAAGAACCCATCAGTGAAAGTGTATATGTCACAGCTGGCAATGTCATCTAAGACTTCATCAGTGAATGGAGTCAGGAAGGGGTCAGTGATGTAATAAGTATTAAATAATATATAATCAATGAAAATATAAATGTGACCATCATTATTGATGCTAATAACCATGGGGCTCACCCATTCAAATTATTTCTTAGGGTAGATGACTCCTATGGCTAGGATTCCATCAATCTTTGTTTTAACCTTGTCATGAAGATTGGGGTTCATTAGGAAAGGGAAATTATTGATAGGTCTTACATCATTGGCTATCTTTATACTAATTTTCCCTAATGATGGGTGGGTACCCTTCATGTCTTGGTAATTTTGAGGGAACAAGTCCTGGAACTCTTTCAAGAGATCCACAATTCATGTCAGATCTACATCAGAATAGTATGCACCCAGAGTGTCCATCTTTGGTTCCCCTTATAATATGATGTATACCTTGGTAGTTTTTAATGGTGCATGGTAGGGATCATTCCTCTCCTAATTCAAGTCCTCAACTTGACTACTACCCTCAGTGGTTTCTATGTGAAGATGAGTAAGGTCTTCCTCATTAGGGGTGTTATCATTCACTTAGTGCACTAGCTTCTTTTTACCTATCAAGGTCATCTATTTCCATGCCTCTTAGGTATCATCATCCTCATCACTTGATTCACTATTGATCACTTGATCTTCAAATAAAGTTAGGATTGTTAACCCCTTTTACCTAAACATGTCCTTAAGGTACTCCTCTAGGATTGAAGTGTCCTTAAACACTACCCCACAAACTACTTATAGTGGCTCAATCAATTCTAGGTTGTGCAAAGAGAAGGAGAAAGTGTGCATGAACTTCTCCTTTAGTGAATCCCAATTGGCCATCTTGTGGTGTATCTAATTGATGATGTACCATGATCATACCCATGTCTTTAGGGTCCTATAGAAGGCATGTACCCATAAGCTCCTTGGGGTGTTCTCATTGTAGATAGTCCATGTTTATTTGCATAATCACACATGCACTATAGGTTTAGAGTCATCAGAGTAGGTAGGGATGTCCAAGTCCACAATGTTTTTTATGAATCTAGTGTAGATGGTTGATTTCACATCTTGCCAAGTTGGCAAGCTATGCCTTTTCATTACCCACCAATAAGTGACAGTGGTCCTTAATGTATACACTAGTGAGCCCATCATGTATACTTCTTTTGGGATTAATTATTTGAGGTCATGAACATAGTCTTATAAGGGATTTATCTCCTTATATCTTGAGAGCATTGAAAGTTTACCTTTGCTCAAGAGAAACACTCTCTTTACCTTATTCTTATTGCAAGGGACCCATCTTTTTAAAGTGAGATCAATCTAAACCCAACCATTCCTCATAAGTTTTGGTGCCTTTACATGAACTAAGAGACACCTCTGTTTAGTGGTTTCATAATATTCTTTGACCCATCAATCATAAATAATGTTAATGGTGTCTGATGCTCATTGTTCATCTTCTCAAGAAAGAATTCCTTGCTCATTGGGTTTGAGAGTCTCAACACCTTGAACCATGATATTATATATATGATTGATCTCATTCTCAAGATCAATACTCTCTACATAGGGGATTCCTTGGTCACTTGAGAGGGGGATCATTACCCTCTCCTTTTCATTTTCAAAGTTCATATAGAACCTCTTAAAGTGTATATCTTTGTTATTTGCATAGTACCATGAACTTCCCAAGAGCACTGGATAATTATCTTATTTTTCCAACTCGATCACCTCAAATTTAACATGGAACTTGATGCCCATGATATCTATGATGGTGATATTTATAATTCTAATGGATTTCACTTGGGTCTCAATTGCAATAAAAATCACATGAGGGGAAGGCCTCAGGGCTAGCTTACCCATCTTCTCCCATTCATTCTTAGTCAAGATATTAACCTCAATGCCTATATCCATAAAGACCTCACATAAAAACCATATATCAATGGTGGAATTCATAAGGGGTTCTTGATCATACTCCACATTCTATGTATGTCTAAGTTATTGCACCCTTTCCATGTGTGGTGCAGTGAATTCAAATGGATTTTTTCTTGTATTTTTTAAGAGTAATTTTTTCAATAGGGGAAGCATTCCTTATGTTTGTAAGAGGCATATGATCCTTTTTAGCTCTTGTATCTCATCCTCTTGGCTATCTTTCTTCTTTTGAGAGGTAACAACCTATTCCTCTAGGACTCATACTAGTTAGAGTTCTCCTTACAGGTTCTGGATCATACTCATAGCCTATTATAATACATATTTCTAGCATACATGGTTTGGGTAAGGCATCACTTTGGGTTAAATCTATGTGATGTTCTTAGTTTTAATATTTTCCTCATATTTTATGCATAACTTAGGTGTTGGCATAACTAGCATTTAGTGGTGAATCCACTATGAGTAGTCACCTACACTTTTATTGTCTCTACATGGGTTAGTTGTACCTTCAGAGTCCACTTTTCCATGTTCAACTCATGACTAATCATTCCTATACCCTTGTCTATGCTAGGCCTACCTTGGGTCAACTTTTTATATAATTCAAGTCATTCCTTGACCTTATGGTCCCTCAAAAATACCCACATGTGGGACATGTAGGGTAGTTGCACTAATAGTGTTTTGTGGAACCACACCTGTAACATGAGTGAGGTTGGAACCTTCCACCACTTAATCCTCCACCTTACACTCTAGTACCTATTCTCATTCCATAGCCTATGTTTTATTGGCCATAGCCCTCATTTCCTTGGATTGCTTATCCTCTAACTACTATAGTGGCATGCCTTCTGCCTCTCTCCATATTTTTGCACATCTCATCAATTACTTGATAGTCAATTGTGGTATGAGTGTAGGCATCACACAATTGATAATATATGGTTATGTTAACTTTATTGGCACATTACAATAAATGAAATTTTCAAACATCATGCACCTTGTGACAGACCTATAACTCAAAAGCAATGTGCACACATTCCTTTAAAGGTAGTTATTCCTATTATGGCCTTCTATATTGAAGTCAGTGTACCATAATTATTTTTAAACATCTTAAGATGAACTAACAATCAACTTATAGATTTGGGAGGCCATAGATGCAATATATGCCTCCATGCATGGGCTGATCCTAGTATCAATTCTTCCAATTGCCTTAGCTCTGATCATGGCTTCAAGTGCTTATGAGGGTCTACGAATGTCTTCATGGAGCATGTTCTTCTAAATGACACTACTAATGCTCTAATGAACCATTATGCATGCTAGGAGGAGTGAATGTCATGAGTAATCTTGTAAAGAAGATTTTAGAACTTGGAATCATATAAGCACATGCTTTATGAAATCCCTTAGTTAATCTCCTTCAATGTGGTGATGATTTTTTATTCAAACTTTGTTATCTTGAATTCCTCCAAGAATGTTTTTCTCAATGTGTTATAGTCAACCATTGCCTGGTTAGGATCAAATTTCATATACCAATTATGGGCATGATCTAGTAGATTTATCATGAATTGGGTTGCCTTGTGATTTAAGTAGGTGATTCCCCAAGTGCATCATTATAGCTCAAATTTAAGAACATGCTCTGCAACATTCTCCATGCCATGATTCTCTAGTAGGTATATGGCCATCTCATAGTAAATTTATTATGTGGGTGCAGATGGCATCTAAGGCATTTGTTTTCCTTGCATATATCTAGGTGGTGATATTATAATACCTATAATCACTAGGTTAGGCATTGGTCTTGTTATTGTTGGTGTCATTTATGTCAAAGGCACTATACTACTCACTTGTGGTATTGGGCCACTTCTTATAGGTTGTTGCCTAATTTGCATAGCTAACATTGGTTAAGCTAGAATGCTTATACTTTATTTCTATTTCATGATCTATCACCCAATGGTCTATAGGTATCCTCACTCAACTCCTTGTAATTAATCACTTATTCAATTAAAAAATTATACTCCAAGTCTGTAAAATGGTCAAAGTATATGGTGAAAATAGTGTCAATTATCTCTCTTCTTTCTTCTTATGGGGGATCCAAAAAATGAGCTTGCACCATAGGTTCAAAGGGGTTAGGTACATTTGGTGCATCTTTAGTTATCAAATTCTATATAAACCTAGTGCATTCCACACCCATCAATTATTGAGCTCAATTTATCGCTTCATTATTTTTCTCTTCCTCACACTACCACACTTCAAGAGACCTTTCCCCATGCCCTTCCCACTTGTTATGGGTTCTCTCGACACTACCAAATTATAGATATTCCATCATCCTATGCCTTCTCTTATTATAATTTTGTCTCCTAAGCTCTTGGGTGTCAATCTACTCATCTCCTTCCATTGTGCTTCACCTACACACCCCCTTCTTCCTTGTTGTGTTTCTCATACACAAAAGTACTCTAGCCTTCCATTTTCATAGTTTCAAAGCCATAATCCACCATTAGTTTCTTCAGTTCTACATCAAACTCTTTCATAAATGTGCCTTTGGTTTGCACAAAAACTAATACTCTACTTCCTTAGGGTATAATTATGTAAAAATAATGAACTCAAGCATGTAACTATTCAACACTCCTTGCCATCATTTGTCTACTACTCTAGTCCAAGTGGTATCTAGAATCCCATGTCTCTCTAAGCACTCTTTCATCCACTCAAGGTGTTAACCATAAATTCATCTTCTATTGGTCACATAGGTATCCAACCATCAGTACACATGCTTGGTAGTTCATAGAAGAAGACCTCATATAAAACATCATACAAGTTGTTCAGAACCCACTTCCTCAGCATTTGTCCTATACAGGTTAGATGCTTTAGTGTAAATCTATCTTACACCTATCACAACTAGTGCTCAATGTTCTCAAGGGAGAGTTATATAATTTATATATCACACCATTACAATAAAAAATTCAAAAATATTCCCGATACTAAAATGAAAATGTCATAGAATATGGGGGTAAATTCATTAAACAAGGGGTTAGGTTCTCACTCAATTGTTTGAGTCAATTTTGGACTCATTATAACTGGGCAAAAATGTAATATATCCCCATATCTTTCAACATTATCACTATTTTGTACTAACATCAATTCACATAAGGCACAAGCCTTATGTGTTCACTCAAAGCATAGTAGATAAAGAAATGGGGCCTACATTATGCTAGTTGTGTCATGGCACAATGCATCATATATAAGACTTGGTCATTTGAAAGAAGGATTTTGGTGGATTCATTGGTACAAGCCCATTTTGGGAAGTAGCTCTGGTCATAAGGGTGAAATCATTTAATAACTAAGTCTAACATTAGATAGGTGTTAGATGGGTCAAGGGGATGTTTTAGATCAAGTGTTCATGCTTAGGCTAGCCACTTCTCAGAAAGGGTACCAAAGCTTGGGTGCATGACTCTCTTTACACTTAAGCTATTTCAATAGAGTATGATGATGTCATTGACTAACATAGGGATGCCATTAATTATGTAAACTAGAAGCTTACAACAAAAGTGCTTAACATAACTTATATTACAATTACCATATTACAACTAGTATATTCACTATGCATTTCAATAAGGAATCAAAATATATTCAAACTATAAGTACCATGTTTTAAAATAACCATTATTCATTAATCAAAGTTTAAATATAGAGTATAGTCTATAATACATAAAAATAGAGTATATACTAAAAAAGACTTAACAACCTAACGACTCACAGGTGAGCTTGGATGGTATAATTGGATCCTTAATGGTATCCATGCTCTATCTAATGTTAATTATGGTCATTATAAAGGAGAAACAATTCTATAGAGATGGATTTTATAAGCAAAGAAGGTTTAATGGATGTGGAGCTGCAAGGAATTTAATACACCTAGAGCAATAAGAGACTGAACAAGGAATGCATACAGGCTAAGCTTGATAGGGCTCTCATCTCCCCAAACTGGATAAAAGACTATAATTGTAAGTTGGAAGCATGCCACAGAATAGGCTCAGATCATTTCCCTCTAATATTTTTAGCGGATAAACTGAACCAAAAAAAGAATCATCCATTCAGATTTGAAAAGATGTGGCTGCAGCATCCACAGTTTGAAGACAAAATAAAAGAGTGGTGGAATATCTCTATAGAGGGATCAGCTCTCTTCCGAGTTGTTTCCAAACTCAAAAATGTTAAAAAGAAAGTTAAGAAATGGAATAAGGACTGTTTTGGAAATATTTTTGTGGAAAAGAAGATCATCAAGGAGAATATCAAAAGAATACAGGAAAAAATCCAGCAATATGGATATACTTCAGAATCCCAAAGAGAAGAAAGCGAACAATTGGTACAGTACCAAGACATAATAACTAAGGAGGAAATTTATTGGAGACAAAGATCAAGGGTGCAATGGTTGAAAGAAGGAGATAAAAATACTAAGTTTTTCCACCTCTCCACTTTGAAACACAGAGCGAAAACACATATCTATCATTTGAAAAAAGGAGTTCAGAAGATAACAGAGGAAAAGGAAATCAAGGAGGAAATGATTTCATTTTTCTCCTCCCTAATGAAGGCAGATAGAAACATCGACTTGAAAAGTTAGGCTGATATTCTACGAGTGATCCCCCCATTGATCTCGAAGGAGTAGAATAATATGTTATGTTCTATACCTAAGGAGGAGGAAATCTTTAAAGCTGTAAGATCTCTTGGAGGAGAAAAAGCTCCTAGACCAGATGGTTTCCCCATGTTCTTTTTTCAAAAGTTCTAGAAATTTATAGGAAAGGATGTCAGTAATGCGGTGAAGGAGTTTTTTGGAGCTAAACAGATGCTGAAGGAAATTAATGCCACTTTTCTGTGCCTTATTTCGAAGAAAGCAGGTGCGGATAGCCCTGATCAGTTCAGGCTGATAAGTTTGTGCAACTCTCTCTATAAGATAATCTCCAAAGTACTTACGACCAGACTAATCCAAGTGATCCCCTCGATAATTGTTGATCAGCAAAATGGATTCATTCTTGGCAGACAAATCCTTAACTCAGTTTTAACAGCGCATGAGAATATTCATTCACTGCTCAAATCCAACACTGAGGGGTTCTTAATGAAAGTGGATATAGCAAAAGCATACGACAGGGTGGATTGGCATTTCCTTTCTAAAAGCCTTATTGCCTTTGGCTTTGAACAAAGAGTGGTTGATATTATCAAACAGTTGATATCTACTACTTCTATAGCTGTGTTGGTAAATGGGACCTCGTCTCATTTTTTCAATCCGTCTAGGGGATTAAGACAAGGGGATCCTATATCCCCTATTCTGTTTATTATCATGGCAGATAGTATGGGATGATACCTTGGGGACTTGGTTCATAGAAGCCAGTATAAAGGTCTGAGACCCTCTTCGCATCCTTTAACTTGCTCCCATGGTCAATTTGTGGATGATACTATTTTCATGGGACAGTCTAAAGTAACTGAAGCAAGAACTCTTAAGGAAGCAATTAATCTGTACACCTCTGCCTCTGGACAACTGATAAACTAGAATAAAAGTGCATTTTTCTTTACTAATACCCCTGATTATAGATATAACAAAATTGCTAGAATTCTTGAGTGCTCTATAGGCTCTTTTCCTTCCATATACCTTGGTCTCCCTTTTGGTTTGAAAGCCCCTGAAGCTTTTTGGGAAGGACTTATTAATAAATTTAGTAAGAAGTTAGCGGGATGGAAAGGCTGTCTTCTTAGCCAAGGAGGAAAGTTAACCCTCCTCAAATCTAGTCTTCAAAGCATACCTACGTATGCTTTGAGTCTTTTCAAAATCCCCTCTAAATTTGCTGAAGCAATTGAAAAAATCCAAAGAAACTTTCTTTGGTCAGGTTCTGAGGAGAAAAGGAGAATGCCTCTAATTGCATGGGATAACTTTTGCAAACCAGTTAAGGATGGTGGACTTGGTATAAGGAAAATAAGAAGTATGAACACTGCCCTTTTAGCTAAACAGGGATGGAGGGTCTATCAGGAAAATAAAGAATGGAGTAAAATATGGAAGCATAAGTATTTATTTAAGGCACAGTCACTTCATGACTTCTTTACTACCCCAGATATTTCTCATCCGTCTGCTATTTGGGGGTAGTCCAGGGAACAAAACATGTTCTTGAAGATGGAAGTTCATGGAAAGTAGGTAATGGTAAAAAGGTGAAATTTTGGGAAGATATTTGGGTAAGAGGTAAACCCTTACAGGAAGAAATCCAAGATAAAGATGTTATAGAAAGATGTAAACAAAGAGTGGGCATAATGGTTAATCAATACTGGCAGAACAACACTTGGGTAAACCTCACTGACTATGATCAAGATCTCAAGGAAATTCAATTATCCCTAAATGCTATATATCTATATCCTAATCAAGAAGATAAAATTGTTTGGTATCATGAGCCAAGTGGCCAGTTTAAAGTCTCTTCTATCTTCATCTCCAAGGGAAATGGCAGAAAACTGTTATGGACAAGAGCCTGGATTAAGGGGCTCATTCCTAAAATCAAGTTCTTTTTCTGGACCCTTCTCCAAAATAAAATTTTGACTCTGGATAATCTACAGAAATGGGGAATCAATATTGTTAACAGGTGTATTCTATGTAAGAGAGACCTTGAAGATAGAGATCATCTGTTTGTGAATTGTTCCTTCACTCAGCTTGTTTGGAAGGAGGTTCTCAATCTGTGGGGCATTACATGGATTCACCAAAAAAATGTTGAACTTTCTCTCAAAAGCTAGTATTGTCCTTCAAAGAACCCTGAAGTTCTCTTTTTTATGGAAAATTACTCTTCCCCATATCTGGTGGGGAATATGGAAGGAAAGAAATAACAAAATATTCAGAAACAAAGAGCTCCCTGGATGGGTGGTTGGCCAGAACATCATTAGAGCTCTAAAGGAAAATTTTTCTTCTCAAAAAAATCTAAGCTCTAATCTCAATGTGGATAATCCCCTGAGGACAGATTTTATTCTTGGTAAAACTGATAACCCTAGATCAGGTGTTACTTGGATTAGTCCACCTCAAGATTGGATTAAAGGTAACTTTGACGGTGTAGCAAAAGGGAACCCAGGGAATGCTGGTTGTGGTGGTGTTCTGAGAAACCATGTGGGTATGGTTATTGATGCTATCGCAATTCCCATTGGTATATCTAACTGCCACATTGTTGAAGCTACAGCTGCCCTCCAGACCCTTAAATTAGCTGTGGACTCGAGATATTCCAAATTATGGCTTAAAGGGGACTCTTTGAATGTTATAAATATCCTTAATAATAAGAATACTGCGTCTTGGACCATAGAGGATAAGGTAAAGGAGATGAAAAATCTTTTGAATAAATTTGAAGAAATAAAAATTACCCATACCTACCGTGAAGCCAATGGTGTTGCAGATTGCCTTGCTAATTGTGCTGTCTGGGAAGGGCAAAAAGTGAGGTGGGACGAAACCTTAGAAAGGAACGTGGATTTAAGGGCGATCATTCTTCTCGATGCCACACATGCGAAAGAAGGTAGGATTGGAGTGTAATAAAATCTTAATGAGTAGGAGGAGTGGCAGCACGGGGAAAGGAACCCAATTATTAAAGAGTAAGGCCCTCAAGAGGGAGAAGTAGATCCTGAAAAGCCATAAACAAAGTCAATGTCCCAATCAACTTGACAGCAGGAGGATTCAGGGTAATATCCACAGTAATTGGGATTCAAAGAAAATGAGTATGGCACGTGAAAGGAAGGGAGAACCCCGTAAACAGGAGCCCAAGAGCTATGCAAAATGGAGAGAGAAACATCAAGTCTGGAGAATTCTATAGAAAGGAAATGTTATGAGTTACATGGAAAGACTCCATGGCTCTAAACCGCATATCACGACGGCCTTCTTCAAAAATTGGTCTGACGACAGGGTCACCTTGCATGATATAACTGTAAATTTAACTGAGGATTTTCTTGCTGAGGTTACAGGGTTGCCAATGGATGGACTCAAATTTTCAAAGCAGACCAGCATTTCAAATGAGGCCTTTTGTAAGTTCCCCAAAATGGATGAGGAGGAGCAGAAGCTGGTCAAAAATGGGGATTTTTATGAGCTAGACCAGATTAAAGGGATATGGAGGGACGTCCTAAGCTGTATAAGGGAGTACTTCATCTTAGACGAAAGAAGCAAATGAGTGCATAAGTTCCATTTTGTCTTCTTCAACCACTTCAGGCATAAGGTTAGCTTGTCTTTTCCTTTTTATCTTCGCTACTCCCTGATTCAAAGCCTTTATGCTCATAGGAAAAAAGATTTGCGCCCTATTCTTCATGAAGGCCTTATTCTGCTTATTGAAGGCTATTGCAAGAATAGGGCACTGGTTAAGTATCCCAAACAGGGGAAAAATAAGTTGCCAGGAAATAAAAAAAATGAAAATGTAAGCAAAAGAGGCAAAATTAAGACCCCTAATCCTAATAAGCAGAATGTAGAAGAAGAAAGGGGTCGGGAGAGAATTGAAGAACCCGAGGAAAAACCAGAGGAAGAAGAAGGAACTGAGAGCTGGGACACCAACTCTGGTAATGATGAAGAAGGATCAGAGGAAATTGAAAAAGATAAAGTCAATACAGAGGAGGATTCTATTACCAGAATAGAAGAGACGGAGGAAAACCAGAAAGCGTCAGAGGATGATTTTGTCCAGGAAGATCCTGGTGAGGACCCAACTTCTAAGAATGAAAAGGAAATCTCTGTCCAGGAAGATATTCAAAACAAGGAGATGGAAATTCAACCTGGAATCAATGAGCAGGAATAAAAGAGTCAAGAAGACTTCTTTAAAGAAGCCAGGAATAGCCCCAATAAAAAGTCTAAGGATTGGAGAGGGAAGAATCAGAATGATGAAATACACACTCCTATGACTTGGGTTAACTATAAAGCTGAGTCTTCTTCCCAATTTGATTCCTGGTTGTGTAGGGAGATCATTGATCTCAAGAGAAAAGTAAAAACTTTGGAAGATTCTCTGAAAGCTGCTTGGAACAAAGTAAACAACATGGAAAATCAGTTAAGCGAGATCCCTGTCAAGCTCAAAGCTTATGAAAACAACCTCTGGGAACTAATAAAGGACAACAGAAAGAAAATGGAGGAAGTAACGTCCAACATTTGTGCAGCTGCTATCAATATAGGTAAACGAGCCAATGAGGAGACCAAAGCACTAGAGGGTCCCAGCAAAAAGACAAGGCAAAGTTCCAGAAAGAAAGATACACAAAAAGGAGCTTTGCTGGAGGTTACCACCCAGGAAAATGCTTTGAAAGGAAAAGAAGCCATGAACTTGATACTGGAACTGGATGAATAATCTAGTCCTTGTTGGTTTAGAAACTGGTACTGATCTTTGTACTCCTTTTGTTAGCTTTTGTTTGTTGTGATACCAGATTTTTGTTTCTGGGTTTTGACCGGTTGTGTCTCTAATGGTTTCAGGTCCATTTAAAACCTATTTTTGCTTCTTCACTGTAGTGTTTTTTAGGCATTGCCTGTGGGCTTAGACGTTCTTTTTTTGCTCTCTGTTAAAGGGTTTCGGGGCCCCTTCAAAACTTGCTTTTACCTCAATCTAAAACAATTCTATAGAGATTTGCTACATTAAATTTCCCCTTATTCTCCAGTTTGATTTATATTTTATATACTACAAGAGCACCTTTTACTAGGCTGGAGTTACACACATTTGGTGACGAGATGAAGCTTTATCAATCATACTATCAGCTCCATTACCTTACAACCTTTGAGCTATGATAGCCACATGTAGCCACTATACTATCAGCTCCATTACCTTACAACCTTTGAGCTATGATAGCCACATGTAGCCACTCCTTGAAGATACCCAAGAAATAATTGAATTACTTATCTGCCTACCAGCTAGCACAAGGTGTGTGTCAATTCCTCTAGCTAGTACAAAAGATACCAAAATTACAATCATCCCAAATGATTGCCTCACACTGAGATGTCTGTAGTGTTGGCACAGATCTATACTTAGTTGAAATAGGTTCCCAATAATAATTTTATTAACATTAGTATTGAGACAAGTATATATATTATTGATGATATTTTTCTCATTTCCATCCCTCATTCAAATCATTCTTCATCCATTTTTTTCCAAATTTATAGGAACATTAAATCAATTCATTTTGAATTTATACTCAAAATTTTACAACAATCTCTTAGCGTAAAATTAACATAATCATTTGAAAATTCAATAAATTTTTTATATTTATAGATCCGTAGTTTATTATTACTAAGATATATTATTCCCACACCTACTCAATCCACCCTTGTGTCATTAAAAATAATAATAAGTATGCAATCTACAAATGGTTAAATTATTATTTTTCAAATCTATACTCTAGTTTTCACCAACTAGGGGAAACCTTTTTACACCACCAACATCTTGCAAATTTGACATCAATTTATCCATACATGGATTTCTCATCCATCCACATCATTTTAACCATTTCCTCTTTTTATTAATTTTGAGCATTTATCCATGTTCTCACACAAACCCTCAAGGGGGAATCACTTCAATCATTTTCATTCATTTGGGAAAAAAATTTCATTTTTAATCATCAATACTCTACTTCTTCTACTATTCTTAAAAATAGTATTGCTTCACAACACTATTTCAAAGAAGGGAAAATTTAGATAGCTAAATTTTAGTTAGTGTCAAAATGCACTTAAATCTATTTAATAATTTTTCTTAAATTAATAAATCATATTTCCTCCCAAAATCAAATAATTAAATAATTCAAATATTGAATGAATCAATTATGCACCCTTAAATCCTTATTTTAAATAATAAAATCTAGATTTTCAACTTATTCAAACCATCTCCCACTTTTTTCTCCCTCATCTTGACCAAATCCACAAAGTTCTCCACCTCTTATGACTCATCCCTTGAGTTTTCAAGGAAATTGACTTAGTCTTGTTGAGTCAGTTAACCAACCATACTCTTTTCTCAACTATTTTAAAAAGGTATTTATCCTCATGGGTGAGGACTCATTATCCATAATTGATCATTTGGATCATTTAAAAAGTCCAAATGATCCTCCACCATTGGATCCTTCTCTAAGCTTATATAAATAAGCTTGAAAATATCCATTTTCAAGCAATCTTTTGACATCATAATCGCAATTATGAAATTAAAGATCTACACACAAGCAAATCAAAGTAAATCAAAGACTTCCTTTTGCACCTAAACACTACCCATTATATTTTTTTCATTGGAAGAGTGAGCACCACATAATTGAAAGAATAAATTAGATATATATTTCAATGGAGAAATCTTGTGCATTCAAAGTGTAAAGTTTGTGATTATTGTTTTCTTTATTTTTTTCTCTAACATAGTTGAATTTTAGCTTAGATTAGGATTAGTTTACTTTATTTTCAAGTCTAAATTTAGTTCATACATTTATGATTAAAAAACTTTCCTTTCATACCAGTAAACTAAGAGTACATTCCTTCTTTGGGAAAGTAAACTTTTTGAGAAGACTCATTCCTGATTTTGCTAAGCTCACAAGACATATTGCAAACATGATGAAATTAAAACCTTATTTCAAGTGGAACAATGAATGTAAAGAATTTTTTAAAAATATAAATACTACTATTTCTCATGCACTGATATTGGTATGTCATGATTTTTAGAAAGAGTTTATTATTTACTGTTATGCTTCAGAGCATACACTCTTAGTAATTTTGATTTAGAAAAATAATGAGGATATCGGATCCCCAATTGCCTTTATGAGTTGTAATCTCAAATATTATGTTTTTAAATATTCTTCTGAAGAAAATCATGTTTATGCAGTCATGAAATCAGTCAAGCAATTTAGGTATTACATATTGCATTTTCATTTTATGGTAATGGTACCAAGTACAATAGTCAAATCTATTTTGACTCAATAAGAACCTAGTTCTAAAATAGGGAATTAGATAACTAAGGTTTAATAATATGATCTAGAAATAAAACCTAAAAAACTAGTCTGAGGGAAGGGACTATGTCAACTTATGGTAGAACAAAGAGATATTAAATCAAAATCTTTGACATTTTTAGGTGAACAAAATGATCAAAAACTTCCTTTGGTATTTTTTGTCGATTCTACTAATGAATCATTTTTTGACATTACTTTCTTCCTAATGTATGGATAATGTCATTCACACTTGGATGTTAAATAGCATAGAATAATCAAAATATGGGCTAATAAGTATGTCATATGGAATGGCATTCTTTTCAAGAAAAGCTTTTATGGATTTTTATTATGGTGCATAGATAAGGAACAATAGAAAAAATTATTGCAAAATTTTCATGATCAAGCTTATAGAGGGTAATTTTTTTCTAGAGTAATAGCATACAAAATTCTTAGAGCCCATTACTATTGTCTAACTCTTTTCAAAGATTCATACAAATGGTTAATAAAGTGTGAGGCATGTCAATAGTTTATAGTTAAGCCCAGGTTAGCAGCACTTCCTCTTCAACTCATGATAGTTAAAGATCATTTTTCAGTAATGGGGACTATATTTCATTGAGACATTGAACCCTCATTCTAGCACAAGTCATACTCACATTGTCACAATGATGAATTACTTTAATAAGTGGGTAGAATTTGTTCTTATAAAATAAATAACTTTAGAAGTTATTTATAACTTCATCAACTAAAATATATTGGTACGATATAGAATCCCACAAAAAATGGTTACAAATAATGTCTCCAACTTTTCTTATTCATATATGATTACATTTTTCTATGAATATAGTATTTCTCTATCTCATTTTTTGAACTATAATCCAAAAGGTAATGATCAGGATGAATCAAGTAACAAAAACCTATTTATAATCATGTGCAAGGTGGTAAATGAAAATCATAAAAATTATCACAAAAAGGTATATGATACTCTTTGGATAGATCGTATAATTTTGAAAAAGTCTATTGGTATGTCTCTATTCCAATTTTTATATGGAGTAGATGTTACAATTCTCATAACTCTTGAGTTACCTACCCTACAATTATCTAGAGCAATCAAAAATCTAAATTTTGAAAGTTCATTGGATAAGAAAATATTCTATCTACAATAATTAGAATAAAAAGAATACATGGGGTTTATATGATCACAAAACATCAAGCTCATGTCAAACTTATTTTTGACAAAAAAGATAAGAAAAGAGACTTCTAAGTAGGATATTTGGTATTACTTTGGGATAGTTGCAGGGAGTCAAAATGGAGTAATGATAAGTTTGATTTACTTTGGATGGGGCCATTCAAAATCAAGAACTTATGTAGTAATAACACTTTTTACCTAGCATATCATGATGGAACCCATCTATCATTTCCCTTTAGTGGGCAATATTTGAAACACTATTTCCAGTAAGAATCAAGTGGCCCTATTCTGTACATATGTAAATATGATTTTGGATGAGATTATTTCCTACTCTTTATTTTGGTGTGTGCATTTTTTTACATAAAGGTGGAAATATGTCTATTGCCCCTCCTTATCCATGCTTTGATTTTCCTTGCCTACACATTTTTATTATTGTGATCTCTATCTGGGAACATCATGGACAATCACAAGTTTTGAAAGAGTGACAAATGGAACAAGTCTTTGATAAATCTCTTTAGGTGAATAAGATGATTTGGCCCAGTAGTGCATGTTCATTTATCATATGATTGAGATAGGTGAACTAGCTGTCAGTTGGTCAGATTTGGATATAAAAGTGTAAGAGAAACATTTCTCTCTTTGCATTTTAGCTTGTGTAAAAATGCATAACTAAAAATTCCCTTGCATGCACTATCCTTTTGGATATATGAAATCACCTATTAGGCTAAGTACATAACCCTTACATACATTATATTTTGACATGTGATAGCTTTCTAATGGCTTGAGGACCCATCCCTTTCTTGAAGATCAAAAATCTAAAGATTTTTCAAATCTAGCAAAGTTTTCGTTGAAGACTCTATTACCCAATGGAAAAAGCACCAGACTATAAAACTAGAGAATTCAAGTTCTTTCTATTCTTTACAATTTTAAATCCTAGTTAAAGCCAACTATTATCATAAATTTTGAAAATAATGAAAAATTAGTAGAAAAAATCAACTTTTAAATAAACAAAAATGTCAAAACTTTGAAAAAATCAAAAAAATTAATTAATTACTCAAAAATTGATTAATTAAAAATTTATGATTTTTTTTGTTTTTATCTCAAAGTGTTTTTAAACCTATTTAAACCCTCTGTGAAAAAGGTAATTTGCATTCCATTTAATTTGAAAAAGACAATTTGTTTTTTGTGAGTTGTGTAAACACACATTCTTTTTTCACAAGTTGTGTAAATTTTAAAAACTTTTTCAATCTCTAGGAAATTTGCAAAATCATTTTTGGCTTTGATGCAATTTGCAATTTTGTTTTGGGTTTCCATGTAATTTACAAAATCTTTTTTGATTCCCATGTAAATTGAAAAAATGTTTTTGGTTCCCATGCAAATTGTGAAAAAAATTGGTTCTCATGAAATTTGTAAAAAAGTTTTTAAACTTTGTGTAATTTACAAAAATATTTTAATTTTTTGGTTTTAGTACCACTCAAAGTCATGCTTCTTTTAATTGTGAAAATGCAAATTACATTTTTAAATCCATGTTGATCCAAAATTCTAAATTGCATTTTTATCATTAAAATTTTTTGTTAAAAGTTAAAAATTATTTTTAAGCCTACATGTAAACTCATAAATGCTTCTCAAAAATCATGCAAATGCATTTATTTCTTCAACCAGTGACTATCGAGAGCAATTTTTCTCAAATTCAATGAGGGGAAGCAAATTGAAGAAAAAGAATAATTTTTTTGTTGATAAGTTCTCAGAGAATTTTGAAATATTTTTCAAGACATATCTAGGTGCTACATCGAGTTTTTATCCTGAAAGGCTCATATGAGAAATAACAAGCTGTGTAATTTGATAAATGTCATTCTAATTTCCTCTACCAACAGAAGCACCATTATGGTCATTCAACATTGAAGGGAAGTAGAATTAATTTTTTTTCTTTTTCTCCTTGACTATACAATCCATGAAACTTCCAACAAGCAAATTTCAAATTATTTTATTTTTCTACCAACCATATGCCCCAAAAAGAAAGTGAGTTTTTTGCTAAATTTTCTAAATTCTCCCAACTTTCATGCTAAGTTGTACCACTTAAGTTTTGAGCAGCTTGTGTCAAAGTGTCCATAAATTTTGTTTTTCTCCTCAAAAAGGTAGGTTGTATAGCCCCCCATAACACTCAATTTTGTCAAAAATTCAAGCTTTTATGTTGCTTCTACCAAATTGTGCAACCTCTTTCTAAGCATATAGCTAAAAATTTCAAAAAAAAAAAAAAAATCTTCCTTTATACCAAGTCGTATAGATTTTATGAGGATATATTTAAGATATATTTTTCAAAAAAAATAGTTTATTTCTCTCTCCACCAAGTCATCATACCCCTACATGTGTGAATAGTTTCAAGCACCATTTTCTCAAAAAACATTATTCCACCTTTCCAACACCAATCGTATGGTTATCATACACCCAAGTAAAAAAAATAATAAAAATAAAAATGTTATATGTAGTATAAAATGATAAAAAGGGGGAAGAATAAATATTTAGGTGAGGAAATAGTAAAAATTTGATGAGTTGAAAAAACAAAGTAAAATTGCCTAGTGAAGAAAATAATAAAAAGGTGAAATTTTGAGTTTTATATATATATATATATATATATATATATATTTCACTCAAACTTTTCACCTTTTTATTATTTTCTTCTCTAGGCAATTTTACTTTGTTTTTTCAACTCATCAAATTTTTACTATTTCCTCACCTAAATATTTATAGCCAAGAGGAGAAAAGGGAGAAAAAACCAAGTGGATAATAATAAATATTTTTGGGTGGAAATTAAAAAGGAAAAAATTGGATAAACAAATTTTGGCATGATATTAGTTATTTACAAATTTTGAGAATTTCCAATTTGCCCATTTTTGAGTTGATGCATTTTTGGCATTAAAGAGGATGTTGAAAAGTTTGATGGGGTTCTTTTAGAAAACTTTTGTTTTTCCCAAACTGATAAAAGTTAGGAATTGAATTGGTAGTGGTGAATTTTCATCTTTTGGGTTCATTGCATGGTCATGAATTTCCTCTAAATTTGTGTTGATTTTATGAAAAAAATATTTTTGTAAGATTTTTAAAAATTTTGGAAATTTTTAAAAATCACAGGGAATGGGAATATCTTGAAAATTGAAAATAAATTATTTTATAATTTCTTTCATTCATTTCCATTGGCCAATTTGTTTTTTGAAAAACTACATAGAGGAATTTGAATAGGTGCATTTGCAAGTGGAAAATTTGGTCAAAGGGAAAATTTATATTCATACAAGGAGCATTAAAAATATGTTGGAGTAATTTGAAAAATAAATTTGTGAGTACAAATTCAATTTGCATTTTCATCATTTCTCATAAATAAAGAGATTTTCTACCAATTTTCAAATTTGTCACTTTTATTATCAAATTGATATCTTCATCTCATACTCTATAAAAGGAGATTCTGAGTAAAGGTAAATAAATCATGAGGTACCAATTATAAGGTATTTTTCTTCCTTTTTCACTTGACTTCAATGTTAGAAATATCACTGACATCAATCTAGGCCACATGAACTTGGATGAGTTTTGGGAGAGAATGAATGCATTACATAAAATGGATTTTGGTGAGAGTATTTGTGATAGTGGTTTGGCACAAGTGATGAAATTTCCAATGTCATTACATTTTATTGAGTTAGTTTTGATTGTGTTAAATAATTATAAATCAGATACATGGGAGGTAAGAGATCCCAAGGAGGAGCTAGTAGTGAGTTTTACTCCTAAACAAATTGATAGCATTTTTTACCTTCCAAATCATGAATCCTTTATGCACCTAACCCCTGAGACCTCCCAAATATTTTGGGATGACAATGTTTTAGCATGTTTTAAATAGATCAATAAATCTTGGTTGAATTAGCCAAAGCATTCTTCTACTTGATTCCAAAATATATCACAAGATCAAATTTTAAAGATGAGATAATTGACATGATCACTATGTTACACAAGATAGTGGGAAATTAAATGACCAAGAATTTTTAGAAGTGGATGTATAGATTCATCTGGATCATTATTCAAAATTAGCAATATATTAATTGGGGTGAATTGATCATCAATTCCATTCACAAGCAACTCATAGAAGTAAAGGACACATCAAAATTTTACATGACTTCATATCTTATTTACACTGTAGCAAGTCAAATTTATTTTAATGGATTGCATACAGTGGACAATTTTGGTAAATTAATGGTGTATGGATTCTATCCCTAACATTGAATAAAAATTCCCATCACTTCAAAAGAGTTAATGATTGCTTTATTCATTTCATCATCCAACTATTTGAAAAAGAACCCTTCAATATAAGAATATAAATTGCAGCCACTACATAAATAGAAAGGTGGGTAGATTGGTTTATACATTCAGTTATTTGAAAATTAGTGGTATGAAATATCTCCTTATATTCTCCCATGATATGTTAGTGACAAATAGACATTAATAGAATTGTTAAGATAACTTATTGAAACACACAAGTTCTTAACAAGAAAATACAAAATAGGGATCAAGTTTCCAATCTCTATTGGTAGATATACATGCCTTTCATTAGTGAAGGCCAAGATAGTTGAGCAATACATGTCTCACTATAACCTCAAGATATTTGAAATCAAACCTTCATTTGACAATAGGGGCTTAATTGAACACAATCTTGGATCTCCATTTCAGCATGTTCCACATTTTGAAGACTATTGGATGGATTGTGATGATGAGAAAGTAGTGAGAATCAGATATTATTCATGGTTTACCATGAGACAAATAGTTAAGCTTGGCATAATGAAAGTGCCAAAATAGATGGTAGATGATGATGTCACGTTAGACCCCATCTTTGAAAGAGAGGGCATCATGACAAAGCCATTTCCCATAGTACATTGGGACAAAATGGAATCTACTTCTATTAGAATTAGGACAAAGGCTATACTTGATAGAACTCTCAAATGGTTGATAGGTAAGGGAGTTGATATTACAAATGTTGATTTCCCTATACCTCATGGGGAAGATGATTTTGGTAGATTTTATAAGTAATAGAATGATCCAAAAAATACAAGTGAGGCAAGCCCTAGTATAGAATCTCCCATGATAGAAGAGGTGTGTGAACTTGAAGCTACTCAAAAATATGTTCAATCATGAAAGACTATCAAGCTAAAAAATATAAAGGTTTGGTGAGAATTTTTCTTCTTCTCCTTAAATTTTAGTTCCTCAATAATTTATAATGTATAGTTTTCCATTCACTCAAGAACTAATAGAGAACATGACTCAACAATTCTTAGCTTCATATGATACAATGTTCCTTATATCCTTTGCTTTCCCATTATAAGAGGTTACTCTTATTTCTTCATCTTCTCCCTCAAATTTTGAGATTCCCATTGGTCCTTCTCCAAGAATTACTATTGAAATAATTGATACACAAGAGTAAATTTAAATATCATTTCAATATGCCCCAATTGATAAAATACCTTCTTCAACTATAGCTAGGATTGATCCACCTATTTCAAATTTTGTCCCATTGCCTTCCTCAAACATGACAATTTTAGATTGGTTTCTACATTAGTAAAAAGAATGAGAAAAATTGTTGAACCTGAAGAGATAAATTTTGAGACCTTAACATATTTTTTCTCAAAAAGGCCAAAGAAAGCAAAGATCATTTCACAAATGGTGAAAGATGAAAATGGAGAAAAATTTGTAGAAGTGGCCATTATTTCAGTTGAAATGGATAAGTCAAAAATTAGGGTTGATGACTACCATGTGTTTAGGGTTCATTTGGGAAAATCAACTAGAGAAGGGATGAAAGTAGATGTTCCATTTGTGATTATCACTATCTTTAAAAAAATGGATAAAGACAAAGTGACAAAGAATGAATTAAAAGATAAAGTGAAACAATTGAATTCAATAATACATAGATTGATCGGTCTAGTTCAATCAGCTATCACTTCATCAAGTCTTCATGTTGAGACACTAGAAAGAGTGAGAGAAGTGGGACAAATGGTTAATGTGGTGAAATAATCAATTAAAAAATTTTAGATCAAGGGGCCTCAATAATTCTTACCATAGTGTTGATATTCTCTAAAATTCAATCACAATATGAATACCTAGTAACAAAGGTAAATGGATACACTCAAGAGAAATAAAATTGGGAAGAACTCATGCCTAGGTTAGTTGAAGTATTGAAATTTCCTTCTTTTGATATTATTGAAAAAGGGGTAATCAATAAAGATGAAATTGTCTATCAGATTAAATTTATTTGGGCCACCAAATTTATAATCTAACCCCTTCAAGATTTTGTTCATAAATTTAGGAATGCAAGGTCACTTGGAAGTGACATAATTATGGAGATCAACACTAAAATCAAGAATTTAGATTGTCATTTTGTCAATGATAAGGATCAAGAGGGAAATATGATTTTAATTGAGACCATAATTAGAGAATTCAAAGAAAAAATTTAGAACATTATCACTACATCTGTATTTGGTTATGAATAATTTCATCAGTTATCCCAGTATCAAGTGAATGTAGATAATTTGGATATGAAAATCAATACTCTATGAGGCAAACATCAGGAAATGAAAGAGTTAGATTAGTTAGTAGACATTGCCTATAGGTATATAGATGGAATAGATGAATACTTGATTAGGGTAATTATTTAGAGATTTGATGACTTTTTGAAAGGGAAAGAATTGTCAATATGACAGCAAGAAGAATGAAAATTTTCTTCCAGTGTTCCTACATTCTCTTCTTTTGTTTCCTTGTACCTAACTTGTGTTATTTCATTCTTTTCCCCTTGTTAATGTGCATTGTATTTTATATATCCTTAAGAATATGATTATGTCTTTTCAACCCACTAAATGAGAGAGATTTTCCTCTTTCAAAAGTCAAATTTTATCTTGACACTTTTGTCTAGTCTCAAGTTTCTAACTTGATGAGTTTGTTGCTCAAACAATTCTCCCCCACCCCCATTCTCTCCCTCTCCTTTTATACATTTTCCATTCTTAAAACTCCTTTTCATACTTTTAATTTAAAATTACTATCCATGATTTACAATCCTTTATTTATAGATATTTCTTGGTTTCTTATTTTGGATTTCAATAAAGGTAGCTTGTCCTACTAATAGGAGAGGGACTTTTTTCCCTATGTTTTGATGAAAATTCACCAATTTGTCCCATTGATAAATTTTCACACCAATAGGACCCCAACCTTCAAGGGATACAATTGTCACACATATAGTGTCAACATCTCAGCAAAGTATACGAACCATAGGTTGATAATTTAATGAACAACGTTATCAATAAAATAAGTGGTTTCCCCTATAGAGCACATTATGTTAGGTTGCACATAGTGATGGTATTGTGTCAAGTTTAATTGGGGAATTTATTTTACTCATCATAAAGCAAGGCTCTTGTCTAGGTAATAATATTACATAACATCATCATAGGTATTTACGCAATCAAATATGTAAACTTTCTGGTAGATATTATTTGGATTAAATTAAAATTATAAACCACAAAAGGTTTTCATCTTATCACCCAGTAATAATTATTTATAAAATATAAACCATCTCTCTTAAAATTCATAGGTCCCCTAATAACTTTCCTTAATTTTAATTTAATAAATGGAAACATATTTTCGTTCTAAACTCATCACTAGTATGAAATTAAGAATGATTACTAAAGTTTTACATCTATAAAACATTTCACGAACTTCCATATATATAAAATCTAATAAAAATAGTGTTCAAATTCATTGTTTATAACTTTTATACTAATGACACAACTCAATAATGAATCAAACTTCCATATTGTATTTAAAATACAAGGTTTTAATTATCATCATTATTATTTACTTTAATTTACAAATTAAATAAAGCTACTGAAATAATTTAGATATTTCTATGGAAAAACATAATTACTATATTTAAATCATAAAATTGTATTTATAAATGGAAAAATTGTACTAAAAGAATTAATTTAAATACAAATAAATAATTCATTTTAATTTATCCATTTGTGAATAAGTAATGGTACAATTATATAGAAGTTACTAGTTTATATAGAAATAGAATAGCTAAAGGGAATTTATCCATTTCTATACAACATAATGGGATATGTGTGTGTGTGTGTGTGTGTGTGTGTGTGTGTGTGTGTGTGTGTGTGTGTGTGTGTGTGTGTGTGTAAACACCTACAGTTATATTAAAGTATAATAGAATAGTTACACTAAAAAATATTCAATACACACTTTATAGTATTTTAATGTTATTTTAAATGCATTCAAGGTATATAGCTCTATATGATTTCTAAATTCATTTATTTTTATTAAAACCCATATAGATCCTATACTCATATTATCCTTACTCATACTTTATGGTAAACAACTTCAACCATATTCGTAGCATTATTCAATTGTAGGCAACTCACAAACCACAAATTGGTTTTTGTTTTCCATTAACCATAAATGGTAAAAATATCTCAATTACATCATGATATTTTTATATAAGACATGATTTCTTAATATCCATAAAAAATTTTCAATATGCCTTTATTATCAAAACTAAATAGTCACATGATTATAATACAAGGCATAAAAATAAATGGTTTTCAGCACAACTTAGTAATTCTAAGTAGAATAATATAAAAACTATTTGAAACCAAAATATGTTCATTGATACAACTCTTTTCATATATTAACCAGGATTAACCCAATTAAACCTAACTATTAAAAGGTTTAGTAAGATCCTATCTACCCCAACCATCAGTTTGAGTGTGGAATGGTCGTGAAACATATGGCAATGCTATAAATGGAAAAAAGATAGAGAAATAAAACCCATTTAAAATTTTATCTTTTATTTCACATTAAATTATTGTTAACCTTCTTGACCCCACCAATTTTTTTTCTAGCATCACTATAAATATTTTATGAAACCAATAGCTACTCACATGACAACATAGTGAATATTCTTGTCCCAAGACAACCTAGCATTTCTAGTAGGTCTTAATAGTCTATGTGACTATTCTCTATTCTTGGAAATTTATTGTCTACCCTTAATTATTGAATAAACCCATGTATTGGACTTACATCTTTTTGATCTTGGAAATTTTATAGGCTATATACACCCATTATACTTATCCTCCAAATTACTCTTTGGAATGAAACATGGTATACATAAATTACTTATTTTTTACTATTGTTAGAAACCATTTCCTTAATTATTTATTTCATTTTATTTATTAAAAAAAAAATCCAACATTATTATCTTGTAATGTACATAAATTTATATACATCTTCCAATTTTATTATACTGACTACACCGTGTTTAAAAAACCAAGTCAAAGAAGATTCATATGTTTTGAAATTTTAATCAGAAGCTATTATCTTATTATTATAACCTACAACATTTGTGATTTAATAAAAACATAGTATTTAAATTAAAAATATATATGTTTATCTTACCTAATATTCATTTCACATTCCCATTAATTTTTATGAATACAAGAGTAAAACAAAGAGATTTAAATGACCTACTTCAAGAAATAGAAATGTCAGAATAAATCCACTTTGAATTGATTCTCTTTCTTTTTCTCACTTTTGTGTTCTATGTCACACTTCACCCAAAATAATTTTATTGTCCCTTAAACGCATATATCCTTTTTTAGTAGCTATGCCTAGGGTTTCTAGAACCTTGAAATTTCACCCAATTTTTTATGAGCACTTCAAGTTTATAATTAATATTGTCTCCTCAGAAAGAAATAGTTAACTAATCCTCAATGACCTATGGAGAGAGAAAATTATTCAAGATGCATTATGAAAAAGATTCCATAAATACTAAAACACCATTTACAATAATAGTATGTATTTTACTTGGCTTGTTAGCCTCAATTATGGTATGTAGCACATTAGTAATGCATTTAACCAAGACTTTAGGGTTTCTAAACTACAACACCTTTAATCCTTTATTTTGCCCTAATTTTTTGGGCAGTGCCATATAGTGGCTCATGAAAAAAATGTTGATTTTATTTTTTCATTTGACTAAGTTATTTCCCCCTCAAAAAAAAATGGGCCTTTATCTTAATTGTTTTCACATTGAAGTGTATGGTCTTATAATTAAAAACATGGCATTATTTTCTTATCATTTGCACTAAAACTAGTGCATTCCTTAAAAATGTCTCATGAATTTTAACAAATCAAATTCTCACTCCACTAGTGAATTTTTAACTATGCATTATGTCAATCACAAGTCTTAACTACATTACTAAGGAGCTATATGCTTTACCTAATGTTTAAGGTGGGAAAGAACATAGTTTGACATGTTATATAGAGAATAATTTACAACTTCTAATAGATAATACTAGATTAATAATGACCTTTGTTTATTATTTATATCTTCCATCTCTTTTTATTTTCATAAAATCATTTCAAGAGTCTTTTATAGCCAAACCTTGATTCAATGATCAATCCTAACACCTACAAAATATTAGACAAAAACTTAGTAGTATCTACCAAGAGAAAATAATAACGATATGATTATTTTTTTTAAACAATCACATGTTATACAGGTATCAATTAAAATTGATAAAATTTTAAAAGAGTTTCAATATCTTAGAATGATTGAAATAAAAATAACATATAATAGCCCCATTAATGGGTCAGTCATGTGCTAAAATGTATTGAGAACTATGGGTAAGATGAAATGGGTTCCCCCCACCAAGAATGTTTAAATTGAACTTTGATGGGTGCACTAGGGGAAACATAGGTGATTTATGGGAAGGATGCATAATTCATGATTTCACTAGTTCAATAATTAGTGTGGTATCAATGAAGCTCATGGATTTCACCAATAATAAGAAAAAATCATAGGCACTAGTGTTGGGGCTTGATCTCCTAGTGTAGTGTGACATTAATTAGGTAGTGATTGAGGGTGATTTAATGGTAATTATTCAAGCCCTAAATAATAGGTAGGTTACTTATTATAACATTAATAACATCCTCAATTAGGCATGGAGTGTGTTAGATGATTTTATCTTTTGGGAGGCCAAGCACTACTTCCATGAAGAAAATTATGTGTCTAATGGCCTTGAAAACAATGGTATCTTGGAAGATGAAGAGGCCATTATTGATAATGATTGGTGGGCATGGAGGGATGATGGGACTATTTTGGGTGTAGATGGGTCTTGGTGGTGGGGGGTGTTTAGTTTATGGGAAGGTGTGGAATGAAATCATCACCAATGAGGGTGGATTCATATCTAACATGTGGTGTGTCTTATCATCACATTTATATTGGGTGTGGCTATGTTGGTAGTATATTTATGTTTTTCTAATGGTGTTGGTGGGTGCTCATCTCTCAAGCTATGTTACTTCTACAAGATTTGGTGGGTGGAAAATACTATAATCATGGTTGAATGTTGCAAGTGTATTTAAGTGAGCCTTTTCTACGTTTCAATGTAGATATTGTGGATATGGTGTTAGATAAGAAGATGTCAGATTATTGGTTGAAGTGGGTGTTTATCATTCAATCAGGGAATATCTATCAGGTAGTAAAGGAGATTATAAGCCTATTTTTTTAGAGGCTAATTGCAAGGTGAAATTGAATTCCTTGATGGCCTCAGCATTTATGGGGAATATACTCATGGAATCAAATGAAAAGGAGATAACTCTAGAAATAGAAAATAGGATTATTTTCTCAAGTTTCCATGTTGGACTAGTGGATGTGGTGGAAGGTTTTTTTATGGATGGTAAAGGGTATTTATTTTTATCTGAGTAATACAATCAAGGATTGTTCCCTCTATATGCATTTGCAGACATAGAGGATATATTTTGTGTTCTAGTGGAGGACATCAAATTTATGAAATATTGTCTAAAAAATATTAGACATATGAGAAAGTATTGTCCATACCTTTCAAATGTTATGATGGCACCAATAATGTCATTAATGGATAATTTAAGCATGATTAAATCATCTCAGATGGATTCAGTGGTAAGGTTATTTCGTTGACTCTATGGTGTCCATTCTTCATTACCATAGTCTTCTCCTGAAGGGTTAAGGGGAGGGCCCTTGAAAAAGTTGAAGGGTAGTTTTGACACATATGATAGTTTGTATGTCAAATATGGTTATGGCATCAAGGGTGGGAGGGGATTTTGAGATGAAGTAAGCTGGTAGACCTCATCTACGAAGGTGGAAATTTGTGGAGGTGATTGATGGTGGTTAATTTGAGGGGATGTGTGGCTAAGGGGCTAGTTTGGGAATGCAAAAATGATGGGTGAGGGGTGAGATATTGGGAATTAGTGGGGTGATGGAGGGATGTGATCAAAAGATTGGTGGTGGCCCTTCGATGGCTAGTGGTGCTATTAGTTTATAAGAAAGTGGTTGATTAGGTGGTATTATTTTGTGTTGGTTATCATTTAATTTATTTTTGATCAGTTGGCCCATTATCCTTCCCTTTTTTGGTTTGTCTTTTTGTTACCTTGTGGGGCATTTTTTTGGTTGACCCACCTTTTGGGGGTCATTTCTTAGCATTTTATGGTTTGTTTTGGTTCATTGTGGTGTTATGTGCTTAATTTTTATTATATTTTCACTTTTATATTAAATGAGTGAGGAACCCTCCTACCCTCCATTACCTATCAAAAAAAACTAATAGACAATAACATATAATTAATTAAAAAAATGTAAAATAAATTTGTATCAAAAGATTTAGTGTTTCCTTAAATCCATCCTATAAACATAATTTTTTTAGTCAAAGTTACATAAATTAAAAAATGTTTACATGTGTCCTAATTAATTTTTAAAGGCCCTTATATAATAATTATAATAATAAAATTAAGGTTCCCAAAGTAGGGATATGACATAATACCATTCAAAGTTTTAGATTACCCTAATACATGTGTGAGTATATGTAGACATATCAATGAGTAACCACCTAAGAGGTATTAAAATACCATGGGTACCAAATCCATGGTCCAAGAATACAATAAATAATGTTTCACATAAAACTATAGTTCCTAACACCACCCATAGAATAGCATGGGTTAAAACCAACTAGTAGGACCTGAAACTATATAATAACCCAAAATAATTTGGGGGGGCTAGACACAAAGGATACCACCCCCATTTACAATGGTCAATAAGGTCTTATTATATCCTTATTACATATTTACATTTAATACAAATGTAAATTATTTAAAGTATAAAACACATTTTCAAAAATATCTCACTTGTTAAACACATTGTATATGGGGCCATAGATTCAAGTCATGCAAATTATGCAACACATTTCCAAAAAACTCCAACTTATTTAAAACTTTGTGTATGGGGACATATATTCATAATTTCAAAAATTATTGGAAACCATGCATATTTATTTTTTACACCAAGAAATTTTCTTAGTACTTATAGCCTTTATCAATGAATTAGCAACATTCTCATCTATATTAACCTTTTATAGCAATACCTTCACATATTTATCAATTTATCTAACAAAATGATATTATAAATCAATATGATTAGATTTATAATTATTTTTCAAACATATTTCACTTTGGTTTTAATATTATATCCTTACAATAGAACAATAGTCAAACATAACCTTTGTATTCATATTGCTTCCTTACTACCGTGAGTGGATATCATGTAATCTAAATCTATATTAGATTGAAATAATTGAATGACTTTAATTCATCCATATAACTACTATATAAAATAATTCAAACACATAGGCACTTATATATCTTTGACAATCAATATCTCTAACCCAATTAAAATCCATAAAGCCTTGTAAATTCATAGTTCTATTTTCATGAGGTCTTCCCTAGTAGCATATTGAATTATCTAGAGTGCCAAAAAATATCTAAAAATCATTATCTCAACCATACAATTTTATTTTATAATTTTGAACATAGATATTCTCACAATACTCACTACATGATAAATTTCAAGTCTAGCATAAACCATTGCATTCATTTTCAAATAATGCTTACATAAGGAACCTAAAACATGTCATTGATTTACTTTATGTATTCGAACACTCTTTAAAACATATATATTCACCAATAGTAAAGGGTGTATTTATAGGTTTACAATCCTCCATTCTAAACCTTATCAATATCATCTCAGCATATTTCTT
This sequence comes from Torreya grandis, assembly GCA_037957365.1. NCBI lineage: Eukaryota > Viridiplantae > Streptophyta > Pinopsida > Cupressales > Taxaceae > Torreya > Torreya grandis. The sequence continues at coordinate 870,339 of JARHVA010001346.1, read as the reverse complement.
TAGATTCAGCCACATTTTCTTGTTTCATCGACCCCTTTCAGTTTCCATGCCTAAAATGAACTTTGCAGCACCTATATCCTTCATATCGAATAGAAATGGTATTTAATATTTATATTTTTTTGTCATTTATTTATTTTTTCTAACTAATAATATGTCATTTTTATATAAAAATATCATAACAAAGCTATCACCTTCATGTTTGAAATACATAGAGAGATCAGTTTTACTTTTTATAATCCCAAGACTCATGGATACATGTTCAACTTCTAATTTGACATCTATGGTGGTTACTTTAGGTTATAAATAATTATATTCAACTTGAAAATCAATTATTCCTTTCATTTCACCTTTAAAAAATTAGTTGCACTATATAGATTTCTTCTTTAAGTTCCCCATGTATAAATCTTGTTTTTGCATCCATTTGTTACATATATATATATATATATATATATATATATATATATATATATATATATATATATATATATATAAATAGGAGAAAAAATATCAAAAAATAAATGTCCTCTACTTGTGATAATCCCTTTGCTACCAAGGGAGATTTATACTTATTCATTTTTTTTTTGCGATATACTTCTTCTTAAACACCCAATTATAGCTAACAAGTTTTCTACCAAGGAAAATTTTATCAAGTATCATGTCTTAATTTTATCTAATGGCTCTATTTATTCCTCTATGGCATTATTCCAATAATTATTTTCATTTGATCCAAGTGTCTCCTTCATAGTCTTATAATCTTCATCAATAAATCACAAACCTAATGGGAAAAAATCAAAATAGAAATCAGGTGGGCTATACCTTTTTATATATTTCTTATTTTATTTGATCTTCTCAAGATTTTTGTTTGATATTATTCCTTTTTTGGGTCATGATCCTCTACTTCATCTAAAAATTCCTCATGCAACTTCATTTCTAGTTCATATTATTCAGTTATTTCATATTCAGATAAAGATTATACCTCTTTTAGCTTAACATTCCCCTTTTAAAGTTATTCATTTTGATGTCCTCCTTATTTTATAACCCCCTTAACCTCTCTAAAAATCACATTATGAATATAAACAATTTTTTTATGGGTTCAAAATATTATATTACACCATTAAATATGTAGTCATGATTAAGGGTCTCAATGAAGAGATACCCTATACCATGTAGCCTTCATAATTAAAAATCATAATAATATGATAAAATGTAAAAAAAAAACAATATTATTTATTATATACCAATGCCTTTAAATACACCTTGAACACACAATTACAATAACACAATAATCTCAAATGAGATGAGTTATATTAGATCCTTGTATCTCTACTTGTTAACTCTCAGTTTGAGCAAGTTTAGATATTATTTAGAATACTCTATATGATCTATAATACTTATGTTTATTTTATAGTTTATTCAAGCATAGGTTCATGTATATATAGGCACAAGACCCACCTAATTTCAATCATTTTCACAATGACCCACTAAAATCATTAAATATTTGTAACACAACATGCACCACAATCATTAAATGTTCAATATAATCCCAATGCACCATAACATATCACAACATAAGACATCATAGTGAAGTACATAAAAAATTCTCCTAAAACAAAATATACATATATTATGAACTTTTAGGGTTGTTTTAATTATTAATAAAAGATTTTAAAATTACTCCTTGTGAAACGATCCTTGTATCTACATTGTTGCATAATAAAATCCTACATAAGACATCAAAATCTTGTCAATTAGTACTACTAATAATTTAACTCTCAATTATATGTCTAGATTTTATAAATTAGGGTTGAACCAAATAAGGAACTTCAAAACATACTCATGCAAAAATTGGTAAGAAACTATAAATAGAATATAAATCTACGCAACAATAAACTTGCATGAAACAACACAAATATACATGTACATAAAGGTAACACAAAATAACACAAACATTTACATGCACCAACACTAAAATGTATTTTCATGAATAAAAAATCATCAAAAAAATAATTTTCATGTAAGCAACATTGAGATGTAACAAAATAAGCATGAACTCTTTTTCATGTATTTTCTAAGAGATCTACTATTGGTATTCTTTTTTTTAATTTTGTATGAACTTATCCATGTTGTATCTTTAATTTATTAGCCATTACATTTAACTAGATATTATTTATGTTCTTTTTCATGCATCCACTTGATGATTCTATAATCATTTATGCTTCCTTGCACACTTTTTCAAGCATCTATGCTCTCTAATCAACTTATTTATAATTTTAATTTTTTTCTTTCACTACTCTTCCCTTCATGATGTGGATATGAATATCACCCATTAAAATTATGTGGTATGTCTAACCCTTTATGTAACTTTATCTCAAATTCATTTCTCATAAACTTTTACAACATTTTACACTATCCAATTTTTCCCTTTCTAACTTGTCATAAGTTCCCTTTGGAAATATTTAATTTCTCAAGTGTGCTAAGACTAATTCTCCCACCCATATTATAATTATATTCTCCTTACATCTTTGCACTACTTATATTTCATGATGTTTCTTTTTATTTTTTAATACACTTACTAATGTAAGTTGCAGATATACTCAGTTAAATATTCTCCATTAGCACTCTTCATTTTCTCATATCTAATGTCAATTAATTTTTCAATGCCTATTAGACTTGACCCATAAACAATCTAAAATGAATTAACCCATAAAAATCTAAAATTGTTCTTCACTGGTCCTATTAAATAATTTTTCATAATTAAACTCAACGTGTACTAGAAATGAATCCCATGCTCCTAGATTTTCTTCAATCAAACATCTTAATAGATTACCAAGACTTTTTTTTTACTACCTTCATCTATACATCCATCTGAGGATAATATTTTTAAATTAAATGTATCTTAGTTTTTAAATTATTTCACAATGCCTTCATAAAGTTTCCAACAAACTTCACATCTTTGTTTGATACTATGTTGAAATGCAATCCATGTAACCTTACAATTTTTTTAAAAAATAAGTTAACAATTTGTGTTGCATCACTGTTATTCTTACATGAAAAAAAATGTGCCATCTTTGAAAATCTATCCAAAATCAAAAATATGGAATAATTTTCACTTTGTGTTCTATGAAATCCTAAAATAAAATCCATACATATATCTTCCCATTTTCTCTCTGAAATCAGCAATGATTGATACAACCCTTCATTTTAAATTCTCCCTTTTGCTAATTATAAAACTCTACATTATTTCACATATTTTCACTCATTCATGACCAAAATTTATTATCATCCAACTATGAATATGTTTTTCATAACCAAAATGATCTATCAAACCTCCACATCAATTCTTTTTAATTATTTTTTCATCCATTTAACCTATAGGTATAGACAATTTCACTCTTTGGAACAAAAATTCTTCCTACATGAAATAATCTAAACGTGGTGTTCTATTACCATTCATTATTTATATAAATTATTTCCATACATCTCTAAAATATTCATCTAATTCATACATATATTTCATATAATCAAATATTATGACTTCTACTCACAAATTAATAAACAAGATAACTCTTCTACTCAACACATTTGTAACTCTATCCATCTTACCACTTATGCGTTTCAACAAAAATGTGTAACTCAACAAAAGCTTAATCCACTTCATAATTATTTGATTTAACTTTGTTTGAATATTTATTATTTTTAATGATTTATGGTCTATTTATAATATAAATTCTTTTGACAACAAATAATTCCTCCACTTATTGAGTGTTTACACTATGGCATAGAATTCTTGATCAATCATTTAATATTTTCTCTTTTCATAAGTAAAATTTTCACTTAAGTAAAATATAATCCTACCTTATTGACTTGTCAAAAATTTTATTGATATGCCATTCACATTTAAATAAACATAAAATGCTTTATTGAAATCTAGCATTACCAACACTAGCTATTCAATCACTTTCTTCTTCAACTACTAGTAATTATATTTAATTTCTATGCTCCATACAAAATATTATATATATTTATGTATCACCTTGGTGATAATTTCACACATCCCACTAAAAATATTGATGAATTCCTTGTAAAAAATCACAAGGACTTGAAATTTTTGCACTTTAAATATGCTCCTACATGATGGCTAATCAAGTATCACTCGCACCTTTTTTGGATCCATCCATAACCTTATAAAAAATGATTAAACCTAAGTATACTAGCTCCTCCTTCATGAAGATACATTTATTCAAATTTTATAACAATTTTTCATGTCACAATTGTTCCAACACTTGTCTCAAATATACTAAGTGTTCTCCCTCCATTCTACTAAAAATCAATATCATCCAAATATACTATAACATAATTACCCAAAAATTATGTCATCAACTCATTTATGATTCTCATAAATGAAATTAGTGTTTTACTCAACCCAAATGGTATAAGTGAGCATTCATACAATTATTCATGTGTTTGGAATGATTTCTTCCACATTTGACCTTCCCTTATGTGATTTTAGTGATATCCCCTCTTCAAATCAATTTTTCATGAAGTATTATACTCCACTTAGGCAATCCATCAAATAATCCATGCATGACAATGGAAAAACTTACTCAATTTAAATATTTATATGGATCTAAAAGTAATTCCATCCTCCATTCACCTCCCTTCCTATGCACTAACATTTTTTGAACTATACATGAGCTCCAGCTCTATGTTATCAACCCTTTATCTAATTACTTCTGAACTTATATTTTCACCTCTAAATTCTCCTTTGGTGTAAAACTATATGTTTTTATGTTTTATATGTATATTCAAGTTAATATTATCAAGGTAACAATCTTATTTCTCTAGCCAATGAGATGTAGAAGGATTGGTGAAGTGGTTTGGTTATGCCCATCCCCACCCAAGTTTAAATATCATATGGCATTTATAGGATAGATGTGGCCATTTACTCAATGGTTTCAAATGTGATCAAGTGATATCCATTTATAATGGTTCAATAGTTCTCTTGGGGGCTAGGCCCCCATTTTGTGCCCCAAAAATGGTTGTAGATCTGGTCAAAATCTAGTATCGAGCCAAAAAACAATCATATTTCTCTCTATAGACTAAGATATAATATAAATACCAAACTAGATTTTATGTATACATAAATAAAGAGTCATAACTGATATTTGTAGATCTAGTAGATATTAATCCACATTAATATCAATGGTATAGGGTTTTAAATCCTATACTTAATATATGGTCTATGGGGTCTAAATAAATCTAATGTATGATCAATTATTTAAATCAAGGGGTATAAAATGGGGTGTAAAGGATATAATAAGGAATCCACATGTAATTAAATGATTAACAAGGGTAACCTATATCTAATATAGTAAATAAACTAAACTAAACAAGATATAAATGCCTAAGGGTTTATTATAGTTATTATCTAAGAAATTGTGGCCTAGAATAAGTCTTACACTATGATTATAATGGAAAGCCTAAGCACCCTATAATACACTATCTTTTTCAACATAAATCTAGCCTAAAAAAGGAAAACAACATGCAAGTTACTCTAACAATAAGTAGAATATATCTATCTACTTAGTAAATGACAATAAAAATAACAAGGATAGAGATACTTAACTTGGATTGATTTTTTGATGCTCAAATCTCTCATTATCTCTAGTGATAATTTTTAAGATATGTTGTAGGTGAAAAATTCAAATTAAAAATAAATAATAATTAAAGGTCCTTAGTTAGGGACTCCAAACACTAACTGGCACCTCATTGATTCAACTCCTCCTATTGAGCTTTAATTACCTTGAGCAAGACTTGACCTCCATAATAATAAGATTTTATCCTCTAATCATGTTTTTACTACTTAAGGAGATAAATGTAAGCACAAAAAGATAAAATGAGTGTTATATGTGTTCAAAATGATATCTATAGCCTCTATATATACATATCTAAACTTATAAATCAAATGTAATTGCAAGTCAATAGTATCAATCTAGATCGATATAGTACAATAGTATTGGTTGACATAATACTTTATCATTAGTAACTATATATTATAGAATACATAAGTAGGCTTATAAATGTATAAATAGTGTCCATAAACTATGGGAATAAATAGGTAGAAAAAAATATACAATAATGACAATATAATATGAAATACATGGAGGTTACATAACTGAACAAAAGGAGATAGGGAAGGAAGAGGCAAAAAAGACTTAAAGGATGTCAAAATAATAATAATGAAGGTATGATTAGTATTATACATCTATGATTTAAATACCATGATCTGAACTCATCCATTTCCCAGTTTACTCCTTAGGACATGTACTAAGGGGGATTGATGCACTGATGAAACCTACAACAGAAATCATCATTAAAAGATAAAAATGAAAAATATAAGTCCATACATATGCCCCACCCAAAGTTCATCACAAGTAAAAATAGTGTAATATAGGATGGTGCTTTATGAAATATACATAGCAACATGAAAGCATAAATGTAAATGTTGAAAGGTATTTTATAAATGAAAGTAAATCAAATAAAATAATTATAAATTTGTACATTCACCTACTTTGTTGATTGGAGAGATGAGTTTACATGATGCAGATGATGTATAGTGTTTATGTAAGGTGATAATCTAGAAGTGTGACAATTAGAGCTTAAAAATAAGAGAAAAATAGAAATTTATACAAAAAACTTTTTTTAGTACATAAAATCTCATTACTTTTATAGAATCCTAGTGTTTCTTTTGGTTCATCAAAAGGAAATATGAAAATAAATATATGATAAAACTATGGAATCTATAGAATAATATCAAAAAATTTGAATTTGGGATTGGTAAATATAAATAGGCCAAAATTTAAATCATTTATTCATTTCTATTTTAATAATATAATCTCTACATGACCATTTCATGCATGATAAGAGATTATGGTAAGAATATGATGAGGCAAGCATGGAGGTGGTCATAAAGGAGGTATTGTAGGAGGCATTGAGGTAAGTGATGCATTTAACATTTGTATGGATAGATAGAGTATATGTTAGAAATATATGTTCTAGGTAAAATCCATGTAGCTAAATTTTCCCCAATAACTGTTTAAATTTAGATAAAATTTTGGTGTGCAATGGGTAGGAGAGAAATTATCAAAATTTAAGCCCTAGGTATTTTTAAGACCTAAGGACTAAATCAATACCATAATATAATTGTATTAGCCATGTTGATATAGTTGTGTCATGAAAAATTATGAAACTAATCGATACTATAAGATAATCCCAGTATAGTTAGGTAGTAAAAGGTCTTTAGAATAGCCAATACTATACAAAGAGGTTGACACATTTTAAATGATCATAAAAAAATAATATACTACAACTTTGGTCAATGTATGGAGACAAACTATCAGGCTGATAGGATATGGATATGGCTAATATAGTTGAAATGTTTATAAAATGGTCGATATAATATATATGACCAGTATAATAAGGAATGAATTATATGGCTAATAGAGTATAGATATGATTGATACATTGCATTAAAACATCATGGTTGATATAATGAAAACTAAACTAGATGATGTAGTAGCATAGAACTATGATGGATGATATAGTCAGGAATAAGGGTCATTTTAAATTCTTTTTCTCTTTTTTCTCTATATTTTTTAGTTGATTTTAGATTTTATGATTGGATAATGACTCAGTATTATTGTTTGGCATTTTACAAAGGTAACCATGGTTGTGGAGGGAAATGGATATGATCTTGCTTCCATATTTATTGGCTAGGCTATAAAATGGGGATAGGCCTTGATTTATCAATCTAAGTTTTAAAGGGATTATGTAAATGTGTCACATTCCTATAAGCATAGATGTGGAAGCTATGTTCTTTATTTTTTGGGAGAGGATTATAAACACATTCAAATGGAATCTATATGTGGATACAATGGAGGTATCCATTACCTCAAAGGACATTTATGTTATATTAGGATTTTTGATAAACATGCCTATGAAATGTGATGTGTCATAACTATTGATAGGTCATTTGGTACACCAACATAATCAAAATATAAATATTCCCTACCTCTCTTGAAAAGAGATGTAATCTCCCCAAGGTCTATATTGCCAGGTTTTGACTTATTATATAACCTAGTTGGATGATGTGAAATTGTTTCATCTCAAAAGGCATGTTGGTAGAGATCTAAGCTTAAACAAAGAGAGTGATAATGCAAGTTTATTGATCTATTGATGTGGGGTTTAGGCACATAATAAATGATAGTAAGCATCAAACAAATTACCTAGGAAAATTATCTAATTTATATTTATTAGATAAATAATAGAAAATAATACATATTCATTACATACATAAATAAATCATTTCATAAAAAAGTAACGAAAAAGGTTTTAAATCAAGCTAAAACTTGTAAACATATATTACAATTTCATATTTACTCTAAACCTACGCTAACATATTCATAAAATAGAGTAAAAGATAAGGGAAAAGAGGAAATGAATGAGCCTATTTTTTAGTGAAGATAAACATGATTCATTTGATTAAATGATGTCTTTGAAATCAATATTTTTCCTGACCGATATGCATTCAACCATGAATAAAGATGATACAAGAGTCCAAGGGTAACTCAATTTTGATTAAGAAAACAAAACCACCATATAAATATGCAAGAGATGAAAAGTAATCTTAAAAACCTTTGAATTTATAGATATTTTCTTGAAAATAATGTTTAGATCCACCTTTCTTAGTTTAAATACAAAAAAATGCTTCAGAATAGATTTTATTGTAGCTAGGAAAGTAGGAAATTATAAAAATAAAAATTTTAGTCCTCTACTCTTTCTTCTAATTGAAAATGAACTAGTCCCTTATAAGTCTCATGGATAGACTTATATATAATTATAGTCTAAGTATGAGATTAATCCTCCCACTAAAATTTGGTTGTAATATATAGACACTAGAAAACCACACATAATGGTTATAGGTGTTGAACTAACCCCTAAACCACCTCAAGACCCCCTAGGGACTCTTTCATAACCTTTCAACTACAAACCTTGGGTCAAGTGACTAACTAACACACCCTTGAACAAATATAAACCTTTGACCCTCGACTATCGATGGTTAGTCTTAATCACTGATGATTAGGTTCCCACAGCCTGAATAGTCAACTCCAATCAAATCTAGATTGATTTTTTATGGTTAGATTATCTAATTCATGTGTAAGCCAATGCATGTGAAAGCAAAATTTAAACTACTTGTTGAACCTCTTGTTAAAACTATTATTTCACCTCTCCTTCATTCCTATAAAAAGAGAGGAAAAAAAGGTGAAAAGGATCAGTCAATATAAAATCAATCAATCATCAACCACATCCAAAACTAGAGCCTCTTGCATCATAATTTCATTTTGTAGGTCTTCTTCTAGCAAATTAGTAAGTGAAATAGAGAGCTAAAGTGTTGTCATCCATCAGCCAATAGCCAAGTATCATTACTCTAATAAAATCGCTCCAAGTTTCACCAACATATCCCTTGACCTTTCTTCAGATCAGCAACCAATAAGCTAAGCATCTATTTCCACTAATTAGTTACTTTGTTTCTATTTCACAACCAACCCAACCCAAACCCACTTTCCAAAAATCTTATCAACTAATTTTTTTTAACTAAATCAAAACCCATCATAACAATTGATGGTCATCTTAACTATTGATGGTCTATCCATAACCATCGATAGTTTCCCTAACCACTAATGGTCACCCCAACCACTGATGGTCACTATGTGGAAAATAAATATCAAGTTGTTTTCACCCACTAAATCTCAACTAAATCCCAACTTTATACCTCTCTACCTGATCATAGAACCTCACCCTATTTTATGAACCACACCTAATTTATTTAGCACTAATATCAATTTGTTTATTTCTATAATTAGTCAAATTCACCTATTCATTTATCAATCACTTCTTATATTTCATTTCAATATCTTTTGTTATTTATGTAGGTAATTTATCTTTCACTTTCAAAACTTGATTGTCTAAAAGTGTGGATTGACAGCTACCAAGGAAGCTCATGCTTCTTGGATCTAGCTTTCTAGGCAATCCACCCTATTATCTAACTAGTCAACCATTTATTTAGTACTTTCTTATTTGAAATTCATTCTTTCCAAGCTAAAGAGGATTATTTATAACTACTTGGATCAAAGTGTACACAACATACCAAGTTTTTTCTACCATACCCTTCTCAAATTTATTTTCTCTTTCCTTCAAAATAATATAAGCAAAATTTCTCTAAACATTTTGGCATGCTTGGTGGGAACCTTGAGTCTTTTCTTGGGTTCGTAGTTGAATCTAGGTGCTTCTTATTTTTTACCCATACAACAAAATCAAAATTTCTTTTTAGGCTTCAAATTGACTGCTTACATTATTTGCTTACTTATTTTTCTCACATAGCTTAATTAATAAAGTGAATCAATCATAGTGTGAACCTTATCACACACACAAGACCAAAAAACTCACACTTAATCAAGCATATAAACATTGACATAAATCTTGACAAGGATTTCATTACCTAGTGATCACCTTTCTTGACCATCTTACTTGGATTTCATCACCAAGGGGAGAACCAACTCAGCTCTCTAGTTGATAATAATCTTTGCCAATAAATATATCTTAGATAAACACCTAACACCATTATCTTTATGGTGTGTGAAGTGAGGGGGTAGGCACCAATATCAAGCCATATATTGATTTTCAATATAGATCCCTTTGAGAGCCTAAACACAACCCAAAACCAACCATAGACTTATTTTCTAGTACATGCTCTACAAGCCAAGTTGAGTCACATAATTCCTAAATCCTAAGGCATAATCCATAAGAGAGACTAAAAGAAACCTTAGGATTTAATGTGTTTTAATGTATGTTTCATTTACTTGAATCTTTCTTGTCTTTTCTTTGTTTGAGTTATGAGATTGCTTATATCTTCCTCCTTTCTTTATCTATATGGTTTTAACTAGGCAACAACTAATAAACCAAGAAAATTAGGACCCACTTCCTAATCACCCATATCCCTCTTCTCCCTTATCCATGGATTACATCTTAGATGTAGAAATTTCTCATCCTTTTGGGAGTCCTACCAATTCTCAAATAATTAACCAAGGTAATGCAAAATTTGTCACCTTTCTAGATAATAACCCCATAACCCTCTAGCATTACCTTAACACTATATCCCACCATAACCCTAATTTATTTCCACCTATTATGGCATGCCATCCCACCTTATGGGAGACACTTCTATTTCCACCATCTCTACCCAACCTTTAGTCACCTAGGCATCCTCCTGAACTAATAACCCTACCAGTACCACCATCTAAAACCAACCCACTCAACTGAGCAAAGTCCAAGAACTTTCTTCCCAAACTAACAACCCTTTTATTATATGAGAATCCCAACCTTTAGGCTCCAAAACTTACCTTACCATAGGATTACCCTCTACTGGTGTCACCACTATTCCTCTCATTTCTAACCTACCTACCTCTACTCCATTCCAAATCTTGTGGTTCTCATACATTCCACCCTTCCATCCATCAGTACCAAAGTTACCACCTACCCTCTATCTACTAACCTAGCCATACCTCCTACCCAACCTAAGTTAATCTCTCAATAGATGCCCATTGCACCAAACCAAAGCTACATGCCTAACCCACAAGGGTATGTGTCTTTACCTTCTACCCAACCACCTATCTCCACATATTTATATGTGGCATCATCCCATCCACCCATGTCCACATACCAACATGTGGTATATTCTCAAGCCCTCACCATCTACCCATATATTACACCTACCCAAACCCAACATAATCTACCTTACAAGTATGGGGGTGTACAAGCCCAAACCAACCTTGTTAAAATGTTAATGGACAAAATGACTAATTTTAAGTCATCTATTTCTAGAGCTCATAATATTTTATCATATGACCAAATCTATAATGAACCAATTCACTCATCCATCCCCATTTGACCATATCCTCTTCAATGGGAACCTATTAAGTTTTCAAAGTTTCAAAGTAAGGAGGACCCTCAACAGCACTTAAGAGCATTTAAGCATTTGTGTTATATGATTGCCTATGATGATGCTCTCCTTCTTCATACATTCCCCATGTCTCGATCAATTCTAGCACTAGATTGGTATAGTGTTATTACAAATCACTCCCTCTTTTATTTTTCCCAACTGGTTTATATTTTCTTATATCACTTTTCTATAAACATCTCTAATAAAGTCTCCATCATTGATCTTTACTACATTCGGTAATTTGATGTCAAATCCATTGCTAACTTTATAACCCATTAGAGAATCTTGATAAATCAACTCTCTTTCTCTTTACCATGACCCAATATAATTTAACTCTTTTCCTAAACCTTTTCCAAACACATCTCCTCTACTTTATAGGTTCAAAGCTTCAGGGCCTTTGATGAAGCTTTCAACATGGCATGAAGACTAGAGAATAGAACCTATTGACCAAATTTAACCTTTGGTCAAATTTGAGTCAACCCCTAAATTTATAAACTTTGTATAATTTTATCCATGTCCTATATGGGTTTCATTTTGATCTATATGTTCAATTATCCCTAGCATAGCCTTGGTCAAAAGTCTATCCCTTTGTACTAGTCAAGTCAATGAAAATCAACCCTAGTCAAATAGGGTCAAAATTGTTAAAATGCATAAAATATGTTGTTCTAGTATAATTATGGTTTTTAATGTGATTTGGGATCTTTCTAAGTCATCAAATTGCATTACCATATTTAATATGCAAAAAATGCCTTGTGGGCCCACTTTTGAGCTAAGAAAGAGGACTTGTATAGATGGCTAAAGTGACAAACTTATCACCAAGCTATGGATAACATGAGAGAGGTTAAATAATGTTAGTTTTAGGTGTTTTATAGTTCAAGATTTATTTATGATCAAAAAAGAAGAGTTTATCCTTATGTTTATGCCCTTTTGGGTACTTGTACAGTCCCCATGATCTGATCTCTAGCAAAAAATGTGGGTGGGGTGTCTCTTCACCTCCCCACACCCATTTCCATGTTTCAACATCAAAAGGAATGCAAAAAGATTCATCTTAAACTATTTTTTCTTCATTTTCCTCTTAGCATGCAAAGGAAGGTCAACTTTAAGCACTTGGTGTAGAAGGTATAGGTAGAGTTGGGAGGAGTGCTTTTATAGGTGGATTGTACTCTAAATACACTTCATTTTCAAAATAAGAGTTTTTGTTTTGGTTCCTCCACCTTTATGAACAATCATTAACAATATAGATGTCCTTAGATATATGTGATCTTGATGATGTGTTTTTAGGCTAGATTAAGACTCTCTCCATTATATTGGTAGCATATAACACTTCACCTCTCATTGTCTTTGAAGGAATTTTCAAATAGTGCTAGTTTCATGAAGTTTGCAAAGTTGGGTGCAAGTCCTATGTTTTTCCAATGTCTAGGGAACTTCATAATGGTTATAATGTGCTTGAGGTTCATATATTTAATGTAATCATCTTATGGGAAGTCCAACTATCACCCTTCCAAAGTCATATTACCCATCTTCACCTTGTTTGTTACCTTATCACTTTCAGTCAAGTTTGTGCTTGTTTCATGGAGGTTGTACGGATGTGAGAGAGTTGGGAGAGAATTTTAGAATCCATTTGAAGCTAAAAAAATTCCATAATAGTTATGGTTTTCATCTCATGAAGACCTAGGATGGTATATGAGAAAGTTTCCACTTCAAGGAAAGTTATCTCCATTTTGGGCTCTCAATCCCTAAGTGTAGAAAATAGAGATCCTATATATTTTATGGATTAATTTTCAATATGTTGGAAGAAGATTTCATCACTTTTATTAATGTTTCCTTATATCCTTATCCACCTAGTATAAATATTCCAAATTTTGGAGCGAAAGAGTAAGTGGAAGGTTTATTTCGAGCTTCTCTGAGTTACCCAGAAATCACTAAAAGTTAACAGTGATATCTATAGGATTCTTAAGGAGTACTTGCCCTACAATGCATTTGATAAGTCATAAACCTGCTATTGCAAGAGGAAACAATTACAAACAATTCAAAAATCAATCATGATCATTTAGGTCATGAATAAGAGTTGTGTTACATGAAAATATCTTTTAGGCTTATCCCCTATCCATACACAGGGCAAAGCATGCATTGGAAGTAGTGTTTCATGAGTAGCATAAAGAGATGGTGTTAAAGGTTCCAAAGAAGGAAAGAGGTCCTAGTATGAATGTTATAGAGATAAATGCAATCTCAATAAGCTCCATACACTACTAAACATGCTTTAATTGACTCTTACACAACCTATAGGCCTTGATTATGCACCTACAGTAAGAGGTATTAGTAAGTTGGTGTCAGTCAGGAATAAGGTGGTTTTTGTGATTAATTAAAACATACAAGTGGTTGAAATGATGAAACATGATGCTAGGGATAAAACTAAAAGTTTTTATGCACCTTTGAGGTTAAGTAACCAGCTTGGAAACCTATAGCAAGGTAGAGTATGCACCTACAATTATACAAGAAATGTGACACAATCAAACCATGGGAGCATATAAGGAGCTTGAAGACTTGTGACAAGATAAGTGAAGGTTTAAGCCTCTCCAATGGATTAAATAAACTTTATAAAATTCATTATTATGATCCTTCCAAGCCTAATGTGCTCAAATAAAGGTTGTCTCATTCTTATAGGCAGTGACAAGAAGGAAAGTGAAAGACTGAATTGCTAAGTATGAAGAAAAGAAGGAGGTGATGAGCTCAAATTGGCATTAAGAAAGGTCAAAGAAGTTATGAGAGGCTATCTTAAACTTTATATTACCCAAAATAAGTGTATCTATTGAATATACCTTGTTCACCTTGGAAACCTATAGGTAGGGTCCTATTTAGAGCTTAAGCAAGGTATAGGTTTGACTACTCCAAGAGAGAGAAAAGGTCTAAAACTCAATAACATGGTATAAAAACATAAAATTAGGTTAATTATATTGTAAACACACTCAAATAACATTCCAAGGCCATTTTTTTATGAGCAATGTTGTCTCAGTCCATACAATCAATAAAGAGAACCTTGTTGCAAGGGGCAAGTGGAGGGTTTCACTAGAAAACAAGTTTTTAAAATGATTACAAAGATTCATGAGCTTTAATTGAGGGTGGAGAACATGTTAAAATAGTTGGGAATCATGGAAGAGATATATAAGTAGCATCCACAAGGAGGTTTAGTCAAAAAACATGTAAAAATAGGGTTTTTGACCCCTTTTTGAGGAAATTGAGATGGTTAGACTACTTAGGCATGCAATATGACCAAACCCTTTGGAAAATTGGTCATCAAGACCTTATGGATATAAATAGGCCTAATACCCTCTATTTTTTCTTAGAGGTAGGCCACTCCATGCATGCACAAGAATTCTTGAAGAAATATATACCCCTCCATGGAAATAACATATGAGTGGAAATATATAAGTGTTATTTCCACTCATATGTTATAATATTGAGTAATGACTTTAATATTATTAGTCTAGTCTAATGAAATATTGTCTTTTCTCACTTGTACTCTTGATGGTCTACCAATTTATAGAAAAGAGATTATTGTAGGTCTTTGATAGTATTATTTTCTAAGTGTAGATATATCCTAGAAGTGGTTCATGATTATATCCCTCTTTTGAATAATTCATTCCCTTCCTAAGAATCAAATACCCTCTTGAATCTATCATATGAAACATTGATGTAGCAATGGGTCCTAAGTTGTGAGTCTTATGTGAGAAACATCTTATTTGTCTTTAAGTAGTGGTTTTAGTAGAGTAAGAGGATGTTACATATTGGTGCATCACCATAGTTGGTATAAATAGTTGCTTTTCTAATCCAATTTCATCTACAATTGATAGGTATAAAATAACTTTAGAGAGTGTATCAAGGGGAGGTAGTCCCTCATATAGAGATTCATTTCTCAATATTGTCACCCATAGCAAGAGAAATGTCTCCATGTTGCCACTTGGATGAGGAGAATTAGTAATCTCCTCAAGGGTGTAAATCCAAGTGCCAACAAAACCATTGATGAGGGGAAGTTGAAATTGAGAAACAAGAAATCTACCTTCAAATAAAATGAGGCTTCCTCCTCTAAACCCAACAACCAAACCAACACTAGCTCCAAAAATAAGGGAATCTTGAATGCGATTATCCTTAAGACTGCCACTCTACTCATTGTTAACCAACCCAACTCTTCCAACTCCTCTAATTAGAACATTAGGAACCCAAACCACAACACCCAAAAATAATTTAATCCACTTAGAGAGTCATATTATTTGGTTTTGGAGAAATTGTTAAAGGTCAATATCATACATATTCCCGTAATCAAACCTCCATAACAATTTGATTCATGTCATCCTATACCTAGTTGGTACAAGGAGAATGAATTATGTGCCTTCCACCAAGTCATTGGACATGACGTTATTAGGTCTAATACCTTCAATAACATTTTCCAAAATCTCATTGACAAGGGGGAACTTATGTAGGATAACCCTAATGCAACCTTGAACCAATCACTTGACATCTTCAGACAACCATTTCCCAACCATTCTCCTTCTACCAATAGCAAAAAAAAGTTAAATCCTCTCATGCTCATGAGGCCTATACTATCAATATGGTTCTTAGTGAACCTAATACTGAGAAGACCATCAACCAAACCACCTCTTCCCCCACTCCTCTTATTGAGGTAGTGGAGTCACCAACCTCTCCTTTGATATGCACATCACAAGAGGATACCATTCCCACTTTATCATTTTCCTCAATCATACAACAATCCACTCTTCCTTTAGTTATCACTCCAAGGGAAGAAACCCCTTTACCTACACCTTCCACTAAGGAATTACCTCCCCAAACCTTGGAAACTAGTAATTGAGAAAAGGATGAGGTAATCATTCCTTCCCCTTAACCCCTGGGTCTATCCTTTGAATACACTATTAGGGAATTCAGACCTATCTATAAATCCTTCTCTAGAATGGTTAAAAACTTAGAATTCATATCTAACCCTAACCTAGATCAAGCCACCTTTTAGCAATAGCTCAGACTCTCATATAAAACCAAGTAGGAGCCTTCATTATCAAAATAACCTACCCTTTCTAATATCAAATCCACTATCACCACAACCCAACCATATCACACCTTTACCCATCAAATAATAGTAGCACCATTAGAACCAAACTCACCCAAAGTCACCAAACCACCTTTTGCCATTCTAACCAAACCCACCAAGAACCCTGGCATATTTCCTATTCATAACATTACTCACTCATTATTAAAGTTGGGTTTAAGCCCACTAAACCTAACAAACAAACCCCAATATAAGCTAACAAATAAGGTAAAACCACCTAGGAGCCCAAAAACCAAAACCCTACCTACCCTCTCCACTTTGCCCTCTATTTTTGGGCCTCATCCCTCTACTTTAATTAGGAAACCAACATTCCCAATCAAAACCCAACCACCACTTTTTGTCATGCCATCACTCCTACTTTCATCCACACCTATTTTCATTGAACCACCCATGAACATACTTCCTATCTCCCAATCATCTATAAAAAAATTTGACCTCCTAAATGTCTACCCCAAAACCTTATAACCCCAAAATCTCAAACTCTCTACCAAAACTGAAACCATCTACCAAGAATGCTCATTTACCCAAAACCTCTACCACCAAGCCCACTCCTAAAAGGGCTTCCACCTCAACTACCAAACCTAAGACCTCCACCCCTTTGCCACCATTTCCTAAATCTTATTCAACCATCTTATAGAGGTCATTTCAAACATCTTTCCTAACCTTTCCACCTATCAGACCATTTGACCCACATATTCCTAAACCATCTTGGTACAATGATAAATTAGTATGTTCATACCATAAGACAAATAAGCATAACATAGATAATTTTAAGGCCCTCTAGGTGATAACCCATTAGCTATATCACAAGGATGACTTATTATCAGATGAGGCCCCTATGAGCCTAACACTAATCCAAGAACCAACATCCATGAACTAACATCTACCTACTCCTCCATTCTTAACTCAGAGTGATGAGGAACTAAATTAATCATCTCACCTGACTCCTCCCCCAATCCATACCATCCATGTGGTCACATGATCATAGGTCCAACCAAAAGATAAGGGAAATAAAAAGGTGTCCATTCCATAGACATATCCATCTTCTACCACCTGACTAATGCCATCAAGTAAATTTACCTTAAACCAAACCCAAATTGTTTATCTTAGTACCCTCTCACTCCAATCCATCTAAATCAATCCAATGAGTAGTTCTCAAATAGATTCACCAAATGCTGGTAAAGATGAGTTTATATGAACTAATCAATACCTCACCCCATCACCCTAAGCAATGATAGAGGCTTTGTAATCTATATAGGTCTAGTTAGAAAACCCCTAACCTCTAGTAGCATTTGTTGAAGCTCTCCAAATTTCCAACCTTGTTACCTTCAAAGGGTTCGAAAATACCCTTCATCTATCTAGATGACCTAGATCCTCCCCTCTTCATTACTATATACATAAACCAAACCTACATCAAGAAAGTTATTATTGATGGGGGATCTAGCATCAATATTATCTCCTCTCACATATATAACTAACTCAAATTACCTAAGAACATTATGTCTGAAACCTCAGTAGTGCTTTGATCACTCAATGATATCATGGCCATGACTTTAAGAACTATTGTACTTCATATTCACATATACCTCACATGATTCTTGAGTTATTTTATGTGGTAGAAGGATATTTTTAGTACAATGTTTTATTGGGACACCCTTAGATCCATTCCATGGGTTTTGTGTCATCCACCCTGCACCGGTGTATCAATTTTGAATCATGAAGGTCATGTTATTACCATACAAGCTGACCCTCAATCCCTTTACATCATGCATAGCATGACCTACCGACCTGAAGACATGTTCTCCTTACTCCAATCCAAACAAACCCTCCACTAATACTAGATGAAGGCTACATATTCTTTTGCCAACTGAATCCTCCACCAGTTGATTCTATCCCTTCCATCTAAATTCTCCATGAGTGGATCCTTTAGAAATCAACCCTTCTAACATCTTTTATTGGTGGAGTATCACCTTTTAACCCTTGACACTTTTCACTACTCCCTAAGAGTATGGGAATCTTGACCAATAACCCGACTATGACCCTAATATTAGAACCATTTTTCCTTTTAATACCCTCAACCTGTAAAACCAATTTCATCTATGGTGTAAATGATAAACCCCATGAAACCTCCCCCACCATTTTTTTATCCTCATCCATTCACCTCCAACTTCTCCTATCTAGACAAACTAGACTTTACCCAAACATACCTTTATATGTGTTCTTGGAAGGGATTTGGTCTAGGTCGGTATGAACATGAGACACATGATTGAATTCCAATCAAAACCCAAAAAACTCATAAAAAACATGGCCTTAGTTTCATGCCACCTAAACAAAAAACCAACCCACCTCCCATTATTGTCATTGAAGAGGAAATCCCATCCTCACCATCTACTCCACCATCAATAGCTGAGGATTCTGACATCATCCCCCCTAACTTTTTTTTCATCAATATGATCAATTTTGAACCCTTGACTTATCAAAAATATGGGGTGACTATAACCATTCCTCTCACCCACATTGAGATGATAGGACATGACTCTCCTACCATTAACATCATTTGGTGTCAGGATGATGATTATATTCTCACCTATCTTAGTTTAGAAGATTATTCTATCCATAAATATCTTCCTCCTAAGACTTCAACCATGTTGAATGAATATACTATGGATATCAACTTATGCACTCTTGATAACCTACACATTGTTAAAATTGGCCAATCGCTAAATTCTAAGGAGTTTCAAGACTTGCCCTCCTTCTTACAAGACCATAACATAGAATTTTCTTGGTATTATAGTGACATACCAAGAATTGACCCCTCCATCACTACCCATAACATAGTCACCAACCATGATGCTAAGTTTGTTAAGCAATAACTTCAGCAAATTCACCCTTGCATATCCCTTCTCATCAAAGAAGAGTTTCAACATCTTCTATCCATAAATTTCATTAAACCTAATGACTATCCCTAATGGGTCTCAAACATTGTACCTATCACCAAAGCCATAAAGAGACTTTACATTTGTGTGGACTTTCATGACCTTAACCTTGTTTGTCCAAAGGATGACTTTTATCTACCAAGCATTGACCATCTAGTTGATATTACAACTGGCCATGATATGTTATCTCTTATGGATAGATTCTTGGGTTATAATTAGATCTTAATTACCCTTAAAGATAAACACAAAACTACCTTCATCAACCCAAGGGGGAATTTTTGCTATAGGGTCATGCCTTATAGACTGAAGAACACTTCTGCAACCTACCAATGCACCATGACCTACATTTTCCATGACCTTATCCACAAAATCATCAAAGACTTTTTGATGGCATTCTTGGAAATCCAAATGTTTTAAAGACCATTTGGTCATTCTTAAGATTATCTTTGAGTGACTTATCCATTACCATGTCTGGCTTAACCCCAAGAAGTGTATTTTGGGGGTATTTTTAAGAAATCTCTTTAGATTTATAGTCTCCCTTTAGGGAATAAAATTTGATCTAGCCAAAATAAAAGTAATCCTTGACATGTCTCCTGCTACCCATTTCAAATAACTCTACAACTTGCAGGGGAAGCTCCAATCCATTCATCACTTTATCTCTCAACTCTCTGATCAGTGCCAATCTTTTCACCACCTTCTAAAGAAAGATGCATCTTTAAAGTAGAATAACAACTGTCAAAAATCATTTGATTCATTTAAAAGGTACCTTTTATCTCCACTTGTCCTCATTCCTCCTAAGGAAGATCAACCTTTTTACCTTTATATCTCCACCACCAACCATTATTTATGGGCAATGTTGGCTCATCAAGATGAATAATATAAAGATCAAGCCATATACTACATTAGATACACCCTTGTAGAGTATAAGACTTGGTACACTCATACCAATAAATTTTTCCTAGCTTTGGTCTTCATGGCCACCAAACTTCACCACTACCTTCTCAACCACAAGACCTATGTCATAACTAATACTAACCCACTCAAGTATATTCACTCCAAACCATACCAAAACCAATGTATGGCCAAGTGGATCATGATTTTAGATAATTTGACCTTGATTTTCTTCAACAAAAATCAATTAAAGGGTAATTCATTACCAACTAATTGGCCAAAGCACCCTTAGTTGATAATCAACCTCCTCCTCTTGAGTTTCTTGATGAGTCCATTATGGCCCTCTCTTAGTTAGACTTTACCTATTAAGTGACCATGTTTTTTTATGGATCAAAATGTCAATGTGGTGGGGGAGTCAGCATCCTCCTTATCCCCCTTCATGGTTAACCTATTCTTTTATATTTCAATCTATATTTTGAATGTACCAACAACATGCTAAGTATGAAGCCTTAGTGATGAACCTCCAAACTACATCAACCTTGAGAGTCAAAATGATCAACATCTTTGGTGACTCCCAACTTATGTTCAATAAAATCAATGGCTATTACCATTGTAATAATTATGTTTTGCAATAGTACAAATAATTAGCTCATATCCTCTTAGTATCATTTGAACACTACCATATCCAAACCACACTATGATCTATGAACAAGTTTTTTGATACAATGACTTCCCTTGATTCTCAAATGCCATCTACACCCTTTGAATCTAAGATATATGTCATTATCCACCAAATTACCTATCCCTCTTATGTCAAATTGGAGTCTCCTACAATCTTTATTATGGAGGAGGCCCAACCAGACCTTTGGTATCAAGAGACCTTAGACTATCTCAACCTTTTCATCATTTCTTCTAGTCTTTCTATAAATGATTAATGAGAATATATCTAGAGCACCTCATTATATACCATACTGGGGGAATTTTTTATAAACACAAATTTTATGTCTTCTCTTCCATTGCCTTCATAGTCATGAATACTCTCATGCTATAAGGGAAATGCATGATGGGATCTATGGGGGAAATTTTATTAGCCTAGTCATTTCTAAATGCATCCTTCACTTTGGCTATTATTGGCCCACCCTTAACCAAGATTATTGTGATTATGTGAAAAAGTACGTCAATTTTCAATAACATGCTAATTTACATTACACACCTAGCCATAGTCTTCTAATATCCATATATTTTTATCCCTTCTCATAATGGGGTTTGGACCTTATTCGTGAAATTAACACTCATTCTTCACATCAACATCATTCTATCATCACTGCAAATGAATATTTTACCAAATGGGTAGAGACTATTCCCCTTATCTCAACCAAAGCCAAAAATTCAACTTTATCAACTATCACATCATCTATGATTTTGGTGTTCTTCACAAAATTATCATTGAAAATGGAAAATCCTTCTAAAACAAAAAAGTGTAAGGTATTTTGATGTATTTTTATCAAGTTAATTTTTTCATCACCCTATCATCCATAATCAAATAGATAGGCAAAATCCTATAACAAAAATTTCAATAATATTCTATCTAAAATGGTTAATGCATCTAGTCAGGAATGGTATTTACACATCCCCTTTGCCTTATGGGCTATTGTACTAGCATTAAAAACCCTATAGGTGCTTCCCCTTTCTCTTTATTTTTTGGAGTGGAGGCTATCTTCCTTCTCAAATTCAAAATTGCCTCTCTTCACATATCCTTATAATATCTCATCTCTGAGAGTGATTATCATCAAGAACATTTATCCTAACTTGAGCTACTTGATGAACATTGTTTATCAGCACTCACCCATCTTCATGTCTATCAAGAGTGAGTTAAGTGAGCTTATAACAAATACCTTAAAATGATACAATTCAATATTGGAGACCTCATCCTAAAGTAAAACCAACATGTCACTAATATGGAGAAAAGTAAGTGGGGTAAGTTTGCTTTTAATTAGCTTGGCCCTTATATCATAATGCACAATTGTGGATCAGAAGCTTATTATTTATCTACTCTTAAAGGAAACCCAGACCCTGAGCCCCTCAATACTTTGCATTTATATCCTTTCTTTTGTTAAAAAGGATAAAATTCACCTTTTGTCAAAATTAAGCTCATCCCTTGTTTTCAAACCACATGCATCTCCTTAGTTTAGCTATAACTAATTAAAGTTGAATCATGTGATTATCCATCACAATAATAGCCTAATATTGAATAATGGGCACCACATCTCTACTCATGGCATGATTCTCATGGTACTTCTACCCCTTTCCTAGGATGGATTCCCATGGGTGTTTTCACCTAAACCTCTTTTACATCTAATCAACCTTCTTGTGCTTTTAGTCTTGCCTTCATAAAAGATGACCCTTTAAGCCTATATAAGCAATTATTTTTCAAGCAAAAAAAACACATCATAAGCAAAAAAAATCATGGGTCATTCCTAGCATCCATAGACTACTCCCTTGAAGGATAGCTACCAAAAACATATCAAAATTACTCAAAATAAGGTAGACTACTCCCTTGAAGGACACCTCAAAACCATTAAAACAAAGCACACTAAACTTAGACCACTCCCTTAAAGGATGGCTAAACTAATCATCTATCAAATCATAGAAATTTCTTGGAAGCTTCTTGCATTGATCAACTTCCCAAACCCTTCCAATAAATAACAAAATAGCAAGAGACCCATTATCAAACATCTTCAGACAATAAAATATTTAGTAATAGCAAAGTAATTTTGGAAGTTGCAATCAGCTCTCATTAGTAAACTTCTAGCATTTATTAGTCTATGCCTTATATGATATGGACTTGTTTATACTGGCTATTTGGTAACCTCCAAAAGAGGCAAGTTAGTCTCATAAGAATGTTCCACCTTCATCCATTTCCCCTTTATACACTATAAGTAAGGGATTTTGATCTTGCTTGACATTATATGATTACAACATCTTTTTGAACCAACTAATGAATATTAATATGAATAATTTTAAGGGATTATGTTCCTTAAGCTGATCCAAATTTAGTTTATTTTAGTCCTTACCAAAAAAGAAGCATCGTGCCTCCTTATTATTCATTCATACTAGTTGATACATTCACTTAAATGTTTATCTCTTGATTGTCTTCTCTTTCTCACATCTGATTTTATCAGTTAACTTACTTTATTTGATTTACCTTAATCTAAAAAATATGACCATAATCATAACCACATCACATAATGTCATCATCACATCATAAACAAAAATAGACATCATTTGCATAATCACCACATCCATAAAAAAATCAACTATCACCATCACAAAGTCATACTCACATATACCATATCCAACACATGTCTAAATATAAATGAGGATGCATATACTCATTAAATTTAAGCATGAACACCATGATCATAACCACATCATAAACATCATCATGACATCATCAACCTCTTACCATTTATCACATTCA
Source organism: Torreya grandis (assembly GCA_037957365.1). NCBI lineage: Eukaryota > Viridiplantae > Streptophyta > Pinopsida > Cupressales > Taxaceae > Torreya > Torreya grandis. Next base: position 845,857 of record JARHVA010001346.1, on the reverse strand, counting down.
TACAACTATGATCCATAATCCATACCCATAACAATAATCACGTCGTAACCTTATCCACCTAAGCATCACAAGTAGACACAACCATAATCACATCAATATCATAAAAATGGACATCTCAAACATGAAATTAAATGATCACATCCATAAAATAATATAATTATAATGTCATAACCATCATCCTAACCATCAAAACATTACATTAACATCACTTAAGCATATCATGCTCATCATAGTCATCCATAACAATCACATCATAATCATATCAATAACATTAATCTATATCAAACATCATCATGAACATAAATTAAAGAGTTATATCATCACATGCCTAACTAGGTGAGTCTGCATCAACATCTCATAAGCATGATCATATCAACATGACATCATCAATAATCAACATGAACATCATAACCATGAACCACAAACCTTGCATAAAGGATCACATCTATATCTCATGAATAATCATCATAATTTATATAAAATATACATGTATCTCAATAAAATATACATCTCGCTACATCAACTTATAGGCCAATATCAAAATCATCTAGTACATCAAATATAATGTCTCATCACATATCTATGATCCTAGGGCACTACTGCCTCTTGAATCCTACCCTCTTGTACCTACCTATCTACCTAGAGATACAACCCACTAAACTAGTGTAACTATGCTAGTACCACCTACAATCTTGGCCCTATACTTCCCCCATCAGGGCTCATCTAGTAGGCACTTAAATACTAAGACCTCATAGTATCATACTTCCTCTATAGTTGCTACATATCTCTACATCAAGATAGTACCTTTTGTTCTTGCAACTATTGGTACTCCACCTCTTACCTGCCAAAGATAATCTCTCTCCTATGTCACCAAGGCTAGCTGAGACCTAGCTTGATCTCTCTCCCCTATCAAAGTGGCCACCTAACCCTGTGCTACTACTAAATATGCCTACGATACTACTAGGGATACCTATGATATGGCTAGTACCACTCATGCTTGGTCCATCTCTAAGGTCATCAACTATACATCAAGGGCATCCCCAACATCTAAACCTACTGATTTTCCCCTCCCACATCAATATCCATATCCTACTAACCCCCATCCTCAGGACCAATGTCAATTATGACATAGTGTGCCTGATACCATGTAGGGTATCCATCTATAACACCTACATCATATATCTCTATCCTCATAGGAAACTCTTCATGGTCAATAAATTCATGCACTAGTTGTGGAGAAGGTAGTGAAAACCTTACATCCTACCTCCTATATCTTGAGAAAGCCCTGGGTATATCTTACACAAGGCCAAATTGCCTCTATACCCTATCAAATGGAATCATCTCTATCTCTTAGTCTCACCTACCATAGATCCATTTGTAGCTATATAGAGATAAAGTATGCCTCTTATAGTGTGCCTAACTTGAAAACCTAACATATGGTCTCTAAATCATGTTTCCCATGACTAAGACATCTAGCCAGTCCTTATACCATTCAATATCATTTAATCCTCCTCCTAGTCTTGAGAGGGTATAGTTGCCTCTCCACCTCATATATTTAACCCTATAATCCATCTATGTAAAACCCTCCCATAGTAGCCCCATAGGTCTCATCACCCTAATGTGCTCATAATTCTAGTAATGAAGAACAAACTTGAAATTGATCTCATATTTCCTATAGGCTCAAAATACCCATAGCTCTCAGTAAATATAAACAAGTAGTATAGATTCCCATGTGAACATTGTGTGACCCAACCACATCTCCATGAGCACCCATAATAACAAGTACAGTAACCTCCCACTACTATAATCTAGTAACACATAACATGTAACCACTATCATCATCATCATCATGAATAACTACTTGCATCCCTATCCCTCTGGTATAGTGGTATGTAGTGGAAGCCTCCTAAGTGCCACATTGAAAAATCAAGGTCATCTCCATACAAGAGCTCCATCTATCCATCTTTTTCATCATTCTCAATGTGGTAAATTGGCTCACCCTGAATGGGTAACCACACTATCCTATGGATGTCCTTAGGTAAGATCATCAAAACACCTATAAAAAGCAAGAAGGTGTTAGTAGAAGGATCCCATCTCTTGACATGTACCACTAACATTATAGCATCCTAAGGTACATATTGGTAGTACCTCATGCCTCTAAGGCCCACATCTTCCATATACTCCTAGTATATATTAGTCATCTCATGTTAGATCTCACCTAGAATCTAAGGCACTCTATCCCTCATCTTTATCCTCTCCCATGCCTATAAGGTTCGATAGCAACAAACTTAGTTCACTAAAATACTTTACCTAAAAACTCTATCTATCACACCAACCTCCTATTCTATTTAACTTAGATAACTTGCCTACTATACCCTATACATATGGCTTATCTACAAAACAAAACCCTTAACTTGTTTTATCTAAAATTTTAAGTAATCAACCTACAACCTTAAATTATTACCTTTCAACCTACCACCTCCACCCATTAGCCACACATTTAACTCTTGAACTTAAAACCCTCACAAATAACCTTCAAAATCTAAAGCTTATCCACCATTCATCAATCGTCAGTGATTAACTATTCCTATAGTTAACTGTTGATGGTTAGGTGACCAACCATTGATGGTCACCAAAACATGGTCTATCAATAGTTGATACTTGACTACCGATGGTTAATAACAATCAATAATGGCTAAAAATAATTGTTGATGGTCACTATAAAGTGACCATGGATGATTAAACCTAAACCATACCCCTTAAAAAACACCTCTTAAACTTGAAATAGTTCACACAAACCTACCTACAACTACCTCTACCCTACCTTATGTACCCTACCCCTACAAATTTTCACTTAACCTACCATTTCTACTATAAACATAAAACTAACTAGCTAAACCCTATCCCTAGGTCAAACCCACCCACATAAATAATTTAACGACAACCAAATTCAAGTAAAATTACACACATTGAAGTTAATCTATCCATTTAACAACATTGCCTACCTCATTTTTTTACCACCATCAAGGTGGAACCCTAGGGACCACTACCTACCCTCATGCTCTCCCTCATCCCCTCTACATCCTAATCAGGTTAACTCAATCCACCTCACTCATACAATCTCACACAGTTAGTAAATGATCAAAATATCACCATTCACTCACAACATGCCAAGAGTTCATCCATGAGGGTTAATATACTCAAATGAGCAAATAGAACCTCCAGTGGTCATTTATCTTTACCCTTATAGGGCTAACATGTGACTATCGATGATCAGGGTGACCATCAATAGTCAAACTTAAGTATCAACCATGACCATCGATGATTAGCCTTTTAGATATTTTTTCCCTCCTAACCACAAATTCTCACACAAAATTTGTTACCCACTCACCCAACCTAACTACCCATCTAATGGATAAACCCTTCTCCACCAACCTTGGCCACCAATGATGTCAACCTCACCACTAACCATTTTGGCCTAAATTTTGCATGTTTTGTAATGACCTTGCCTTAGCCATTTTGACTACACTAACTGACTTGCTAAGCTGACCATTTTGAACTTATGCTACCTTCTGCACACTCAACCAACTTGTGTCTTCATAAGATCACTTCCTACCTTGGATACCTATGAAAACATTGACCTTGTCTAGGAGACTTTAGTTTACAAGTGTAACCCAACTATCACATATGATCACATTTTCCACTTGTCACTTGTCCTAGTACCGACCTTATTTTTACTAACCATGGTAACATAGTCAATATGTGATCTTGGCTATCATGCTTCATCACACTTTATTTGCATGTTTACACTTAAATTCCCAACCTATCACCAATTCATGACTAACTTACCCACTCATCAAACCCATACATGACTCTGATTTACCTCATCAGTCCTCAGTTTGAGGGGAAATACCTCTTCCAATGCTCAGGATAACCTAACCATCGACCCACAATCCATTTTTATTTTTCAAATTATTGATATAAATTGTATAACAAAAAAGGGCAAAATGTAGACACTAAAAAACCATACACAATGGTTATAGGTGTCGAACTAACCCCTAAACTACCTCGGGACCCCTAGGGACTCTTCCACAACCTTTTGACTAAAAACCCTAGGTCAAGTGACTAACTAACCCACCCTTGACCAAACATAAACCTTTAACCCTCAACCACTAATGATCACCCTAACTATCAATGATTAGGCTTGACCATCGATGGTTAGGTTCCCATAACCTTAATAGTTAACTCCAGCTTGATTTTTTATATTTGGCTTGTCTAATTTGTGTGTGAGCTAATGCATGTAAAAGCTAAATTTGAACTACTTTTTAAACCTCTTGTTAAACCTATTATTTCACCTCTCTTTCCCTTTTATAAAAAGAGAGGAGGAGAAGTGAAAATTATTGATTTATCATCATCTACATCTATAACTAGAGCCTCTTACATTAGAATTTCCTTTTATAGGTTTTCTTTTAGCAAACTAACAAGTACGACAAAGAGTCAAAGTGTTGTTGTCTATTGGCTAACATCCAAGTATCATTACTCTACTAAAATTACTCTAAGCTTCACCAACAAATTTCTTAACCTTTCACCAAATCAGTAACTAACAAGTTAAGTATCTAATTTCACTAATTATTTACTTTATTTCTATTTTGTGACCAACCCAACCCAAACTCACTTTCCAAAAACCCCTTCAACCAATTTCCTTAAACTAAATTAGAACCCATAGTAACTATCAATGGTCATCCTAACTATTGATGGTCTATCCATAACCACCGATGGTTTTCCTAACCACCAATGGTCACCCCAACTATAGATGATCACTTTGTGGTAAATAAACAAGTTGTTTTTACCCACCAAATCTCAACTAAATCCCAACTTCTTGCCTCTTTACTTGATCATAGAACCTCACCTTATTTTTTGGACCACACCTAATTTATTTAACATTAATATAAATTTGTTTATTTCTATAATTAGTTAAATTCACCTATTCATTTATCAATCACTTATTGTATGTCATTTTAGTATCTTCTATTATTTATGCAAGTAATTTATATTTCACTTTCAAAACTTGATTGTCTAAAAGTATGGATTGCCAGCCTCTAAGGAATCTCAAGCTTCTTATATCTAGCTTGCTAGGCAATCCACCCTATTTCCTAACTATTAAACCATTTATTTAGTGCTTTTTTTAATTTTTAGGTCATTTCTCCCAAGCCAAAGAGGTATCTATAGCCATCTAGATCAATGTACACACAACATACCAAGTTTTTATACCATACCCTTCTCGAGTTTCTTTTTTCTTTCCTCCAAAAAAATATAATAAAAATTTCTCTGAAACATAATAATTAAATATAATCCACCCATCAAGGGTAAGCTCCAACAAAGAAAACACTTTTTAATGCATTAAATGCCAAAAAGCACTAATGGTATCACATGTTGGTTATTTAAAGGTTCACTTTAACTTGTGTACTTTTTTCTCTTTCCAATTCTTGAAAAATCAAAATAAAACACACTATTTTCTCAAAAATGGATAAAATACATCAAATTTTAATAAATGCATAGTGCGTAAAATTAATAAAGTGCCTAATTTTATCACTATTAAGTTCTAAACCATGCATAATTCTAAAACTAAACCAACACCACCATGAATATGGTAGAACCATATTTCTAACACTACCAATGACATGTAAAACAAATTAGTAGATCAAAATTTATAAGGAGAAAACTAACTCACATTTTTGTTTTCTAATTGGGTCTTTTATAGACGTACTCAGGCTTTGGTCCCCATATAACATTAGGAGAGTGGGTTTAGAGGTCCATAGACCTAATCAAGACAAAAAGATTATTTTTAAAATGGGGTTTGGTTAAGAGGCCCCATATATATTTCTAGTATTTTTCACCTAACACCCAAATGGTAGGGGCTAACAGGCCCCTATAAGCCTGATTCCTAAAGGAGGGAGGCCAAGAGGCCCCCCAAACTTAATCTACATTAAAAACCTAACTAGAATAATTAAAGGTCTAAATGACCCCAAATAAATAAATTAGACTCATGGTCCCAATTAACATAGTGTGGGAGAGGTGGGATACCCTCGACTTATTTAGGGTTTAAACCCTGCATATCTAAGGGAAAAAGGATGTTAAGCCCCTAAGACCTAGTCTAGATTTTTATCCTAACTATCAAAGTGTGGGGACTAATTAGGACCCTTAGACCTAATCAAGACTTAAGGCTTGATTTACATTTAAACACTTTAGCTTCCCCCTATAGACTTAATCAATTTTTTAACCCCTCCTTTAACAATGTTGGTGTGAGAATTTGTCAAGAGGACACAGACATTTCTTATCAACAGTCATGAGATAAAGTCCCTCTCCTATTATCAAGTAGATCTACCCTTATTGAAAACCAAAAAGGATGTGGTAAGGGAAAATATTTACATCAAAAATGGGTTTCATCAGGGTAGTACTTTTAACTAGAAAGTATGAAAAGGCTGTAGAAAGGAAATTATGAAAGAGAGATACAAGGGAAATAAATATTCTTAAAAAAGTGGAAGATAACAAGTTCAATAAGCCAAACTTAGTGACTTATTGAAAATATTAAAAATGTGAGTAATCTCTTTAAGAGGCAACCTCTATCATTTAATGGATAGGAAATACATGTGCATTCATAAAAACACACTACATACACAAAAATAATAATATATGACTGATAATATAACATAATAATCACTTTATATTAGCCATTTCCATTTGAGGGGTCTCTAAGAAGGGGTGCCCCTTCTCAGAGATGATGGTCCAGGTCCTCTACAACATCAATGAGCAGCTATAGATAGAGGATGTTGACATCCCCCTGACGCAGGTGTGCCCCGTGTGGAAGGTGGCTCTAATGGTGGTTATGGGTGACCGTGGCCTCTATAGCAGCTTCAACAACATGGTTTTGAAGTGAGCAGAGAGGCACATGAAGGAGCTATGATAGGTAGGTGTGGGTTACATGATCATGAGCATGGGAAAGAAAGGATCCACCTACTTCCAATAGTAGCCATAGATTCCGATGTGGATTTGTATTTTGAGACACCAATTAAGGATGTTAGGGCTGTAGGCAGTGCAATTTTAGGGTTTGAGGGCATGGTGGAGCATGGCCTTTTTCTTGACTTGGCTAGGGCCATCATTATTACTGGATCTGACGGTGTCTATGTCAAATCAAAGGGACAGAGAAACCAATGGTATTTTGCAGAATTTTAATGTCCCAGTAAATGCTTGTGTGTCATTATTGTTTATTGCAATGGTAACCTGCATTATTGGCCAGGGCAGAATGCTAAAGATATATTTCTTTTTTAGCATTCTTTACCCTTTGCTGTAAGTTCTTTGAGGTTTTAGGTCCTGTGTAAAACTTGGGTACTTTTATTGGACTATGTTTGTGGTTTCAGGTCCCTGTAAAACCTAATTTTTATATTATTCTTCAGTAGATTTCAGGACTACTTTTCGTGGTGGTTGTTAATGCTTTATCTTTCTTGATTCTGTTATAGGGTTTTGGGGTCCCTTCAAAACCTGCTTTTACCTTAATCTAAAACAATCACTTTATATTTCCTTGTAAAAAATGATAAATTAATTTTTTAACTCCATCAAAGTTTCTCCAAAATGAAAATAGCAAATGTAGGTTCAAAAAGAAATGCTACAATGAAATTTCCAAGCTTTGACTAGTATATAAAAACTATAATAACATTTTTAAATCAAAGATAAAAATACATGTAGATAGCATATACATACATAATCCATGAATAAATATTGAACATAAAGTTTACAAAATCCCCTTGTATCAATCTTTGTTGGGTTGTAATCTCATCTTTCAAAAATGCATTTTAAAAAGTCTAATTATCAAAAACCTCTACAAATGAGCCCTCAAATCATCTTTAGAAGTTGAAATGGATGGTTACGATGCATAACCACCTTTTTTCATTTTCAAGGGTTCATAAATATACATTAGATAATTTTCACAACTTAAAATTTTCAAAAATACATTAAGTAATTTGTACTACTTAAAAAAATAAATCAGTGTTTTTACATGACTTGTAAAAGTACAATGACAAATTTTCATAACTCAAATTTGTGTAAAAAAACTTAGTACATTTACATGACTTTATAATGTGTGAATTAACTAATACAATAAGGTGTAATGAAAATTAAAAGAATTATTAAAGAAAGAAAAAACTATGAGAAAGATCAAAATTTGATGTGGAATCAATCTTTATCATCTTCATTGATGACGATCTAGACCTCCTCTTTTTCAGGGTATGGCTATTTTTTATGATATTCATCAAACATTTTCATGATTTCCAACACTTTATCTTCATCTGGACCATTTGAATATGTATAAGTAATTTCTACATCACAATATAAATCTATCATCTTTTGATTTGTTCCTTACAACTTATTCAATATTGCATTGAGGTTATATAAATTTCTCTTATACTTGATTAACATCTGAATTCAATCATAATTGAATGCAAAAATTGGATTTATAATATTTTCAATATTTTTCTTGAACTAATCAATAATGACCTCTTCAAATACTAGTTTTCCTCTATCATCAGTGAATTTACATTTCAATTTTCCTAATTATCTAGTATCTCAAGGAGAGCCTCTCCTCTTAATAGCATAGAGTCTTCAAATTTATTAACACTTTCTTTAACAATATGAACTCTGAATTTAGTATCTCCTAGAAACATGGTGGGGTACACAATTTTCTCTCTTTAGATGACCTTTTCTTGAATTAGGTCATCTAGATAGGTAAAAGAGAAATATTCCAACTTGGAAATTAATTCATTCCATTTATATACTTCTTCATATTTGATTTGATTTTTAGTTACTTGATCATATTCTGATTGAATTTTAGAACATATAGCCAACATTGTCTGAAGAGTAGTAATACTTTGTTGTAAAATTTTCTTGGTCCACTCTTTTTTTATTTACCCATATGACCAATTTCCTCTAAAACATTAAGTGTCTTTGTATCAAAAATTTTATGAATATCATAATGGGAAGAATGAATAAGCCTTCCCAATTTTTGAACCATGGATGTTAGTCGTTCAAATTTTTCTTTGAGTTAATCCTTAGTTACTTTATCTTGGTCCATTTTCTCAAAAAATGTGCCAATTATATATTGGACATTTTATTTCATACCACTAACATTGTTTGAAGAGTAGTGATACTCTGTTGCAAAATTTTCTCAGTCCACTCTTTTGTTACTTTACCCATATGACCAATTTCCTCTACAACATTAAGTGTTTCTATATCATAAATTTGATGAATAGCATAATGGGAAGACTAAATAATCCTTCCCAATTTTTGAATTATGGACATTAGTTGTTCAAATTTTTCTTTAAGTTACTCCTTAGATACTTTATCTTGGTCTATTTTCTTGAACAATGTGCCCATTGTATATTGGACATTCTATTGTATGTTGTCTGAAGAGTAGTGATACTCTGTTGTAAAATTTTCTTGATCCACACATTTTTTGCTTTACCCATATGACCAATTTTCTTTATACCATTAAGTATTTCTATATCATAAATTTGATGAATAACATAATAGGAAGATTTAATAAGCCTTCCCAATTTCTTAACCTTAGACGTTAGTTGTTCAAATTTTTCTTTGAGTTACTCCTTAGTTACTTTATCTTGGTCTATTTTCTTGAATAATGTGCCTGTTATATATTTTACATTCTATTTCATTCCACCAACATTGTCTAAAGAGTAGTGATACTCTGTTGTAAAAAAATTTCAATCCACTCTTTTTTTGCTTACCCATATGACCAATTTCCTCTATATCATAAATTTGATGAATAACATAATGGGAAGACTGAATAATCCTTCCCAATTTATGAACCATGGACATTAGTTATTCAAATTTTTATTTGAGTTACTCCTTAGTTAACTTAATCTTGGTCCATTTTATTGAATAATGTGCCAATTATATATTAGACATTTTATTTCATACCTTCTCTTGTGGATTTTCCCAGGTGAACTTTTGTAACTTGATAATCAAAATCTCTAACATATTTATTTTTGTTAGTGGGAGGAACTATTATTTCCACATATGTATCTCCTTTTCATTCAAAGATTATTTTTAAGATTGATTTGGGTTTATTCACCACACAAGGATGGAAAGTTGTCAAGATGCTAAAATCAATTTCTTGTGGATGCTCAGTATTCTTTCTTTTTTTCACTTCATTTATCCAATCAAAAAATTCTATCTTAGGAGACTACTACATGAGGGTAGTATCAGATTCTATTATGGCCAACATACCCCATTTTCCCTAAAATGGGGTACCCTCTAAAAATTTCATGACCCAAAGCTTTAGAGTCCTTTATTTTGTTCTTATCAATGATCACTACTCAAATATTTAGAATATACATGGCCTTGATTCCCCCAAGTAGTAATAGACCTCTTTTAATTTATCTAAATAAATAAGTAGTTTTTTATATTTTTTAAATAAATCATGGAAAGAACATTTTAGGTTGGTTTTCACTTCAATCTCTCAAAGTCTAGTTCCCTTCTTGGAGCAACATACCCATTGACCTTCATGGGAAAATGATATCATTATATCTGACAAGTAATATTTAATGTATCACATCATTTTTATCTTTATTACTTGGTCATATTTTTTAATTTCATAGAGATCAATTGAATGGGAAGGTACTACATCATTTTATTCAAAGTGGTGAATCCCCTAGACCTATCAAAGATGTCATATCCTAGGATAGCCTTGCCGAATAGTAAGGCACCATGGAATTTGAGTTAGAAAATATAGTACACTAAACCTATTAGAGATGTCAGATCCTAAGATAACTTCACCAAATGTGACTGTGCCACATCATTAGGAGCTATAGAGGATAGTCCCCCAAAACCTATCAGAGAAGTCAGATCCTATGAGAGCCTGATCAAATGGGAAGGCATCACATCATCAAGATTCAAAGTAATCAGTCCCCTAAACCTATCAGATATGTTAGAGCCTAAAAGATCCTAATTGAATGGGAATCCACCACATCATCTTGAGTTAGAGCATCTAGTCCCTCAGACCTATTATAATGTCAAAGCTTGGGAGAGTTAGACTAAATGGGAAGTCACCATGTCATCCAATATGTGGATGAACTAATTACCACTTGAAACCTTGGGAAGTTTAGAATGAAGTACAAATGAGACTCTAAAGCCTATCAAAACATGCCACATGACTCTCAGTGACATATCACCCAACCTAGGGGATCGATATGAGGTACTAAATTATGCCTAGGTGCCAACCATTAATAGAAAGATCAATGAGTAGGGGACATGTGTAAAAGTTAGGAGTTAGATTAGAAGCCTCTAATATATGTGACCACATGCCTACCACATACTAGTCATTAAAAAAATAGGAAGTTGGACTTGATTGGATAGTTTTAAAACATGTCATTACTATATCCAACTAGCAATGGAGGATCATGGGCTTTGAATTCAATTCTATATTTAGAAATAAAAGGACAAAATACATCCACCAACTCAAATTTAAATTCATATAAAATGAGCTACCAAATGCCATTAATGTAGGGGTATGTATGTATTCACTTATAAGCCTAAGGGAAGCCTATTAATAGTTACCATTAGTGACTATGAAAAATTTATAACTCCTTGCTTCCAAAATTCCATAGAGCCCCTATATCATGTGCCTTCTACACTCAAAGTTCCCTAAATTTCCCTTCCAACCTAATCTAATGTATTATACATCTTCAAACCCAAAGGTGAGCCCAGGTATTAGGACACCACCTTCCATACTAGATTAATTAAGTATAAACACTAAAATGACATATTTAAATCAATTGAGTAAGTCCCAAATGATTATACCAATGTAGATGACCAGCCAGTTGAGTATGAGGATGCCTTTACGTCCTATAAGTGCAAACTCCATAGAGTCATGGTGAAACTAGAGGCATTTACTTATACTAACCTACTGGGTGACATTCTCCAAAAATCCATATGTATGTAAGATGTTGTCAATGATTGGGTATGATCACCCACCTCTCAGCACCAAATTATAGGCATATTTGAGCATGCCTTTAAGTCATACTACTCCTTTACATCTCTTTCTCTAATCATGTAGTACCAGTGTTGGTCTGGATGAGCACCTACCAGATCTATAATGTCCTCCATGATTAGGTTGAGAACCCTAATGCTAAGTGGGTTATCAAGGATAAGATTAATGCTTATATAGATTGTAACTTTTAGGAGGAGGTTTGAGTAGGCATCATCTTAATAAAATGGTAATTTGGGGACCCAAATTTCCAAAACATCAATGAGATATGGGTTCCCCTCCTGCATATCATCTTGACTTGCTTGGGCATCCTAGACATAGGAAGCTTGATCAACTTTAAGTTGGTCCACATCATTTCAAATGCCCAAGTTAGAGGTTACTTCTACATAATGAGCTACGTTTTAGATGAAATATTTGAGATGCCCTTTTTTAATCCTTTAGCCTTTCCTACATGGGTTCCCAGTGGCCCAATCATCCACGTGATCTTCTATAATTTATAAGGCCACCATTTCCACTAGCATGTCTAGGATGTCTATGAGCATTTCTACCCAGTGGTATACCAAGCAATTAATAAATATCTAATGCCTCAGCTCTTAAAATAAATATGGACTCTATCACAACCATCAAGGACTACTATCTATACAAAGATGACATAGTGATCTAGATTATGGGCTTTCTCTAAGACCCCATCTATTTTCCATATTATGTCCCTAACCACTTAGAAGAATAGGAGATCACCTATAAACTAGTGAATGTCATATTTAAGTTATGTATACATCATCATCAAAAGGTGTGCCCATATCTCCAAATCACCATATAATACCATGTCTACATGAACTTCCCCTTGATATAGAAGATGGTAGCTAGGTAAGACTCTTTCACCCTAGAAAAGTGAAATATTTACCAATGGGACCCTAAAGGGGTTATTCGAGAACATTTGGTGCAATACTCAGTTCAATTCAACATCAACTATGTCCATCAAGCTAAAGATGATGATGATCTCTATTTAAATGTTTTCGACAACTAGGAGGTGTTATCTCAAATAAAAATGAAGAACAAGGGGGAAAGGATCAAGCAAGCCCCTTCATAATTCTTCCAACTCTTACTCAATTTGTGGAAGACTCAAATTCAACATTTTTATCCATCTCTTATATAATCTTATAGGGCATCCCACTATCTTCTCCTCCTCAAGATCCAACTCTAGCTCTATTTCTAGTAGCAACTCTAACTCCTCATGCTCCAACTTTGCCTTTGCCTCCTCTAGTTGATCCTCATGCTCCACCTCCACCTTATATGGTATCACTATTAACCAAGCTATAGAAAATTTGATATTGGACCACATGATGCCAATCATCTTGAGTACATTCCACATAGCCATCAGTACCACATCTCCTAAGATTTGATGTGGGCAGTAGCTTAAGAGGGAACCTAGAATGAGTCACCTAGTAAGAACCCATCCAATTTCCCCCACTCACTCCTCTATATCCTCCCATTTCCCTTCCACCCCTCATTCTCATCATGTTCCCACTCCCAATTTTGGTTCCCATTATTTCTATTTTCCCCCTTTTATTTCCCATTGTTCCCCCTCCATCTTTCACCCAAGTATCTTTGGCCTTGGTTCTTTCAAGCATCCTTTCTTATTCATTCCCTTTTACTCCTCCCATCTCATAGCCTAGATTACTCTCAGTGCCACGCTTTGGCATGAATTTAATAATAGGCATGATAATAGCCTTTAAAATCATATTAATTTTAGTAGGTACCCTCTTATTCCCTACTTTAGTCATCCTAGTGTTCTCCTCCATAGTTTTAAGTCCTTTGTCATCAGCCCCTATGGCTCACATCATTTTGGCTAGACCATCCACTATAGCAGTTAGAGATAACTTAAGAAAGAGGCCAAAGAAGAAACCAAAGGTGACCCATAATTTGGCTCCAACATGAAGGCCTTTGCTCCAACTCCACCTCCTCCATAGGTCTCAATATCTCCTCTGGCCCTAGTATCATTAGCTTTTTAATTAGCTTTGTTCCCCCTTCTCTCTTATACCTAAGGCCCCACTAGCTTCACCTTTAACCATCACATTTCTTCCTTATTGTTCCATGACTCATTCTTGGTGGAAAATATAACTCAGGTGAACCTCACTTAGTAATAATGGTGGGAATTAAATTTTCATATGGGCCTCCCCTTTCATTTTCCCTCTTTTCACTAGCATGCCCCCTTTGCCTCCACTTATTTCCTCTTTCACTCCCTCTGCCTCCTCCATCTCCATTCTACCCTTCACCACCATTTTAGACACACCTCCTAGACCTCCTATAACTTAAGGGATGGTTCTTGGGTCACAAGCACCATAGATTACTGTCTAAGGTGAACCATATGTATAGTGGAGTTTTGATTGAGATTTTGGGAGTATGAAGAAGACACTCACATAAATATTTGTCCAAAAGGGGAACTTGATGATATGGCAAACCCATCAAGATCTATTTTCCCTCACCAAGGTGAGGACTACCATTAGAGAAAAGAATATGGCTAAGGACCCATTATCCATCCTCTGATCTACCCACATGTCTAATAATATCCTCAAGGAATTCAGAGCCAAGCCTAGGTTCTCAAGGCCCAATTAAAGAGCACATTACCGATCACACTAATCAAGAAGGTCAAGGAATCCCTTCTAATACTTTTTTCAATCCTTGGGAAAGTAGTGGAGACTCAAGCTGAGACTAATGGAATTATATAGTGGACTTAGGCCTACATGGGAAGGATCATATATATTGATGGGAAGAGCCAAAAGCTATAGGTAGTGATCAATAATTAAATGTTCTTAGAGCTCAAACTAATGCCAACCTTAGACTTGGGGTTGTACCAAACATATCTTGGAAACATGAGAGAAATAATGGAGGAGTGGTAATACCTGGCCCACACTGCAATAGGACCCTTAAAAGATGGAAATAATAATATATTGACCTAATTTAAAGAGATAAATATCTCTATTCTATTCCACCTAGATGGTACCTTACTCAACCAAGGGGAATTTAGAGTCCACCTGGGTTGAATAAACTAGATTATGAGGGATAAATTAGCTAAGGTAAACCAAGAAGGGGCCCAAGTGGTGTTTTACTTGTCAGCTCAATCCATGGTGAGCATCAACCAAGTGTTTGAAGTACATGCCTCAATGTAAGTATATTTTAAAATCTCTTAAAGACTAGTAGCTCAAGATGATGTAATCTTTAGGGAACCTCTAATGAACTTGGTCAAGCTAGATAAGGAGTTTGACCTCATGTTAGTTTCATTAGAATCTAGGATTACCCATTAAAATTAGTTAGGATCCACTCCCTCTTAGCTACTTCCTCATGTCCACTAGTGTTCCTCTATAGATCTATTGCAGGTTTGTAGGGATTATTTTGGTTCAAATTTTGAAATATGGTTTAACTATAATAAGTGGCCGTCATGGCCTATAATGGGATCCTCATGATTTTTAGAGGTGAGCCCCAATCCTTATCTATATAATAAAGATTTGTATTATATTTTATGGGTCAACCAAATTTTCTCAAAAGTGTTGTCAGATTATTGTTAGGATTTCACCTTCTTTTCCTTCTTCATTCTAGACTATAAAATTAGCCCAAGTTGATTATTATAATATCATTTCACTCTTTTAATGAATATAATCTCTATTTTCTATAAGAGTGTCTCTTTTGTGTTTCAATTTTCTTTTGTCTTCATGTTTGAATGATCATCATTACTAGGTTAATTAGATTAACATTTTGTAACTTTATTTATATCTTGGTTATGATGTGTTTAGTTATTATAATTGTTATGTGATTTACTTTGTTTACCTTTTGGTAGTGATGATAATTTGTGTTCTTAGCTACACATTATCATACGGTTTTTATGTGTTCTCAATAAGAAACCCTTGGTACTCATCATTAGTGATAACTTGCATTGAAATCATACTCTTAATTTCCTTAGACTCTCCCCACTGTATGTTATTACATTGATCTCATTTTAAACCTAGAATCTCCCTTTCTCTACCTTACCCTCCCCTATAATTTGTGTTAGTTTATTGGAATTGAAGTACCCTTTCCCCTTGTGTTTATAAATAGTAATCCCAATACTCAAATATTCATATCCATATTTAACCTATATGAAATATAGCATATTGAACTTTTGGTGGTGATAGTGCATCTCTTAGAGACTATTCATGTAGACTCCATTTGTGAAGTGTAATATATGTATCCTTGACCTAGGATAATCATAGATAAATCTTAAAATAGAGGATGAAAGTCCATAGTTATCCCAACCTTCCCCTTTTCAAGGAATGCCCAATCTCATGGGTGTCTCATGAGAAGGAACATATTAGAGTGAGAAATAGATTCTTTTTTACTTTTAAAAGAATGGGGAGGAATTGAAAAAACTTAAGATTTATCAAATACAATTTCACATCCTTCTTTCCTTAATGTATCAATTGGAGTCTTAGGAGAAGTTTCAGTTGGAAATTCAACATTTTTTGCAAGATACAATGGTATAAAAATATCAAGGTGAGAAGGAACAAAAGAATCAAAAAACAAGGATGAATGAAAGGCCAAAAACTATTGTATAGTATTAGTTACCAAAGATTGAGGTTGGGAAAATTTAACAAAAGGATCCTCTTCTGAAATAGAAAGACTTGAAGTACCTAGAATATTTTCACCTAATTTCTTATCTTCAACTTGAGTGGTTTTTTCACTGGAATAAACTTTGTAACCACTTCAACTTTTGTTTCTACTTATATTTATTCTAAACCTTTATTGGTTCATTTCATGGAGGATGTTCCTATATCTACTTGATTTTTTATATAAGTAGATCCCAAATCAGCTTCCTTCATCAAAGGAATAAATCTTGCTTTATCAACATTGATGCCTTTGTCTTCAACCATTTTAGAGTTATGTCTAGCACACCTTGAGCTTTATCGATGAGTAAAGTGGGATTTTTATTGTGTCAATCTAATCTTGAAATAGGTTTTGATTCAATTCCATCTTTTTCATATATGGGATCTAATACATCTTCATCATCTCATAAATTTTCTTGATCTTCAATATATCAAAAAAATAACATGTTCCATATTGAATAATGAATAATCACAAATTCTCACATCTTTCTCATCATCATTATCCATATAGTACTCTTCAAAATTATGTACACATTGATATGAAGAGCCAAGAATATTTTGCATTAGACCCCTAGCATCAAATGAATTTTGGATTTCAAATGATATTGAATATAACTTGAGTCATTTTTTCTTCAATAAATTTTTATTTAGCTAAAGAAACACATGTGTATCGATCAATAAAGATAGGAAATTGTATTCCATACTTGGTTTATAATATACAAGCTTATGTATCTTAGTTAACTACCTCACTAATTCCATCAAATCCCATCTATCATCCACATATCTTAGAAGTATGTACAAATAAATTTCATAGCCACAATTCTCAATTAGCTGAAAGTTGTGAATTGTATGAACCATGTTCCCCACATATAAATAATTATAGAGTCCTAAATTGATAGCCTCAAATTGTATGGTTCTAGTTCAAACATTTGAATCATAAATTTTAAGAATGTGTCATTTAATCTATAGAAATGACATGTACTTTATTTCAAAGATATTTGAGGATATAGTTCATACATTTTGGTAGTCTACATATCACCCACTATATTCAAAACATCATAGAACATCCTTTTGGTGATAGAATAAACAAGATAAGATGTCATATAATATTTTGAATTTATATTGACTTCTACAAGTTACTTGTGAATTGAATCACTTATCAACTATTCCCATTTGATACACTACTTATTTTGGTGGATGATCCATATGTACATGTACATACATGTCTAGAAACTCCTTGCAACTAGGATTCCCACTACTATATGGAAGAGAATAATCATGTCATTGACCTCATTCATGAATTCAAATCTAGAAATATTTTTAGGCAACCTTATTGATGTATGCCTAGATTTTGTCAACCATTACTTATTGACCCACTTTGAATAGGAGTTGTTATTATAATCCTAGAATTATTAACAAAAGTAGGAGTCAAATTTAAAAATGATTCCCCATAAAGTAATTATGATAGATGATCAATATGCTCTAGACCTAGGCATAAGACTAATTCTCCATTCAAATTCTTGACTTCCCATTTTTGCATCATAGTCTTTGACCATTATCAACTCTAATTTTGTACATTGTAATGAAATAGGAAATTTAGATGCTTGATCCAATTCACTATCATGGATTTGTTTTCCCTGATCTATTTTGTGCATATCACTTATTCTATTCTATAATTATTCCATATCAATGTGGCCTAGGTTAGAATTTGTTCTCTTCAACATTTGACTTTAAGTGTGAAAGTGGAACCACTCCATAAAATTGATACTTTATTTATGTGTCCTTTTCTAATTAGAGACTCTTATTGGTAGGGGTCTTATTCAAATTATTTTTCTTGGGAGTCTCTTTAATTGGGGTGGCAAATGTTGACATTTGATGAGGATTATTTGCTTGTGAGAGAAGGACCAACACCTAAAATTACCTATAAAGAAATATATATCTAAATGTGCTTCAACAAGAGACATAATTGAGTATATGTAAATATATATGATAGAATATAATAGGGTCTTTGGCAAGGCATCAAATGCCAATGGAGTGTTTTATAGGTAGCCATAGCCTAATAGAGTATTGAGCAGGTAAATAGGCTCTGAGATGTGGAAAATTAATTATCAAAGTTTGAGATGTGTAAAATCAAGTGATAGAGTTTGAAAATGTGTTTGATAGGGTTTCAAATTCCTAAAAGTGCATGGATAGGATTTGGAATATGATGATGTGCCTAATAGGTAACTGGAGTATGACATGTGCACCAACAAGTCTCAGGGATGATGGATGTTTGGGGAGCTTCTATAATCCAATGATAGTTGGAATGGGTGTGAGTATAGACAATATGTGACACATAATTAAAATATGAAACCCTAAAAATATATTTGAGGATTATATGAGAAATAAATAAGTATCTAAATAAAAACCTTGATAATAACAATGTTGAGCCAAATAACTACAAACTCTAGTTTTTCTTTGTGATTTTTGAAAATAATACAAATCTATAAAAACACTTATAATAGCAAAGACCACAAAAATTACAAGTTTTCAAAATGATATTAATGAGGGTTTGAGAATGCAATCAATGAGGATCAATGGTGAGAGGTGAAGAGCAAGTGATAATCATAATGAAAATATGGAAGAATATATTACATTTTGTGAGAAAGTCAAACATACAAGGGTTAAAGATGAATAATAGTAGAGATTAGGGTGTTCTCAAGAAAAACATTAGGATCCATAAATAATTGTATCAAAAATTGAGTCTTGAGTATATTTTGACATGCATCAGAGTCTACAAGCATGTTTGGCAAGTGGTTGGGATTTGATAATTATTTAAACACCTATTGGGTTCCAAAGTGTGCTCAAGCAAAGCTCAAGATCCAATGATATTTTCATCAATGTATCAAGTTCTGATTTGTGTTCAAACACATGTCATATTCCCATAGTCTGTTAGGCACTTGTCAAAAATTTTGGAAGGCTTCAAAAATCCAATAAGATAATGACAACCAATTTTTTTCATCTTATCAATTTTGACTTTAGAATTGACCAAGTGTTAAATTTTGACCATAAATACCTTGGGAATAAAAATTGACTTGGTAAATAATGAATTTGACCAATTTTGACTAAATTTGACCATTTACAGTCAAAAGACTCAACACTTTTAGCTTTTTGACTTTTGTTCTATTCAAAAACTAGGATAATAGTTGGCTCTAATGTGGACCTAAAACTGCAAGGGAAGAGAGAAGAACTCTAGACTCTAGTTTCATAAACCATTGCATTTTCATTTGTTTATGGAGTCATTTTATTTTTTCAAAAGTTTACTAATCAATGTTATCTTCATTATCATAAATTATTGATAATTTGTATGAAACTCGCATTTACACATCCTAATCTAACTAAATAATATCCAATTCACCTCTCTCAATCATATGAGAAATAGACACATGCTACCAAGCCATATCCCTTACTTTGAAATTTGTATATATTGATTCAACCAACTGACATCCAATTTGTCTATCACAATTATATGAGAAATGAACATGTGTTATTGGGATAGATCTTATACTCATGAAGATATTGTATGTTTACATGTAGTCATTTAAAAATATCCATGAAAACCTATCTATTATAAAAGATAAATAATCTTTACATTATGGATGTAACATAACACTAAATACTTGTTGTTTATTTGAGATCAAAATAAGTGTCCAAATAAATACAAATTATAATGTTAAACCATTGAAAAATCATTGTGTATTTATCATAAAGGAAAATTCTCATCCATTGTGAAGAAATAATTATACAAGCCATCTAATTGATCACTTATATTTTAGAATAAAAGGACAGAGCTATAGGATATTCATATCAAAATACCAATACATGGAAAGGAGGAATCAATAGAGAACTATTGTATTATTAAAAAATAGCAGAC
The DNA here is from genome assembly GCA_037957365.1 of Torreya grandis. NCBI lineage: Eukaryota > Viridiplantae > Streptophyta > Pinopsida > Cupressales > Taxaceae > Torreya > Torreya grandis. The sequence goes on along the minus strand of JARHVA010001346.1, from coordinate 825,252 downwards.
ATGTATACCAAAACAAAAATAGGAAAATGAGACAAGCCAAAATTGTTATGTACATACATGTAAATTGCTACCTGATTTTACTTGAAGCAAATTTTGAGATATTTACCACTATAGGTCAATGGAAGATGTGTGCCATCATAATAGGCCAAGTATAAAGTGTTGTCTCTATAGAAATTCTTGATTTTAAAAGGTCCTGTATATAAGGAATCAAACTTTATATGACTTCTTTTCAATTATCTACATTGTCCCACATAAGAACAATATCCCCCACCTAAAAATATCTTCTCTTCAATTTTTTATTGAAAATGACTTTGAATTGATCCTAATGCTTGTCAATTTTATCAATAACTTTAGATCTATCTTCTTCAATATTCAAGTAGAGAACTCTTTTGTCTCAGGTACTTTCAAATTTTTGATTCTCTATAACCCTGACCAACTGAAGTGTAGTAAATTCAAGTTTTATTATAATTGCCACAATTATCACATAGAGAAAATAAAATGGATACATACCAATGGCTTTCCTCGATGTCATGTGATATTACCATAGTGCATCATACAACATCTTGTGTCAGTTCTTTTGATTTTCATCAACTAATTTACAAATGATTATGACCAAATAATTATTGCTTGACCTATCTTGACCATTTCCCTATGGATAATAGTCCAAAGAGTGAGAAAATGAGATTCCATATCCATAGTAGAATCCAATCAACTTTAAAGAAAAAAAATTTTATGCATTATCTATTATGATCTTCTATAGAACACCATATCTTACAAAGATATTTTCTTTGTTGAAGTTACAAACAACTTTTGAAGTTGTCTTCTTGACTGGGATGGATTCCACCCATTTAGTGAAGTAGTCTATAGTAGTGAGAACATGCTTATGTCCTACATTTGAATGAGGATCCATAGTTGCAAAAAAATCTAACCCCCATTATTGAAAAGGCTCTTCTATCACCATTGGATTGAGGGTAAATGTTGTAAGTTTTGGTTGCTTGATGAATTATTAATAGTCCTTGCATTTCCTTACCCACTCATAAGAGTCATTGAATAATTTAGGCCAATAATAGTGAGATATTAATATATTATATGGTGTTACTAGAGAAAAAATGTGTCTACCACAAACTTGATCATGAAAATCTTATACGATCTTCTTTTATTATTTATTGTTAACCCACCTTGACAAAAATCCATCAATGCATGATCAATTATAGCTTTTATCTTCTCAAATTCATGTTTTACTTTATTATTCTACTTAAAGAAGGGTTTTAATTTCATCATATCAACAATGTGTCTTGTGAGTTTTACAAAATCAAGAACAAATATTCTTAATAAATTCACCTTTCTGAAGAATGAATTCACCCATAGTTTACTAGTTAGTAGAGACAACTTCTGGATTGCTTCAACTATTTATGAATCAATATTAATCCCTTATTTTAATATAATTTTCCCTAGAAGATTTCTTTCAGTTATCCCAAAAATAGATTTTTTAGGGTTGAGAGAGCTATTGTGAAATCAATATTTTTTAAACACTTTTTCAAATTATTCTTAGTGATCTTTATTTTTTTTAAACACCATTAAATAATCTAGATACACTGCAATTATATTTTTATTTATATCTTTGAATGTGAGATCTATATCTCTCTAGAATGTAGCACATGCATTGATTAAGCCAAATGCCATTCGTCAATACATAAAAGTTCTCCATGTAATTGTGAAATTTATTTTATGTTGATCTTCTTTATCAACCTCAATCTAATTGTAGCCTAAAAATCCATCTAACATCGAGAGCATTTTTTAACCTCTAACTACTTGAAGACCTTGATCTATGATGGGTAATGGATAGTTGTCTTTGGGATAATATTGATTTATATTATAGAAGTCTACACACATTCTAATTTATAAATTATTTTTATGAAATGGGATAATATTAGTAATCTAAGAGTATGTGGTGAATGGGGAAGATAATTTGTGCATTTAGCATTTTTTGAATCTTTGTAAAAATTGTTCCTATAATGTTTGGATTATATTATCATTGCTTTTGTTTGAATGGTTTGACACCAGGTTTTAAAATAACCATGTGTTGTATTTATTTTGGATGAAAAGACTTGAGATCTTTATATGAATATGAAATAAAGTCAATATATTTTTGAATCAAAATGATGAATTTTATTTTTTCTTTGGTGAGTAAAATTTTCTAACGTAACTAGCCTTGGTTGTTCTTTAAAGCCAATACTTAATTTTTCATAGCCTGCTGAATAGAGTGAATCTTTTTGCATATTATTTTTGATGAACCTATCATGTTTGTTGAAAATTTATTCCAATGAGACCAAGCCTTTAGGAATTTTATTCCCTTTTAGTTTGATTACCCTTTCTTCATCTTATTCTTCAGTAATACCTTCTTTTAGATTTTGTGAAAAATATTCTCTTTATGATGAATCATTGCCTTCAAAACATAGGTTTCTAAAAATATCATCTTTTTCAAGAAAGGATATAATTTTTTTATCATCATTGAAAACTTGTCAATTCTCTAAATTATTTGGCATGTTAGGTTAATACACAAGTTTAATCATGTATTTGTCTCTATCAACTTCTGAATGAAGAATCAATAATGAAGTTGATACTACAAGTGTGTCTACTTTGGAGTTACTTTCCCTTAGAATAGCATGAATAGAAAATTCTTCAAAAGTTTCAATTTTATCCTAGAATGTATTCTTGTAATGCCTTAAATGGTCATTTTTCACTTGATACTAGCCTTTGATCTTTTTCATTGCTAGTTTTGCATCACTTAACACTTTTAGGTTTTTGATTCCCATCTCTTCTGCAACCTATAGTCCAAGTAAGATTTTTTCATACTTTTTAATATTATTGATACATTTAAACTAAAATTTGTAAACTAAGGGAAATATTTCCTTATTTTGGATATTCTTTCATAAGATCCTATTAAAGAACTACCATAAAATTCCATCATCCAAACATCATTGGGATTGGTTTCCTTGATTTCTAAAAAATCTAGGTCTTTTTCTAAAATCAACAAATAATTACATATACCTACATCTTCATGAAAGATATCTACCCTAGGATCATCTACCTTTTACATGGTGTATTTTGTTTTCAATTTTTGCTCAAGGTGTTGTTTCACTCCTTTAACTATGATCATCACATGTGACAAATCCAATTGAATTTCACCACCAGGATCCTTATAAAAATTTCATCCCAAGAGAATACCATAGGCTATTGGCATATCAACTAATAGGATGTTTATCTTGATCCTTTTCTGAGGAAATCATTCAAGGGAAACTTGGGCATCTTTGATTTGACCAAAAAGTGGAACTTGTTTTGTTTCCATGGAGTAACAACAACCAAATATTTGTGTACATGTTAGGCTAAGAGCATGAGAAACTTTGGCAGACATTACATTATCTAAGGTTCCTATGTAAATTATATAATTATTGACTTTACATCCTTTGAGGAACAAGTAAATTTAAAAAATATTGACTTTATTAGACTTAGAAGTCTAAATAGCAATGAAGTTTATAGGATTAGAAGAAGGTGGGGTGCCTAATGTTCCTTTGATATTTTCCTTCTTTAAATAAGAATTCTTTCATTTGATAAATTTTACTAGTCTATCTAGTTGATCTAGATATGCTCTTAAATATTCAACTTGTGACATCTAAATTTTATTCTTGTAAACATGTATTATTATATCAAAATTAGGTAGACTAGTAGAAGAACATTTTACAATCTGAGATACAATAATATTGTTATTAATAAGAGGATTATTTTTTGGGTAATTATTATAAGTGTTCAAATAATACTTACTTGATCTAAATATTGATTATTTTTCTTTCATCTGAGTAGGAGGTGGTGTTCCTTGTAGAAGAATAACTTTCGTATATTCTTCTTGCCTATCATTTTTCTATTTCTTTTGATTTTGAGATTTTTTGAAGACCTTGAATGATTGACTATTCATGTCTTCAACATTATCCTCATAATCATATTCATCTAAATTATATTATAGTAATGCATTTACATAGTCACCACCAAGTTATTAAATTTCACATTCTTGAGGATCTAGATTTTATAATTAATTTTCTTCTTTAATCTCTTCATATCTAAATTTTTCTTCTATTTCCAAAATGGCATTCATAGTTGGATTTGTATTTTGTTGAGGGGGATATTATAGTGCAATTTTATTTGAGGATATTATAATCAAGGATGATTCCATTAAAAAATATATAATTTATTCTTTGGATGTCTTGATAAGGATTAGTGATAGTTTTCTGGGGTAGTTGCTTCTTCAAAGCTATTATATCATTAGCCATTTTTTACAAAAGTTATTTAGTGGAATATTAATCAGGATTATACATTTTACCTTTAGATGATTATCTCTTTAGCTTTCCAACCATTATCATTCATCTTCAATTTTAATAGCAAATGTTTGAGTTGTAGTCAAATTAGCTACTCTGGCTCTTCTCAATTGATAACTTACTTTTGGTAATTGATAATTGATAAATAAACACTTCAGATTTCATCCATCGGTTTACAAATTATTAGTATTTTATGTTTTATCTTGTTGAATGTAGCTACAAAATATCTCATAGTTTCATGTATTTATTTATTCATCTAAGTGAGTTGAGCCAATAATTCATGTGCATCTTATGTTGGTTTGAATCTATTTTCAAACTAGATTTTCATGTTATTTCAATTGGTTATTGCTCCTAGAGGACAATGATATAAATAATCTATTACTCCATTTGGGAGAGTTTCAAAAAATAATTTCACTCTGACATCTTCATTTTCAATGCCTATAATTGCACATATTATAGATAAAATAGAAATATGTTCATATGGATGATGTTTACCATCACCTAAAAATTTTAAAAAGCTTTTTCATGATCCCTTTGAAAGTTTATGTAAATTTCCTAATGTCAACAGGCCAATTATGCTACCCCAAGGTAAAACCATGGTTAGAAAGACTAATTTTAGTGATAAAAAAACACATGTCAAAATAAGAGTTTGACTAATGATCATTCATCCTTATAAGGTTTTACATTTCTTAGGAGTTGTAGGAAGATTGACTGTTGTTTTGAGTTAGCATTTTTTTCAGTAATTAATTTGAAATCAGAAGCCTCTTGTATCTGATTAAAGGATCAGTTTCACATTTTAATTTATATCCCTAATGATTCATTTTTATGCTAGCTTTTACTATTGATTAGGAATAAGTGCAAATTAAATAATTCTTTAAGTTGGTCTTCTTTGTTTTAGATTAGAGGTAAAAGCAGGTTTTGAAGGGGCCCCGAAACCCTTTTACAGAGAGCAAAAAAAGAACAACAAAGCCCATAGGCAATGCCTAAAAAACACTACAGAGAAGTAGCAAAAACATATTTAGAAAGGTCCTGAAACCATAAGAGATACATCCGATCAAAACCCAGAAACAGAAGTCTGGAGGTACAACAAACAAAAGCTAACAAAAGAAGAACAAAGATCTGTACCAGTTTCTTTACCAACAAGAAGGACCAGATTATTCATCCAGTTCCAGTATCAAGTTCATGGCTTCTTTTTCTTTCAAAGTAGTTTCCTGGGTGGTAACCTCTAGCAAAGCACCTTTTTGTGTATCTTTTTTCTGGAACTTTGCCTTGTCCTTTTGCTGGGACCCTCTAGTGCTTTGGTCTCCTCATTGGCTCGTTTACCTATATTGATAGCAGCTGCACAAATGTTGGATGTTACTTCCTCCATTTTCTTTCTGTTATCCTTAATTAACTCCTGGAGATTATTTTTGTAAGCTTTGAGCTTCACAGGGATCTCGCTTAACTAATTTTCCATGTTGTTTACTTTGTTCCAAGCAGCTTTCAGAGAATCTTCCAAAGTTTCCACTTTTTTCTTGAGATCAATGATCTCCCTACACAACCAGGAATCTAATTGGGAAGAAGACTCAGCTTTACTGTTAACCCAAGTCATAGGAGTGTGTATTTCATCATTCTGATTCTTCCCTATCCAATCCTCAGACTTTTTATTTGGGCTATTCCTAGCTTCTTCAAAGAAGTCATCTTTTCTCTTTTGTTCCCGCTCATTGATTCCATCTTCAATTTCCATCTCCATGTTTTGAATATCTCCCTAGATAGATATTTCCTTTTCTTTCTTAGAAGTTGAGTCCTCACCATGATCTTCCTGGACAGTTGGTCTTCTTTGTTAAACTCTATGTACAGTGAGTGTTTCAGCTCTTTATGCTAAAACAACATGATCTTATTCTTATTTCAATACCTCATTATCTATATGAAAATATGTTGAACTAGTTTTATTTTCCAACATAAATGTTCTCAAATATGATGAAATATCTTCCTGTGTCTAACTTCATCAATCAATATTTAGTTGAAGAATTGGTGCTTGGACGGCTTGATTGGTCATTAGATGAAATTCTTACTATTAAAAATATTTGAGCAACGATATGAACTAATCTTCATATGTGTCTTCTTTCTTACCTTATTGAAATAATCTTATCATTCCTTTAGACAATGGTATCATGAAATTTCTCTATGTTGAATACTATAGTGACAAATTTGAATTGAGTGTAACAATTTTATTTTCCTAGGCTAGTTGTCAAAGACGTGAAGCAATGTCTTCTTCAATGGTTTCTATCAAGTTCAAATGAGGTTGATGATGAACATTTTCAATGGTAAAAATAATAATTAATAAAATATAGTGATTTTGAGCTATTTATTGAGTTATATGGGCTTCTATACATGCAATAATTATTTCTTCTCTCTCATCATGATCCAATTCTTGTTTTAGAATCCCTAGATTAATATGAATATGAGTCACTATAATTTCATCTAAACACTAATTATCTAATATGTGAAATGATGTCCAATAGTGTATAATATTTTAAATATAACTTAGGTTGATAGAGTGGTCCTTGAGTTGATGGAAAATTCATATGGACCAATACCTCAAAATATAGGCTATAAGAGTGTTACAAAAATGTGCCCCATAGTGGGTGCCAAAAATTATTGTGATGAGAATTTGTTTAGAGGATAAATAGATGTTTATCATCAACAATCAAGGAAAAAATTCTCTATCCTATACTAGGTAGAGCTACCTTTATTAAAAACCAAAAAGAATGTGATAAGATAAAATATTTACAACAAAAATGGGTTTCATCAGGGTAGTACTTTTAACCATAAATTATGAAAAATATTAATAAAGGAAAGTATGAAATACTTATACAAGGGAAAGAAATAGCTTAGAAAAGTGGTATATAACAAGTAATTACTTCAAAAATATGTAGAGTAATAGTAATAGATCATAATATGACTAAAATATAATATAATATATTAATAAAAGATGAGCCACTTCAAGGGGAAAACATCCAGAAGCTTCAATGAGAGTAGAATTCACAATATGATGATAAACAACTACGTACTACCTCCTAATATAGTCTACCTAGGCCATGATTACTTCATAGCCTAACCTACTAACCAAATGAATGCATAAATAAATGTGATATAACATCAAAGAGGGATAAGTAAACCATATGTTGGTTATTCCTATATCAATACATGCGATAGGTTAGGAGTGTAGCATGTCATTCCCCTTTGAAATAATATTATCCTCAATGTTGAACAACTCTGGATGTTGTTTTATAAAATCTTCACATATCAAGAATTATATCAAAAAACATTATACATCTCCATTGATTCCTTCCCAAAATACTTTTAGATTTATTATGTGATAATTTTTCAAGAACCCAGAGTGTCCTCCAATTGGAGATGCATGAAACTCTACAAGAATATTATGCTTCAACTCTAAATCTTTGCACAAATATAACCTATCATTATATCATAGGGCATTACCTTTCCATTAAAAATTATCAGAGACTATAGAACCTTGTTGGATATTATGAATCATAACTAGTGTATCTTTGTCTTGCTCCCAGTCTAACCTGGCTTCATCTACTCAATCTACCTATAACATGGATATTGCACAAAGTAATGTTTATGTGGGTGTATCCCATTTCGATAGTGCATTTACTACTACATTATCTTTATATTTCTTGTATATGATTTCAAAATCATGACCCAACATTTTTTTACCCAATTATGTTATTCCTTAGATGGTAATATTTTCTCCAATATTTATTTGAGACTATCATGATTGTTTTCACCTTAAAGTGTCTACCCTTTAGATAGGACCTCCATTGTTTGATTACATGAAGAATATCCATAATTTATTTCTCATAGAAAAGTTTTTGTAGATTATTTCCTTTGAATTGATGACTCTCAAATGAAATAGGTCTTCCTTCCTACATTATTATTGTTCCCAACCTTGGTCTAGAAGTATCACAATCAAAAATTAATGTCTTTAAGAAATCTGGAGTAGCCAAAACTAGGGTGGTGCACAGAGTTACTTTTAGTTGTTCAAATGCTTTAGTGGTTACATCATTATAAAGGAAGGAATCCTTATTTATAAATGAAATGAGTGGAGTTACTATGTTTCCATAACCTTTCATAAATATTTGGTAGTAACATGTTATTCTTAGGAACCCTTAGAGATTTTTTAGAGTTTTTGGCATTGGCCATTCCACCATATCTTTGATATTTTGAGGATCAAATTTGACACCTTCATGGGATAAAATGTGACCTGAGTAATCTACCTCATGTAATCCAAAATAAAATTTGAATGGATTCACATAAATTTTATGCTACTCTAAAACCATTAACAACTATTTCAAATGTTTCAAGTGTGTTTCCCATGTCTTATTGTAAATCAATATGTTGTCAAAAAACTAGCACAAACTTATTTAAAAAGGGCCTAAAGATAGTGCTCATCAATATCTGAAAATTAGATGGTGCATTTCTAAGACCAAAAGGCATTAAAAAAACTCATAATGACCCTCGAGTTCTAAAAGAAATTTTATGAACATATTCATCCCTAATTCTAATTTGATGATACCCTGAGTGAAGATTTAATTTTATGAAATAAATATCACCTTGTAAATCATAAATAAAATAATCAATTACTAGAATAGGAAACTTATTTTTGATGTTGTACTTATTTACTTCCATGTAATTTATACACATTTTCCATGTGTCATCCTTTTTATGCACCATGACCATTAATGATGAATATGCACTATGGTTTTGCTTGATGATCCTTGCCTCCAACATTTCATAGACCATATTTTAAAATTAAATATTTTGAACATATGTATATCTATATGGTCATATATTTGATGGTTGAATCCTTAAAATTAATTTAATGTCATGATCATGTTTTCTTTTTGGTGGTAGTCCTTTTGGCATGGACACAAAAATAGATGGGTGGTCATCAAGAATCATTTTTAGATCAGGATGTGTATATGCCTTTGTGGGTTTAACTTATATGGAACATAATTGTGTTATAAATATTTATTCCCCCTTTTTATCATCTTTGTCATCTGATGTGAACTAACCAATTCTAGAGATTTTTCTTATAATCCAAGTAGTTCAATTTTCCTTCTTTCAAAATGAAAGAGCATGAATAATTCTTGGAAGTTTATCTCAATTGTACCCAAGGTTGTTATCCATCATACTCCAAAAATAATATCTACACCACCCATGAGAATATAAAACATAAGAGAATCTAGATTGTACTCACCCATATCAAGCTTGATACTATGGAATTTCCCTAAATAATTGATTATGAAACCATCTACAATCATGACATGAAATTTTGGTGTTGGGTAAATGAAATAGTTCAATCGAGTGGATAACTTATGGTTGATTAACTTATGTGTGCTCCATGAGTCATTCAACATTATCACCTTTTGTTTCTTGAGGAAACCCACCACCTTAAATGTTTGAGGAGTGATAAAACCCTAAAGTGCATGACAAGAGATTGTAGGTTGGTAATCTTTAGGTGCCTCCTCTATTTATTCCTTTTCATCATTAGAGGCATCATCATTTTCATCATCTTCATTATATCCCTCAACATAGAATAAATTATTCTCAACACATCTATGTCCTTTGCTCCACTTGTTGTTACAACCAAAACATAATCTTTTTACATGATCTCTTGAATTTATTGAGGGGTCAATCTGGTAGGTGGAGAAAATTATGGTGTCGATGTGCTAAGATATATAAAATGAGTGAATGGTTTTTTCTTATTGGTTATGATTTTTTCTTTGGCCCTACATGCCATGATAATAGAATCATAAACCTTAAGTGGATTAAACATGTGTACCTAATGTTGATTGTGGTCCTTGAGGCCACCCAAAAATAGGTCATTTAATTTCTCATCAAAAATTATCTCCACATGTAAAGATAGGTTATAAAAATTATGAATATAATCCTTGATTGAGCCATTTTATCATAATTCTTATAATTTGTTGAAGTAATTCTCTGTCACACTATTGTTATAGTGTAAGTGTAACTCCTCTATAAAAAATGCCAAGTGATATTAAGAGTCGTCTTTTTCTTTTGAAAACACAACCATCAATACCAAATTAATTTTTCAAGTTATAGATAAAAGGATACCATGGTAACCTTTTGTCCACATGGGATCTGATGTAGATCAAAAAAATCTCCATTTTGTTGATCTAATTAATTGGATCTTTTCTATCAAATTTATGCATATATACCTTTGGTAATAGGTTCCTCTAGATAAAGTTAATTGGATTTGTATTAGGATGGTTGGTATATCCACCTTGGTGGGGTTGTGTAATAGTGATAACTAGTTGATTTATCTTAATATTTTGTAAATCCATCATGATATTTGCCAAACTAGATTGTATGACTTTCATATCATATTATATGCCTTGCATATCACTTTGAATGACCTACACATTGAAGTCATGTTGGTTCACATTATGATCCATAAAAAAGAACCATAGTACAAAGGATATAGTAAATCCCCCTTATAAATCCATCTCTTCCTTGTGAGGAGTTTTACTTGGAGTTTTATCAACCTTTCTTTGGGCTCTAGTTTATGGTCCCTCCATTAAAGGGATTGACAATGTTGATCTTGATTGACACTTTTGACTAAATATTTACCAAGACTTTTTGTACTTATGTCAACCTAAAATTAAAAAATATAAATAACATACCCCATCTATATTTTTGTAAGCTTTCCAAAAATGTAAAAACATAAAAATATTCCTTGAATTATGCACTATAGAGTGAATTTATGAAAAACACTAAAATTAAAATAACTCACACAACACTAACCTCCAAATTCTAATTTTTTTTAATTTCCTTGAATGATTCCCCCAAATTTATTAAAAATAGTAGGAAAAGTCATAGTGGATTTAAAGATATAACCAAATCTCTATAATTAGGGTTTCTCCCACAAGATTTCCCAAATCATAGCTCTAATACCACTTGTAATGAAATTAATTCAATAATAAATTAGAATAATAGTAATAGATCACAATATGACTAAAATATAGTAGAATATATGAATAAAATACAATCCACTTTGAGAGGACAACCTCCATAAGCTTTAATAAGAGCAGAATCCATAATATGGTGATAAACAATTACCCACTACCACCTATATATAGTCTACCTAGGCCATGATTACTCTATAGGCCCATACTAACCAAATAAATGCATAGATAAATGTGGTATAACATTAAATATGGATAATTAAGCCACAATTAAACTATTCTTATCCCAATACATGTGATAGGTTAGGGGCATAGTAGCTAAACTCATTAACTTATTGAAAATGTTGAAACAGTGAGTAATCTCTCTAGGAGGTAGCCTCTCTCATTCAATGGATAGGAAGAACATATGTGTATTCATAAGAACACACTACATACACAAAAATAATTGCATATGATTGATAACATAATATAACAATCACTTTGTATTTCCTTTAAAAAGTGATAAATTAATTTTTTAACTCCATTGAGGTTTCACCAAAATTAAAATAACATATGTAGGTTCGAAAAGAAACACTATGATGAATTGACTAGTTTATAACAACTACAATAACATTTTAAAATCAAAGATTAAAATACATTTATGTATCATATATATACATAATCCATGAATAAATCTTGAACACAAACTTTGTGAAATCCTCTTATATTAATTTTTATTAGGTTGCCAATACAATCTCCTCTTTCAAAAATGTATATCAAAAAGTATAACTATGAATAACATCTACAAATTAGATTTAAACTCATATTTATAGGTTTAAATTCATGGTTATATTGCATAACCACTTTTTTTTCCTTTTCATGGGTGTGTAAAAACACATTAGCTAATTCGCATAACTTAAAATTTATAAAAACACATTAATCAATTTGCACTACTTGAAACAATGCATCAATGTTTTTACATGACTTGAAAAAGTACAATGAAAAATTTTCACAACTTGAAAAAATGCTTTGAAAATTTTTCACTACTCAAAATTACAAAAATAACTTAATACAATTTCATGAATTTATAATGTGTGAATTAACTAAGACAAGAAGGTGTAATGATAATTACTAGAATGTTTTAGGAAAAAGAAAACTATGAAAAATATTAGAATTTCATATAGAATCATTCTTTATCATCTCCATTGATGATAATCTATATCTCCTCTTTCTTAGGCTTTAACTGTTGCTTCAAATTTTCATCAAACTTTTGCATGATTGTCAAAACTTTATCTTCATCGAGACCATCTGAATATTTATAAGTAATTTATGTGTCATAATATAAATCTAATCATTTGAGTTGTTCCTTGAAACTTATTCAACAGTGTATTGAGGTTCTCCAAATTTCTCTAATACTTTATTAACATTTTAATTGAATTGTAATTGAATGTAGAACTTGGATTTGTAATCTTTCTAATATTTTTCTTAAACTGATCAACAATGACCTCTTTAGATACTAGTTTCATTTTATCATCAATGAGCTTGTATTTTTATTTTCATACTTCTCCTAGTATATTAAATAGAGCCTCTCCTCCCACCAACTTATAGTCTTTGAATTTACTGACACTCTTTTTAAAAATATAAACTCTAAATTTAGCAACTCCTAGAAACTCAATGAGGTATTTTTGATGACCTTCTTGAATTAAGTCATCTAGATAGGTAAAAGATAAATATTTCAACTTATGAATCAATTCATTCCATCTATGCACTTCTTCATTTTTATTTTAGTTTTAGTTGCTTTATCATATTCTAATTGAAGTTAAAAACATATAGCCAATTTTGTGAATAATAGTGATACCCTATTGTAAAAAAAATATGTCCACTCTTTTGTTGTTTTACCCATATGACCGATTCCCCTTGAAACATTAAGTGTCTTTGTATCAAAAATTGATGAACAAAAATATGGGAAGACTAAATAAGCCTTACCAATTTTTGAACCATAGACATTAGTTGTTTAATTTTTTCTCTAAGTTGCTCCTTAGTTACTTTGTCTTGATCCATTTTCTCAAAAAATGTGCCAACTATAGATTGGATATTCTCTTTCATACCATGTGAACTTTCCCAGGATAACTTTTATAACTTGATAATCAAAAGATCAAATGTCTTATTTATTTATTTTGATGGAGGAATTTTTCCATATATATATATATATATATATATATATATATCCTTTTTGGTCAACTATTATTCTAAAGAGTGTTTTGGGTTTCTTCACTACACAAGGTTGGATAATTGTTAGGATGTTAAAATCAATTTATTGTAGTTACTTAATCTTCTTTATTTTATTCATAACTTCATTTAGCCAATTAGGAACTTCTACATTATGATACGGTTGCATGAGGGTAGTATCAAATTCCTTTTGAGCATTAGAAGAAGGGGAGGAGGTGAAAAACTTGAGATTTATTAGATAAAATTTCACCTTCTTGATTCCCTAATGTATCAATTAGAGTCTTAAGAGAAGGTTCAATTGGTAATTGAAATTTTTTTTCAAGAGACAATGGTACATAAATATCAAGTTTATTAGGAACAAAATTCTCAAATAACAAGGATGAATCAAAGGCTAAAAACTATTGTGTAGTATTAGATACCAAAGCTTTAGGTTGGGTAGAATCATCAAGAGTAGGCTATTCTAAAGTAGAAATACTTGGAGTACCTAGAATATTTTCACCCAATCTTCTTATCTTCAACTTGAGTGGTTTTTTCACTAGAACAACCTTTGTAGCCACTTAAATTTTTATTTTTCATTCTATTCCCGTTGAACCTTTGGTGGTTCCTACCATAAAGGATGTTCTTATCTCTACTTGATATTTTAGATGAGTAGTTCCCAATTTAGCTTCCTACATCAGAGGAGGAAATCATGCTTTATCAACATTAATGCCTTTGCTCTTCAATCATTTAAGATTTCTATCTAGCACACCTTAATTTCTATCAATGAGTTGAAGTGGATTCTTTCTTGTGTTAATCTACTCTTAAAAGGGGTTTTACTTAAATTTCATCATTTTCATAGATGGGATCTAATAGATCTTAATCATCTGATGTATTTTTATTGATCTCCAATATATCAAAAATAATAACATGTTCTAGAGTGAATCATGAATAATCATGAATTCTCACATCTTTTTTATCATCACAGTCTATCTAGTAGTCTTAAAAATGATGTACATGTTGATAAGAAGATCTAATAACATTCTACATCAAACCCCTAGCATAAAATAAAGGTTGGATTTAAGATGATTAAATAGTAACTCAAGTCATTTCTTATTCAATCAATTTTTCTTTAGCTAAATAACTACGCATATCGACCAATAGATATATGAAATTTTATTCCAGACTTGTGTTTATAAGACAACTTATAAATTTTAATACTTATCTCACTAGTTCTATCAAATCCCATATAGCATCCACATATCTTATAATTATAGATGGATCAATTTCAAAACCACAAATTCTCAAGTAGGTGAAAGTTAGGAATTGTATGAGCCATGTTCCCCACCTATAAATATCTAGAGAGGCCTAAATTGATAGCCTCTAATTGTATGGTTATGGTTCAAACATATGAATCATATATTATAAGAATGCATTAGTCCCTCTACGTAAATGGCATGCATTTTATTTAAAAGAGAGTTGAGGATAGAAGTCATATATTTTTGAAGTCTGCATATCACCCACTTTATTTAATTTAACCTTTTCAGACTTAAAAAGTATAAATCCTATGTTTTTTAAAGATATGAAGCGTAATAATATCCAATAAATACATCCATTGATTTTTTTATATAATTGAATAACTTTGAACTTTCTAAAAATATAAATAAATAATATAAGTAATAATTTAGTTAGAAAATGACTAAGACATATGATTTGGAGGCTAAAAACTGAGGTAGAGGCTAGTTTGAGTGTCACAAATAGGATCCCATTGTTATAACCCCTCCTAGATGGTAGCATGCTAACTAGATAGTACTACCATTATTTTATATGTGGTAGTAGTGTCCCTATTTTGGTTATGGTGTCCTCTATGCAAGACTATCCCTAGCTTTTGAGTGCATATGTGTTTGGATATATGAGGTTTCTTTATGTGTGCATGAGTTTTGAAACCATGTATATTTCTTATTTTAACTAAATTTGTGAGAAAACTCTAATCCCCCATATTGTTAGGTCATTTGGTTGATACAACCTGAAAAGTGAGTTTTTTAGTGGGATAGGTTTAACATCCTCAACACCCCAATGTGATGAGAGTTTTTTACGTACTAATACTCTAAATAGGGATCAAGATTTTTGTAGTTTTCCCCACATAAGTGTTGGTTCAAGTGCAAGTGAATCTAGTATGATAGTTGACTTGAGTTATTTAAATGTGCTTGAGATTGGAAATATAGGTAATTTGAGCATAGGTTTTCTTTATATGGTAGTATGTAGATGTAGGGAAGAATAGGGATTGATAACCTTAATTGTGTACAAATTTTTCTAAGTTAGAATGTGTATTTTACATCTAATTTCCATCTACTAGTTAAAGGGATAAAAGTTATGTATTTATACTATTCTAATGCTTGTGTGAATTTTATAAGATGTCTAGGCCAACCCTAGGAGGTTTTAGATTTGAAAATATATCCATTTGTGAAAAGGGGAGGGAAATGATATGAGTGCCATTATTGGGACATTAACACCATGTGGTGATATTTTCCCTATTATGAAACTAGTGTCTAAGTGGTATAACACTAGGCACAAAGGGCTGTGATGTAAGAATGAGGAGCTAGGACTACGTTAAGGATTACTAGGGATGTTTGTGGCTCATATGTAGGTTAGATAAGTGTGAAAATAGGCTCTAGGATAGGTTTAGGGTTAATCTAAGGATAGGTAGTATCAAGTAGCACTCTTGACACTCAAATACCACTTTTACATGATTACATTTTCCACCCCTCCTTTATTCTATAAATGCAACAAAGTGAAATGACTAGGATAAAGTAAAAAGAAGTGTACCTAGACTTACCTAAGAGGTGAAGCCCATGAAGCAAGGTCTGAATATGTGAAGCATGCTCCAATATGTGTCCTACAAGTGAAACATGCTTAAATAAATCCTTACTTAAGAGATATCAAAAAAATATATAAAATTGAGTAAATAAAAGAATGAGTAAAAATTGAGTAAATGGATAAGAGAGAGGAAAGGAATGTATACACCTCATTAGGTATACAAAATAGTGCTAGAAATTGGTGACAACCTATGTGTATGCATATATATAGTGATCAATAAATGAATAACTTGGACTGAGTTGGTGGCTTGATCAATCCTCATGTGTGGGTGGCTTAAGAACTCAATCTAGTTTTGATTCCATCATTTCCCAACCCTACTTAGTGAATCAAGACCTATCAATATCTTAGATTAGACTGATAGTGTGTCCAACCCTCTTATGTAGGTGGATAAAGAACTCAAATAGGATATGACTCTATCATTTCCCACCCATGTGTAGTAGATTTTATAACTAAAAAAGTGTGATTTAACTAAAAATGTCTAACTAGTTAGGTCAACTCTATGACCACTTGGGTATACTAGGTAGTTTTAAGCCACTTAGGAATGCTAACCATTACAGATGGAGTAAGGAATGAAACTAATGTGTAACCTATAATATTATGTTGAATTTATATATCATAAATAATGACATGTAATTTTTCATTCCATTTGATCAATCGGTGTTTAAGTAAGCATATAAAAATAATGTGTCGCATACATGCCACCAAATCTAATATTTGAGTATATAGATTCTAAACTGAGTTATAATAATTTATATTTAAGTATCTAAAATCTAAATGGGAATGGTCATTCCATACATGATGCCTCTAATATTAGTAAATTTATATGAATCTAAGCTAAACTGGTATGAATCTAATCAAAACTAGGCAAAATTGATAAATCTGTATCTCAACTTGTGCAAAGTTTTATTATACCTATTGTATTTTGTGGCCAATCTAGGTTTTTATTAAACTAAGGATATTTTATAGTAGTTCCATATCTTATACAATAGTTCCATGTGGAACTAGTGTCTCAATTCGGGTGTTAATGTCCTATTGTTTTGTATTCTATGTAACTATTTTTCCACTATGTTTACTTGATTCTGATTTTTGTAATTTGAGCTTGTGTGCTGAAAATGTACTATGAATGCATTATAGGATCCTAATCTCTATGACAAACCTATATGAATTCCCCCTCTTTTGATTAAATTTTTTGAACTTGTGAAATATTTTTCCTCAAAATAAAAAGTTATTCAATATGTGTGTTAGCTAGAGCATATATGATATCTATGTAATAATCCAATATAATATGCATACATAACATTAGAATGTACAATAATATGAGCATAAGTTTGTAATGTGTGATGTATTTCATGTCTAGCATTCATAAGGGTTTCACGATATATATAACAATGTATGTAACAATAAATCTTAAGTAAAAATTGAGTAGCTACCTAGGGGGATGGGGCATGATGTCCATGATGGCACCCAAGTAGGAAAGGGAGATGCATGAAGTTACTATGCCATCTAAAACTAGAGAGTGTAAAAATCAAGGGACAAATGTCATGGCCATTATTCATATAAGAAAGCATACATAAAACACACATAAGGCATGAAAAGTAGGCCAAAGGGCCATAATACAAGGTACATGGGCACATGTCACTAAATTTGAGAAAACAAGACATACAAGGACATGTTCAAATTTTCACATACACAAGAAACAATAAATTTGGCTTAGATCCACATAAAATGACATGTTAAAATGTCTACATATAATAATATGAAGGCATATACAAGGACATGGTCACATGTCTAAAGTATACATATGGTGAAAATAAGTGACATAACGCCAAATAGCAATGGCATATTCAAATGCCCTCAAATAGAAGAAGCATAAAGATATAATCTAGTGTAAACTAGGAAAGCTAAAAATGAAATTATGCATGAATATGTAATATAAATTTGTGTAAGAGATAAGATGTACATATGTTGAGTCTAAAGTAATAATAGCTGACAAAAAATTTGAGTAAGTGTAGCATGATCAATATAAATATATAACAATGCTAAATTTATGATGTAGGTATAGAAATATAGAACATGGTAATTAAAACTATGTATAGGATGCCCCCAAATGGTTGAATGTGTCAATAAAGAACCCATGTATTGGTATATATTCCACTAGTGGGTATATAATAGCAAATCTAGATCACTAAAGTTGACCTCAGTCCTATAAGAATCTTCAAGCACTTGAAAAGAACAAGTGAAGCATGTATGTAAGATAAAACTAACTATACTAAGATAGCTAACATATATAGTTTCTAGAAAATATAAGAAATTTAAACATAGCAATTCATACAATCTATAATTTTATGTTTTATAAATAAATATTTGAATATTTTTGTGTTTTTGAAATATTATACTATTTTGTATATTCTAGATATAAGCTATGTACAAGAAACATGAAAATGAAACTATATACAAGGAGAAAGAGAGAAGGAAAGTATATCTAAGAAGAGAGGAATAATACTAACTAGCGAGTCTCATGAGATACTCATTATCAATGTGGCATGTGTCAAATAAAGGAATTATGATTATGCATGTTGTATGAAATGGTAACTATGGTCCTAGAATTTGTTGTACTAAGTGATATATATCTATTGTTGCATATAGAGTGGTGATAGGAATCCATGACACTAGCTATGGTATATTGTGAACTATATGGGTCTTAGGGACCATCTGGTAGAAGATGTTATAGCTAGCATAGGTTCCCTATGTTGGGAACCCTGAGAACTCAATGATACTTATCTCAACATAAAATGAAGATAGGGAGGCCATATAGAATCTAAAACATATCTTTGATGTAGGGGTCTCACTAATAATGGTCTCCATGGGAGAGTATGCATACATAGAAACACTTTATGAGTATACCTCACCTACACTAGTGGCTCCATTAAACTCTATGGTGTACTGATAGGAACTATGCTTAAAGATATGACTAGTAACTATGTTGTAACTTGTAAATATGTTGTAACTAGTAATTATTTTATAACTGATAACTATGGTGTAATTACATGTGGGATAGGTAGAGGATACTCATATGAAAGACCTCTACTATGATCACCTTATTTTCATGTATATATTTTAGTTATCTATTTATGGTGGATGGTATGGCTTATAATTGATATATCTATAACCTACCTAGTAATATGTCAAATATGTGTGCACTAGGTACTACTAAGTATCTAGTGGCCACATGTGTTGGTCCAACCTATAGTGAAAGTAAAATATCTTCAATAGAGATATGAACATGGCCGTTAAAACTACCAATCATTGTGTCTATAAGAGATATATCCTACTCTAAATATCACAAATGTTGTATAAGTGTGATAATTCACATGCTAATACTTGACCCATTATCAACCATAACACTCTAGATAGGATGATGATATATGTAGGCTCATATAAAGAGTGCATATAAATCTGAATCATCATCAAAAATATCTTCCTCTAAGAAGGTGATCAGTGGTCTAGCTAGAACTATAGTGTAGTACACACTGATGATATTATGTAGTGGGTGTGCCTCATCTATAGTAGTGTGATATGATATTGGTCATGGATGTGTCTAATACATGTAGTGAATACCTGAAGTGCTCCCTACCTCATTTTTTATATGCTTCAAAAATGGATTTTAGAATATTTTCAATTACTTATCTTCTATTTCTTGTATTTTGGGTGTCTCTATGGGTGTGCCCACATTAATAATGTTGTCCTCTATCACATATTGTATCTTACATTTCAATTTGATGGATTTACTTTTTATATGACCTGATGCCCTATGAGATTCATATAATTCATTAGAATCATGGTTCTTTGGAAGTGGTTGTGTCATATCAACATCTTTGATGGAAGGGATAGACATAACATTACATTTCAAGAGTTTTAAAACACATGTTGGTTATTCTAGAAGGTTGGTGAAAACTTTACATCAAGGAGATGATAAAACCAGGTGAGGAGATGAATCTAAAGTTGTGTTCACTATGGCCTTTGGATCACTCTTCTTTTAGTGGCCCTTACCTTGTATGGAAGATTAATATAACTCTTAGTAGTTTATTCTGATCCACTAGTTTATTTTAGTTTACCCATAAAGAGAATCTGGACTTCTCTTTCTTTCACTATGTGGCATAAAATTTTTGAAGTTTGGAACTTCTTAAACAATATAAATTTATGTAATGATGATAGAAGACACTATTTGAAGATGTCATGAATCTCTTTATCTACCATGGGGATAGTAAACTTGGTAAAATGTGGTCTTATATCATATGACATATTCTGTAATAGGCACATTTGACTTTTTTTTTAATTGTACAACTTGAGCATATGAGATCTTATCATTAATTTTTATTGAGAGGTGTGATAGAAACATATCTACCAATGGATTGAATGCAGTGATAGACTAATTTAGGAGATCATAAAACCATTGTAAGGCATAATCCTATAGACTATGTGAAAATAACTTAGTGAAGATCCAATCCCTAGACATGTAGTCCAAACATGTTACGTGAAAAGATTAGAGATGGTCCTCTAGTTCACCCTTTCTATCATACAATGTAATTTTAGGTTCCATGAATTTGGATGGAAAAGTAGTTGCCACTATATTATGTACCAAAGGTGTATATAAAATAACATGAGAATCTAAGGCAAGTTATGGCCTAGTGGCTCCCTAATCAAGATGTAACACCTTAGCCTACAGAGTATGAACCTCCTACATAAGATATTTTATAGTTGGATTGGATGAACTAGCCATAAGAGGTGTAGTTGTCACTAAAGGTTGTTGAGTTACAATCGGTTGTTGTGCTAGTTAAGTTGGCCCCAAAGTAGGTGTAACAATGTTATTATCTATGGGATTAGACTATTAACCATTAGTTTATTTTTTAAGTTATTAGTAAATAATATGTATAAGGTTATCTTTCATATTTAAATGTTTGGAAATAAAATATTTCAATTTTCTCTTATCAGTTTCATCAAAAAAATTATTAAATTTTGTCAGTGTAGTTTGGGGAGTAGGAAAACAAATTGTTATATATTGTGAACCTTTGAAGGAATTTAATCTATGAAAGATTGTAAAAATAAAATATTGAAACAAATTTGAGCTTTTAGAAATAATATCTAAGCATAGAAACAAAAAGGATACAAACCCTAAGAGAATATAAGGTTAGGGTTTGAGCAATGTTTGAAATAAATCAAGTTAACCAAACGTTTTAACCTTTTATGACTTAGTATGTATAAATATTATGTTTTAAAAGAGTTAAATATATTAAATTAGGGTAATAATATACAATAAATATAGTCACTAATTTGTTATAGAATTGCTAACTTTGACCTTTCTAAAAATAGCAAGTAATAATGCAAATAACAACAAACTAAAAAATGACTGAGATAGATGATCTGGAGGGTAAAAACTAAGGCAAAGGCTGGTCTAAGTGTCAAAAATAAGATTTTAGTGTTATAATCACTCTTAGATAATATCACCCTAATTGGATAGTAGGACCATTATTAGATATGTGGCAATAGTGTCCCTATTTTAGTAGTAGTGTCCTCTATGTAGGACTATCTCAAGATTTTGAGTGCACCTATGTCTAGATCTAGGTTTATTCCTATGTGCATGAGTTTTGAAACATTGTATATTACCTATTTTGAATAAATTTTTGAGAAAACCCTAATCCCCCATGTTGTTAGGGCTTCTAGTTTATACAAGTTGAAGAGTGTGTTTTTTAGTGGGGTAGGCTAGACATCCTTAACACCCTATTGTGATGAGAGTTGCCTACATAATAACACTTCAAAGAGGGATCAAGCCTATGTAGTTATCCCCACCTAAGTGTTGGTGCAAGTTCAAGTGAAGCTAGTATGATAGTTGACTTGACAATTTTAAATGTGCTTGAGATTGGAAATATGGGTAATCTAAGCTTAGGGATATTGTAGATGGTAGTATGCATAATTAGGGTAGAATGGGGATTGATAATCTTAAATGTGCACAACTTGTTCTGAGTTAGAATGTGTACTTTTCATATAATTCCATATACTAGTTAGATGGATAAAAGATATGTATTTATATTGTTTTGATGCTAATGCAGGTGCTAAAAGAGTCATAGGATAACTCTAGGAGGTTTTAGATTTGAAAAGATATATGTTTATGAAAAATTAGGGAAATAACATTAGCACCATTATTATGACACTAGTTCCATGTGGAACTGATATCTTTATTATGGTGTTAGTGTCTAAATGGTAGAACATTAAGCATAAAGGGATAGGATGAAATAATGAGGATCTTAGACTATTTTAGGGATGACTAAGGATGCTTATGGACTACATAAAGTCTAGATAAGTGTGAAAATAGGATTTAAGATAGGTCTAGGACTAAGCTAGGGATAGGTAGTCTCAAATAGCACTCTTAGCACTCAAATACCACTTTTAAGTAATTATAATATTTAAACCATTATATAAACTCCTTTTGGATATATCATAAACAGGATAAGATGTCATATAGAATTTTAAAGTTGTATTGACTTTTAAAAGTTACATGTGAATTAAATCATTGATCAACTATTCCCATTTGATATACTACTTGTTATGGTGGAAGATTCATAAGTACATATACATCCATGTCTAAAAATTCCTTAAAACTAGGTTTCCCACTATTGTATGCAAGAGAGTGATAATGTCATTGATCTGATTCATGAATTTAAATCTAGATAGATTCTTAGGTAGCCTTGTTGATATCTGCTTAGATTATTTCAACTATTACTTATTGACTCACTTTGAGTAGGAGTTGGTATTAGAATCCCAAAATTATTGAGTAGGTGTGGGAGTCAAATTTATAAATGCTTCCTTGTTAGGTAAATGCATTATATGATCAATATGTTCTAGACCTAAGCACAAGACAAACTCTCCATTTAGATTATTGGCTTCCCCTTTTTATGCATCATAGTGTTTGGCCATTGTCAACACTAATTTTAGACATTATATTTAAATAGGAAATGTAGCTACTTAACCCAATCCACTATCATGGATGCTTTGTCCATAATATATTTTATGTACACTACTTATTTTGTTTCATAATTATTCTATATCAATGTGTCCTAGATCAATATATGTTATCTCTTCAACATTTAATTCTAGGAGTGAAGGTAGAACCAATATTGAAATTGATACTTTGTTTATGTGTCCTCTTCTAATTGGATATTCTTCTTGGTTGGGGTTTGCTTTAGAGTGTTTTTCTTGGGAGTTTCCTTGATCAAGATTTTGAGTGTTGACATAGAATGGGGATTACATGCTTATGAGACAAAGACCAACACTTGAATTGACCTATGAAGAATGATAGAAATTTGAATGTGCTCAAAAAAGAGGTAGAATTTAGGGTATGTAAATACATATGGCATAATTTGATAGGGTGTTTGGTAAGGTGTCATATTCCAATGGAGTGTTATGTAGGTACTTGGTTATTTATATATTTTCGAGAAGGTAGGCTAGTTATGGGATGTGAAAAAGTAAGTGTCAAAAATTGAGATGTGTAAAAATAAGTGTTAGAGTCTAACAATGTGTTAAGTAGGGTGTATAATTATGTCAAGTACATAGACAAGCTTTAGAATCCAGTGACATGCCTACCAAATAACTAGAGTTTGAAATGTGCACGAGCAAGTCCCAAGGTCTGATGGATGTTTAGAGAGCCTCTAGAATCTGATAATGGTTGGAATAAGTGTGAATGCTAACATGATGTGCCACATAATGAAAACCTATAACCTTATAAAGATATTTGAGGATGATTTGATTAAATGAACATCTAAAGATAAAACATGAGAAAAATAATGCCAAATCTAAATAACTAAAAACCTTAGTTTTTCTCTATGAGTTTTGAAAATGATCTGAAGCTAAGAAAACACCTACAATATTAAAGACCACAAAATTCTAAGTTTATAAAATGAGAGCAATGAAGAGTTGAGAATGTAAGAGATGAGGATTAAATGGTGATAAATGAATCAAAAGTGATAAGTATAATGAAAATATGGAAGAATATATTGCATTTTTTAATAAATATTTGTGTTCAAGGGTCAAGGACAAGTAATGGTAGATATTAGGGTGTGCTCAAGTAAATGTCAAGATCTAGTAAGCATTGGAGCAATGATCAGGCCCTAATGGATGTTTTGACATGCATTAGAGTATAGAATCATGTTCAAGAAGTGGTTGGGATCTAATAGGTGTTTTAAAACCTATTTGGTTTAAGAATGTGCTTAGATAAATCTCAAAATCTAATGATTTATTCAATAAGTGATCAGGGTTCGATGTGTGTTCAGATACACATCAGATTCTGATGGTTTACTTAACACTTTTCATAATTTTGATGTTTATTTGGCAAGATTATAGAATTTGATAAGATAAGGACTTAGAAATTTTCTTAAATTTTCTCAATTTTGACTTAGCATCGACCAAGTGTTGATTTTTGACCATGAATACCTTGGGTAAGATAATTTGACTTGAAAAATAACAATTTTGACCAATTTTGACTCAAGTCAACCATTTTTGGTCAAAATAATTAGCACCTTTAGATGTTTTACTTTAGTTTTATTTAACAACTTGGATAACACATTGAAATGCCTAAAAATTTATGTTGCCAACTTAATCAAGATAAAAAGTCTATTTATCAAAGGAGAAGTAAATATACCTCGAGAATGTTGTTTTATTTTTGCTAAGTGTCATATATGAAAATTTTTCACTCAAACTTGGTCTCGAGACCCCACTATTTATATAAACTAAAGTATACCAAAATAACAACCAAATAGGCATAAACATGTGGGATTGAAACCTAAATCAAGACTAGACATCAAAGACAAAGAGAGGTACATGATTTCTAAGAAATTAGGGTGTGTTTTATAAGCAACAACAAATGGTGAGTCTGTGGAAAAATACTCCTTAGTATTTTGAAATAAAATAAATGTCTCTACCACCTATAATATTTGGTTAAGGTATCACATGGCACATGAATAATTTCCTATAAGGATAAGAATGTAATGGCCATAAAACAAATTTATATATTCACATTGACCATAGTGTATTCAAATTCATTCATTTCCTTCTTATAATTTGTAACGCCTATGCACTATAACCCAAATCATCAAGTTAATGTTAATTGTATCTTAAAACATTTACTTGGACATTGTTCTATAGTTAGCAAGGCATCCTTAGCCCCAAAATATATATATATGATCCTACTAAATGACTTTCTCTACTAATAGTCAAGTATTCATAGCCTTAGTAGAGATTACTTGAATCACCCAAAATTTGAGGTTTTATAATAATTCTTTTCTTTTCTTTTTATTTCTTTTTTATT
Organism: Torreya grandis; assembly: GCA_037957365.1. Lineage (NCBI taxonomy): Eukaryota > Viridiplantae > Streptophyta > Pinopsida > Cupressales > Taxaceae > Torreya > Torreya grandis. Next base: position 799,468 of record JARHVA010001346.1, on the reverse strand, counting down.
TTTTTAATAATTTCAATTATAATTTTAGGACCACCATTGTAATACGAGATGTAGAATTTTTATATTTTTCACTCTAGATCTAGACTAGCATTTTTACCCAAGAAGACCCAAAAATATTTAAATTGTTTTTTTTGTGAGAGGTTTTGACATAATATATTCACAAGTCAAACAGTTTACCCAAACTCACTAAAACATAAATAAATTCAAAACACATGTGACAACCTCAAACCTTTGAAATTGAATTAATAAAAAAAAAACTTGGATCACAAACTACCTAGAGTACTTATACAAAAAAACACTTTAACATCACTTACCAACAAACCCCTTTTTCCTTCATGAATAGAAGGTACCCATAAGATTCATAAAAAGGCCAAATAAAAAGAGGCAAAGTTTTAAGATAGACCAATGGAAAAAATAAATAAAAAAGTAACCTAAAATAAAACAAAAAAAGTAAGAAACAAAGGACAACTATTTATAATGCCATGTTAGGCTAACTCACGCTTAGAAATAGTGTTTGAGGAATTTCCCATTTAATGGTAATGGGACATCCTTTCTACTTAGACTCTTGAACCTGAATGCATTCTCACCCAATATTTCAAATATTTTGAAGGAACCTAACTAATAACATCAAATTTACCATGTTGTCCCCTTTTCTAATGAGTTTGTGTGTGCAATGAGCTAGGATTGACCTAAAACTATCCTATATAAATATATGGACTTGTAGAAGGTAAATCAAGTAAAGCCCATTCATACTCAATGAAATTGGGATATAACCAATGGATCCATTAAACCTTATAATGAAAACACCTATAACATAATACCAAGAGAAAGGGTTCTAATGCCTCTAGGTAATCAACACAATGTAACAACCCTAACAAGGTTTCTATTTATTAAGTAATTATATATCACAATAAAGAAATGTAAGGGGAAGGGTTAGAAATATATTAAAATGTGTAAAGATACATGGTAGGAAAATAGAGGCCTAGGCTACCTAAAGTGGATAAATGGCAAGTTTGAATAGTCATATAGCTACACTAAGTCTAAGTGTATAATATTCATTAATCAAGTAATTATGCAACTTCTATCTATTAAAAAGAAAGATCTAAGGTTAGAATATACTTACCTTGAACAAGACCTAGCGAGCCTCAATTTTTCCTTTGTCCAATGGTGTTTTGCAAGATATTATTGTGGTTATAAGGATATTAATGCTTGAATAAAGCTCTAGGATAAAATGACTCCTATTACATCCAAGTTTCTGTAAGATAATATTTTCCCTTCAAGATAAGATCTAAGAAATAACTCCTCAAAATGTAGACTTAGGGCAAAAGTGTAACCAATAAAAATTGAAAATGAATGTTTTCTTACTTGTAGATTGAAATAATAACTTATATTTATAGTTTTAAATGACCATAATCCTTCCTAGATATTTATCTAATGCTATTAGTCAGCTTGATTTAATTTAAACGGGTTGATTGACCTTGAACTAGGTTGGCTAGGCTAACCTAGTTATAAAGCATGCATGAGAACATTCAAATCTGCATTGATATGATCAATGTAGTTAGAATGGTAAGGATAATTATTTTAAATACATCAAATAGGATGAAATAGTCATAAAATATAGGTGTTTGAATAGTTATAGGATAACAAATGGAAGGATATAGCTTAGGGGATCAAATCTAAGGAAACTAGAATGTATATAGGGATAAATAAGCAATAATGTCTCTTACAAATCACCATAGGTTTACCCACCCATTTCTTAGTGAATATTGTTAGGAATGAACTTAGATATAAAGCATCAGTAATTGAAAAAGTTTAAAAATATGATATGTATATACATATCTCCCAGTTGAAGCTCATCACGTGTCACTAGAGTGTAACATGGGATGGTGCTTTGGGAAAGAACATGACAACACAAATTGAGATAAAGAAATGTAGTAGAAATCAAAAAATAATTGAAAGTAAATAAACTATAAATATGTACCTTTAGTTTCATGTTGTTCTTGAAAATATGATTTATGTGTAGCAACTGATGATAGGTACCCAGTGTGTGGAGTAGAAGGCAGACCTAAAAATAAGAGAAATTTTAAAATTTGTGCCAAAATATTTTATTAGCACTAAAAAATGATCTCACCATAATTCTAAGGCTTATTTTGGTTTGTGAAAAGGAGTTGTGTAAACAAATATATGAGCAAAATATGGATTTTATCAGTAAATAACTGAAGGCCAAAATTTTTGAAAATTTTACTATTAAGGGTAAATTACTATTCATTTATGTATTTGCTATTTTTGGAAACTAGGGATCTGTGTAGCCAAATAATATTGAGATATGATGTCATATTCATGATAATGTGATGATAAAATGGTCATATTATAGCTATGGCTAGTATGGTATAGGTATGGGGTGAATTAATTGTGAATTTTTAGTATTTTAGAGAAAAATAAACTAGATTAGAAAAAAAAGGTACCAGTTCAAATTTGTATAGTATGATTTTCCCCAGCAAGCATAGGTTTAGACTTTAAAATAAGATGGAAATGGGTAGGGGAAAAAACTTCAATATCTAAGTCAAGGGTATTTAGTATGCCTTTGTGAAAAATCACCATGTAGTCTAAACAATATCAGTCAAGCCCATATAGTTAAAAATTAAGGACAATTTAAGTTGGTTGATACCGTCTAAGTTGGCCAATGTAGTTGAACTAATTTTTTTTGATGTCATGGAATGTGGTTGATATAGTATAAATGTATTAAAATGGTTGATCATGTATGTTTTGTCTAAAGGCATCATAAATGAAACTAGTTGGTGTAGTTTAACCTATCACCGATGGCATATAATAGTTTCAAGAGATGGTTGATGGTATAGGTCATGGCCAATGTAGTATAGGAAAAAGGTTGATAAATTAGGTCATGGTTGATATAATATTGAATTATAAATGGTTGATATATTAAGGTACGTGGCGAATGAAGTAACTAATTTGAAATAAAAAAATAGTATTTTTACATCTAGTTTATTTTAGTTTTTGGATAGAGCCTTTATTTATTTTTTGTTATTTGATATTTTATAAAGGCATAAGAGACTATGGAGACTACTAAATTATATATGGTTAACATGTTTACTATAGTGGGTACATGAAGTTTATCAAACTCATATTATTACACTTAGATTTGATAGGATTATGGATATGTGATGGATCCTACTTAGTATAGAGTTAATCACCATGTTCTTAGGATCATGGGAGAGACTAACTAATACCTTACAATGGATGGTGTATGGGGATACCATTGAGGTGGGTATTATATTAAAGGATGTTCATGCACTCCTTGGATTACCTATTATGGGCATACCAGTGGTGTGCAATACCCAATATTCCTCTTAATGAGAGGAAGGTGTTCTCTATGTGGGATACATGGTCAGATGGGTATGACGAGTGAGGTTTGTGCATCATTTTATTTAGTGTATATATATCAACCATTTTGGATATCCAAATGGTAATTATTGAAATTATGACATCTCAAGTGATTTGTCATAATTTATATGGCAAAGTGCCATTTTATATTATAGACTTGTGTTGGTCTATGTTAGATTGTGACACATTGTATGATTTAGGTTCAGTGATTTGGGTAAAGTTAGTGCATGATTTGTATGGCATTTTATCAAGAGGCTAGCAAACTATGGGGCCTATTATTCTTTTTGGGAGCTATATTTATGAGTGTTTCCATATATAAACTAGTAGGGTCACCCCATGTTCTGTATTATTCTCTCTTATAGGTACAGAGGTGGGTATAAGAATACACTATGTGACCTATTTCCCATGTGTCAACATTACAAATAATACAACATGGGTAAATAATTTGTAATTTATATGTGGGTATAATGGATGCCTTCCCATCATGGCCATGTATTATGTAGGTGTAAGTATGATTGAGGACCACAAGGCACTATCTAAGGTAGATAGAGAACCAACAATTTTATCATGTACTAGGTTAGGTTAGACTACCACACCTACAATATCCTATTTTGATCTTAGCATATTAGTCTCCTCATGTAATGGAGTGGCATGGTGTGGGATGTAGAGGGGTACTAGATAAGGTACCAGTCATATGGCCTTTGTCCTAGGTTATATAGATGGTATGAAGGTGATAGTGATGAGAAGTAGGGGTATTTACATGGTAGTAGTAGGTACAAGTACATCCACCTCCATTCATATGGTCATATAGATATCTAAAAGTGTAGGCTCATACATGGCCATAGCCATAATTGTAGTTAAATTAGGGGGATCCTATAAATTTGCTAGCTCTTAGTTGTATGATAGTAAAATAAATGCATAGTAAGGCATGACATGATCATGTCATTTAGCCAGGTTATTACAAAGTCTTTGTGTTTCCTCAAAGTCATGACACCCAAGATGTGTTACATGGTTGAGAAAATGGTATTACCTTGGGTGAGCAAAATATGTTATTTATTACTCACATTTTACTTATATATAGAGATATATTCAAGATATACATATGATGTTTTAGATTACATATGATATATTATGGTATTTTGGTTTGTGTTTTACGAATGCTTTTCTAAAGGAGGCCTAATGGAGGACTATGATGGATATTTCCCACCATGTAATTTTAGATGATGTGTTGCCAAAACATGATTTTATGCATTTAATTAATCCATTGGTGCCTTCAGCCTAGGATTGTGTTGATTGGTTTTGGATTTTTGGGGAAGTTGATCAACAGATATAGATATTATCAAATAGATCTTAGGCTATAGCACCACTTATAGTTGGCCAAGGAGAGTTTCAGGAATTGGCTCAAGAGAGAGCCACTCATTTAGCTATAACTATCCAGGTATTGATATTACATGCCTAGGTGACCAATCTACATGGCAGGTGGATGGTCTATGATCATGGATATAATCACTATATATAGTTCTTAGGCCTCTATGGCTAGTGTAACACGCTATCCATTGAATACATGGTGGACCTCAAATTTATAGCTATTTTATACTACGTATCATTTTGTATATTTACAAAAATTGAGCCATATATATATATATATATATATATATATATATATATATATAATTTTTAGTGTGACTCATGGAAGTTATCTATACATGTAATTTATTTCTAGTACATGTTATTTTTATTTTTTATGCTATGGGGAAATGTATTTTTTATTATTTTTTATAAAATGTGAGAAAATTCATGGTTATTAATAATGATAAATTTAAAAGGACAAAAATTTGTAAGTAGATATAAAATTGAGAAACAACAGATAAAATGAATGTAAAACACATCATAAAAGATGAGATAGGTAAAACATTGTAAGTAAATAAAATCATTGAAAGACAAATTTCAATCCAAGATGTAAATAATGAGATAATAATGGATGGCCAAATACACATACTAAAAATAATAAATAACCAATGAAAATATGAATAATCTCTAAATGAGTGAAAAAATCAAACTTAGTGTTTGTGCTAGTCTATGATGTAAGAAATTATGACCATCTAATGACATGTAAATGATGGAAATAACATGGTATGAAGACCTGGTGTAAATGTGTTTATGAGGAAATCTCAAGTGTAATGTAATAAAATTCAAAAACTAAGACAAGATGCATGATAAGGTAGGTATTTTTGAGTAAATCCTAGTCATATCCAAGGTCTTACACTACAACTCACAAAAGGAATACCAAAAGGTGTAAGTATGGGATTTGATCAAGGATGTGATCAACTAAAATTGATATTCATCAATGGAAATATTAGGTATATTATTATGTGAAGGAGTATGAGGTACCACATGGGTGAAGTGGAAATCCTTAGCAATGATGAGATGTACTAGAGAAGTGTGTAAGTGCTAAAAATTATTAACATCAAGGACCTAAGTCACTTCGACTAGAAAACACAAAGTTTGGGATAAAAAATGAAGTATGTAGATCATTCCATGAAGAATTTTATGCATGAAAATTAAAATGGTCCTACATTTCCACAATGTGTTCCCTATTCCTCATAACCCCTTATAGAGCCATCAATATATCATGAAGATTAGGTACTTATTTGAGAAAGTAAGTGACACTATCTAATAAAATGAGACATCTTATCTTAGTCTACTAGCCTACCATACCATAATGGACCTTGGATTTATCATGAGGACAACTATGGAGTTTGAGATTCAATTAGAATAGGATATGTGTTAAATGATATTGTCTTTTGGTGTGATCTTTTTAATATTGTATTTATCTTCTAATCATTTCCTTTTATTTATTTTATGATATGTATTTTAAGTTTTTATGGATTTTTCTATTATTCCTCCATAAAAATTTTGAAAACCAATCATGATTGAAATAGGTTATTAACACAAGGGATATTACACTTGGTCACAATAGAAAATTACCAAAAGAACGTGTTATCAAATAATTCCTAGACGTGCCCACAAACGAGTGTGTAATTTCAAAATTGACTTATGTGTACCTCAAATGAAGGGAAATAAAAAAGGGAAGATGGGGATCATATAAGATCCCTTAATTTAATAAGTGTTACAATGATGGGTATACTTTTAGTTGATCATAAAGGTGTAAGGTGGTGTAATTAAGGTGGCATGTGTAATGCTATTATATCCAACTCACTAAGGAGTTGTGTTATCTTAAAAAAAACTTGCACAAGTACTAATCAAATTAGTAATCATCCCAAAAAGGGGGAGAATAAAATTAGGTATTGAAATTATCACCAAGAAACAAAAGTAAAACATAATAAAGAAAAAATAAAGGTGGTACACAAGATTGAAAAAATGTTTATTGAAGGGAACAATAGTATAAACATGGTGTCATAAATGTAAGTAATTATGGAAAAGTAAAGTACTAAAAAATGAAAAAGAATCATGATATAAACAAGATAGAAATAACAAAGCATCACCAGTGTAAATACCAAATCCAATCATATGATAATGTGTATACTAATATGATATGTCACAAAAATATGTGCTCACAAATGTTGATATATGTCTTGACATACATCATCAATAACATATGGTAATATATTATAACTGACATCTACCTTTGATCATGATCTCATTTATCTTCATAGAGAATCATGCAAGAACATACTGATGCATAAGTTTCATGGACAAAGTATGAAAATGATAATAATAAGGGGGGGATATAATGCCTTTGGAAAGTGATAATTTATGCAAGGAATTTAAATTGGTGTATGGTTTATATCCTCTGACATGTGAGAGTATGTTGTTCTAGGATAAGGTTGAGACTTTATCTGAGAATGATCCTATTGACATTGTTACAAGGATAAGGGTGTAGGCCATGAAAAATCATATAAATTATATTGGAGTAATCTAAATATATATGTATTATGTCTAACACACTAAAGTTAAAGTAAATAGACTCTTATGTGCTTGGCAATACATTCTAGAGATATCTTGGGAGGTGAAAGGATCTTATCACTATATGGTTATGTTGCCTCAAGATGAAATGCATCAATGTATTATCAAAGTTGTTGTCAATGTGTCGAAGTATGTGAAGTTATGTCATGAAATCAAAAAGTGAACCTAAGAATATTTTACTAAGTAGGTCTACTATATATGGAAAAAATAGAGCTTTGTGTCTACTATTATGCTAAAAATCTTTGGTGTGATCAATAATCTTTGGCCTAATGACCATCTATATTATGAAACTCACAATATGGATCTTATGCCCATTGTCTAGGTTGGTATTAAATATTATACATGGGTAAGACCTCATCAAATACATCATCATGATCTATACATCTATGAGTAATTTATTAAGCAAGATATACATCTATAATTGATAACCTCATCACAATTTAGAGTAATGTGGACAACATCTTGGCAGGGACAGGCTACTCAAAGGATTAGAAAATCTAGTAAAAAATTATGGTCCCATCATGGCATGATCAAGGATCATACTCCTAATAGGCATATATATGACCAAGTAGAATGGGAATAAGCTAGTACCTACTCCATTACATATCTATGAACATGAATGGAAGAATAAATAATGTCTGATGTAGTAGAAGGAGAAGGAACTACATCTATTAAATGAATGTTATGTGTATGTAAATTAGACTCATAATGATATTGTAAAGAATATAGATAACAAAGACTTTATGCATCCTTGGCTTGAGCATAACCAAATAATAATGGAACATATATATAATATAAATCATTGTAATCAAGTGTATTTAGGTCAATATGGAAGGCATAAATTACTCTATCAGTTGGGGTGGAATGAGGAATTGATTATTTATACTTGAGTATTGAAGTGGAAATTTCATCAGTTGATTTTTGGTTAGAAAGAGGTCACAAATAAGGGGTAATTGAGTGATAACCATATAAGGGAGATTCAAGGTTTTAATCTTAAGTCTATTCTCATTGGGATCATCATCATCATAATATAATAAAGTTATGAGGCATGTTGTCCACAAGTTTAGGATGTTCTTTGTAACCTTAGTTATAATTAATGGGATTATTGAAACATTAAGATTTACGAAAGGGGATGTTAGGTAAAGGTTTGAGGGTAGGTATACAACATTGTTGGAATTATTTGAAATTATAAGGATTAGTGTCTAATTAAATCTTATACATATCACTATTATGGAAAAATTTGACATGTTGTCATACATAAGATGCAATGGCTCTCATATGATGCATTCAAGGTCAGCCAAATAAAATACTATACGATAATGGAAAATTGAGAATCATGACCTTAAATCTAATTGTGATGGCAAGAACCATGATAAGGAGCCAAAAAAATTAAATAGAAGGGATTTGTCTTTGATCATAGCCTTTGAGCATACTTTGGGTAGATTTAAGGTTCTATTTAGAGTATCCAAGAGTCTTAATGAAGTCAAGGGAGGTGATACAAGTGCCTAATCATTTATTGATCAAGACACACTTCACTTGAATATCACACATTTTGGACACTAATAAATAAAGGAGGATCATCCACATCAATGAATAATTTATTTAGAATCATATAAGCAATAGGAAATTTAATTAAAAGAGAAGCATCTAGAGTTTTTACAACTTGTATGGATATTTCTTCACACTATTGGAGGATACTATCCTTAGACCTAGATAAAGTGGATTCATTCCTTACCATTGTAGGTTGGGGATATTCATTTAAAATAAAAGTTACATTAAGTAATTATATTTAAGGGAAGTCATCATGAGTTCAATAAATGGAATTTTAGAAGGGAAGTAAGAAATTTTTGTAATGGGATCCCATTCATCATATCTTAAGGGTATTGAACCAGACTATGATAAAGGTATGTAGTACTAAATTAATTAAACTAATGAAGAAGATGAAGTACATTTAGATGGATTTGAAGTGTGTTTTTGGTTTGGTTAATGTAGTTTGACCAAGTGGATCACACTACATTGAATTATTAGATGTAGTTTATATCACATGAGAATTACAAACTACGTGTATCGAGTTGGTTGATGTAGTAGAAATAGAAAAAAGAATAAAAATAGACTCATCATTTTAGAAAATGTCATTTATTTTGATTTAGGAATAATAGACTACATCAATCTGGTCACTGTATATATTTTGGGTTTAGCTGACTATATCGAGTTAACCAACGTAATGAAAATAGAAGGATGAAATCTAAGTGATTGTATTGGGTTAGCCAATAAAATTGGGGAATGATTATCAAATTATATCAAGGTGTTAAATATATTTTTAACTATTGGAAGTCAAGATGACTATATTGGGTTGGTTGATAGTCATAGTAGATGAGCTAGTATAGACCTATGTATGTTCAACTTTCTTAAAATGAGATGGACATATGTCTTGAACATTTTGGTAAGTGGGAAAATTGTTATAATTAGAATGTATATATATATATATATATATATATATATATCAATGAAAGATACTACATGCCTCATGTTGTTCGTGTTAACCATATTTTCATCACTAGTTAAATAATGAAGATCAACTGGTATTTCCATAGTATTTAAAGGATGTTGAGTATTAGTAGGTTGATGATTTGGAAGTGGGTCGTTATAGATGGCATGGTGAGCATTATCTTGATTGAGAACATCATGTTTAGTATGATAATCATGGTCTTTACCTACCTTATCATAGGTTTGTTGATTTTCTTGGATCATGGTTTTGTGATCATAATTAGGACTAAGGAGAAAATCAAGAGTGAAGTTTCTAAGTTGCCTACATATTTCATGAGAATGTTCCTAACTTGCGTGATACCAACAAAACTTTTATGGATTATACTAGTGTTTGGTAGCATGAGTATGGTCAAGTTATCTTGATAAAGGTTTATTAATATGTTTTTGAATTTATACTAGGGAAAGAGGTTTATGAACATCAACATTTTTTACGTATGATGATGAAGAGGGAGGAGTTGGAGAGGGATTCTCCATAAAAGGTTGGGAAAGAGTTTCCTCATTGTAACCATTAGTAAAAATAGCATGAATGGAGTGTATCAAATCATAACTATCTATATTACCATCATTAGTATCAGGTTTTTTTAGATTTCATAAACATACGAGTTCCCAAGGTAGATTAGGAAGGCTCAAACTATCTTATAAGGAAATCTTGGAATTTAACCTAATCAAGGGCTTCCTCCAAATATTTTGGAGATTAATCCCTAGATTTATATTGGATTTTATGGTGGATATCATTAGTAAACAAATATAATAGGTTTTTCTCTAACATTTTATGTTCGGCTTTGTTAGATAAGGATTTCCAATGCTTAATGAAAATTTGGGTGGTTTTAAATTCTACATGTTTATAATTAAATAAATGGGATAAAATATTTTTAGGAAGATCATTGGTTTTAAATTCATGAAACAAGTCATTAAATAAGTATTCTAATATAGAGATAGTATTAGACTTAAGTTTATTTTACTAATTTAAAGCATCACTTTAAAAGGTTTTGGCTAGAATTTTGGTAGCAGAAAAGGTATTTAACTTAATCCAATATTTGTAAAGGTTACCAAAATATTTAAAATATAAAAAAAGATCAGTTGATCCATTATAGGTGATAGTAAGAGTGATAAAACCTATGTTTATGATTTCAATTTGAGGAATTAATGGCTCATTTTGAATATGTTTGATGACTTTATTAAGAAGTGAGGTTTAAGGAAGAAGATTGCCCTATGAATCTATAATAGGGGAGGGGAGGAATTTGGATTTTAAACTCCCCATTGAGGTTTTTTAGGATGAATTTTCAATTTCAATATTTTATTTTTCATTTTCATCATTTGATTGGCATTGTTGGTTTGGAAGGTAGTCATTTGATTCATGGCTTTTAATGATATTTGAGTAATATTGAGAGTTTGTTGACTAGTAGAGGTAGATTGAGATGCATAAGTGGTATAATTAACATGTATATTAATATGAGCAGTTTGATTATTTCCATCATAGGAAAGACCCATTGTGGTAGTTCTTATCCTAGGCATGGTGAAAAAGGAAGGAAGGGAGGAAGTTGTATATTGACATGCCCCAAGTCCTCTATAAATGGTATGTGTAGGTGATGTGGGGCATCCTATGTGGGATCCTATCATGAGGTTATAGATTATTGTAGAATCATTACCCTAATGTTGGGGGTTTTCATTAATGAATAGAATCATTTTGGCAATGTACTCAATATCATTTTCATCCTCAATAATATGCATGTGGGGAAAACAGTTAAAAATATGAAGAGGTTGAGAGATAATAAATGAATTATAATATAATATTATAGTAGTAATTTGTATATTTATTTTACATTTGTTATCAATTATATTAAAATGATATTTAGGAAATTTATCAGAGTTATTTAAGTTCATCATGTCATGTTGTGTTCTCTATTCAAAATCATCAAAGATATACTACACGATGGAAGGTTGAGGTGTAAATTAAATTGGGTTAACCAAATAAGATAAATTATATACAATTAACTATATTGGCCAACTAATTATAGTAGAGGAAAAACTATATCAAATAATTCAATGTAATTTGTTAACTAGGATGTTTGATATATAGGTTGTATTAAATAGTACAATGTAGTCTAGTGTAAAGATTGAGATATAATCTGGAAGTGAACTATATCAAACTATTCAATTTAATTACACAGGTGGGAGATAATCAAAAAAATTCTCAAGATGGTCAATATGGTTTGTACTAATAATATTGAAAGTAACTAGGAATAGATGGTGTTGACTTAATTTATATAGTCTGTAGGATAAAAATTCTAAGAAAAATAGCTATTAGATTAATTGCATCAAGTTTTTTGATATAGTCACATGGGTATAGGGATAATATACATGAAAATATACTATATCAAACTATTTGATATAGTTAGGGATGTAAACATTGGATATTGTATTGAGTTGGTTGATATAGTCTATAAACATAGGTAACTATATCGAATAAACACAGGTAATTATATCGACTATGGTTAATGTAGTTACAACACATCATAGAACTATATTGATGGTAACCAATATAGTTTTCAATGTAAAATACAATATAAAGTATTAAAAATGAAATCTAATTATTATTTCTAACTATTTTTCTAAAAATAATATCAAGTAGATGTACTAAAAGGATATGATTAATTTGTAGGCTCTTATAGATATTGACTCATCTATTGGATAGTGTTGGCCAAATATTTCAGAGCACTACTATGGAAGAATTACCATTCCCATAACCCTATAGATATAGTGTTGAGACTAATCTCAAGGTAACTTCCTAGTGTTAACTACTAACCAATACACTACAAAATTAGATAGATGGATTGTTTCATAGAGTTCAATAAAAAGAGATTCATAGGTGTTTCCTACATATTGTGAGGAACGTGGAAACTAAAGTTTGTGTTTACATATATACTATGGTATGAGTATTGGGTAAATCCCTTCATTACATGATGTATATAAACAATATACAAGAATTATAAATATAACACTATGTATCCCTTCATAGTATGAAATTTGTCAAAACATAGTGTCTATGGAAAACCAAATAAATAGAAAACCAAGTTAAAAAATCAATATTGCAAACTAATTTGAAAATTTTAGTCATTTAAAATAAATAATAAATCAACTTTAAATTAAATGTGTGATTATATTTTGAAATTAAAATTTAATTTGTCTTACTTATACTTGAAAAATAAAACAAATATAACTATATTGGTACTGGTTGATGAAATTATACACATCGTATAGAACAGTATCAAGTAGATTAATATAGTATGTGTAAATAAAAATTATATATATATATAAGAGAATATATTGAATAGGTAAAATTAGTTCATTAAAAATAATTACAATTATAAAACTAAATTGAGCAGGTTGATACAGTTGATTAGAAATAATTGAAACACAACTAGTTCAAACAGTTCTATATAGTTTACTAAAAAAATGTACTACAAAACTAAATTAAACATATCAATATAGTTTAATGGAAATAGTTTTTAGATATAATTAAAAATGTAAATACATAACTAATTTAAAAATATTTATCTAGTTGATAAAGCTCAAAATTAATAAAAATGTGAATGCATAACTATGTCGAGTAGATTGATATACTTGATTACAAAAATGAATATTAAAAAGAACTATATCAGTTGGGTAATATAGTTAGATGGATATATGGCTAAATAGAACTAAATTAACTAGGTATATATAGTTGGTTATAAAAAAATGTAGATCTAGGATTAAAATTATGTTGTGCTTGTTAAAATAGTTTACTGAGAAATACACAGAGAAAAATATGTCAAGTTGTTCGTTATAGTTTTTCATAGGTTAAAATTGTGGCTAAGCTATATAGACCTATTAAATATAGTTCATTGATATAAAAATGAAATAGAACTAGATTGATCTGTTATATATAATTCACTATAGAGGTGAAATCAATACTTAATTTCATGTTAGGTTCACCAAAATGTAGGCAATGAGCTAAGATTGACCTACAACTACCCTATCTAAATATTTAGACTCGTAGAATGTAAATCAAGTAGAGCCCATTCATTATTAATGAAAATAGGATATGATAAATGGATCCACTAAACCTAGAAATGGGAGCACCTACAACACAATGTCGAGAGAAAGGATTTCAAAACCTCTAGGTAATCAACACATTGTAATAGCCCTAACTAGATCTCTAGTTGGTAAGTAATTAAATATCACAATCAAGCAATGTAAGTAATGGAAAGGGTTATAAACATATTAAAATGTACAAGGATTCATGGTAGACAAATTGGGACCTAGGCTACCTAAAGTGGATAAAGGGTAAGTTTTAAATAGTCTTGTATCCACATCAAGTTTAAGTGTAGAGATAATTCAAACAAGGATAAATACATTCATTAACCAATAAATTACACAACTTATATCTATCAAAAGGAAATAACTATAGTTAGAATTTACCTACCTAGAATAAGACCTATCAAGCCACAAACTCCCCTTTGCTAATGGCTTTTTTCAAAAGATTTTTTTGGTTTTAATGATCTCAATGCTTGAATCAAGCTCTAGGCTAAAATGACTCGTACTACATCCAAGATTACACAAGACAAGATTTTCCCTTCAAGAAAAGATCTAAACTATAACTCCTCTAAATTCATACTTAGGGTAGAAGTATGAGCATTATAAATTAAAAATGAATGTTTTCACCCTTTTGGATTGAAATAATGACTTGTATTTATAGTGGTTAATGACCTTGATCCATCTTAGATATTTAGCTAACATTATCAATCAACTCGATTTAGTCTTAAACGGACTGACTAACCTCAAAATATGTCAACCAATTTGACCAAATTATGAAGCATGTACCATAATGTTCATAACTCCAATGATATGATTAATGTATTTAAGATGGGATAGATAATGGTTAGAATTACATCGAATGGATTGATATACATGTCTTAACATAGTGAGATGATACCATATGAAAAGAGATAGCTTATGGATCAAAGCTAGGGAAGCTGGAATGGATGTATGGATAAATAAGCAATAATGTCTCTCTTGAAGCACATCATTATGCCCACCCATTTTTCACCCTTTAAGCTGTGCACTCAAATAAATTAAAACTCTAAAGGTTGATGCAAGAGAGAAATAATTAGTAAATGATAAAGTTTTAAAATATTATGTGTATACACATTTTCCCAAAGTAGAACTAAATCAAAAATTATAAAGGATTTTACTTTGGAATTTTTATCAAAGCATCATTTGATGACTCCTTCATGCTTTCTAAAATGTAGTAAATCTATATCCCATTTCTCTTTAATTACACCAAGTTTAGTAGCCTGGATTCAATTTTTTCATCCATTTCAATGTAATCAATGAATTTCAATGTGGGAATGTTTAAATGCATGGGAAAAATTAGATCTTGACCATACACCAAATAGTATGGGGATGTTCTTAGGGATGAATTAACTCTAATTATATAAGACCAAAGAACATATTTCAACATGTTATGCCAATCATAAGGATTCTTATCCAATATCTTCTTAATCTCATCTAATAAATTCTTGTTTGTAGATTCAACAACATAAATACCTTATAGATTATCATTAGAATAAAACATAATAATTACCTTTTTCATATATGTTTATTCAATGAATCTCAAAGAATATAAATTAGGTTCATCGTCACATACCAGAGTAAATGGAATTTCAAACCTGGTGATGATGTGCTCCTCAAAAAAGTTTATCACAACTTTAGTTATGCAATTCCTGAATGCATGTGCTTTAGTCCAATGGGTACAATAGTATATTTTTATAAAAATAAACTTGTGTTCAGCTAATAAATTAGTATTAATGACTGCAAAAAAGTCCATCCCACATTTTTCAAAATTTCAAACTTCAATAATGGGTTGAAATGACATAGTAGGGTTGAATTTTGTATGTGTTGTGGCTTGACAGTTATGGAAAATTATTACATGTGAGTCAACATACTTGAAAACATGAGGCTAGTAAAAACCTAACCAAAGGATCTAGTGAGTTTTAGCACTCCTTGAACTATGTCTAGTTTCATAATTTTCATGAAATTTCTTGAGTGCTTCATCTTTGTTCAAACATCTCAAGTAAACATATTCATAATTCTTTTGATATAATGTTCTTAATTTGATCATGAAAGTGTTTCTATTCAAGTGAAATGCTCTTATTTAATGGAATTAAAATAGTTTTGGCACTTTTTTTTTACAAGTAATGCACTATATCTAGAATTTTGTCATTAGTTTGATGACTATGTGTGTGTTATGTCACAAGTTATATGGTATTATGCCTCTGTACATTATAGTTTTGTATCGGTCTATGATAGAATAAAACACCATGTAAGCTATGAGATCTAATATATGGGTAAGGTAGTACATAATTTTTATGGCATGTTAAGTAGGGGTTAATACATAATGGATCCCATTACTATTTTCACATGATGTATATATGAGTGGTTCCTAGGGTATAGACCAGTGGATCTACTAAACCAAATAATGACCACCTACCTCTAGTGAGGATATGGGAATAAGATCATAGAGTGTTTTGCATCTTATCACATCTAACCTTAGATACCATATGATAATTTTAAATAGTGTGGATTCCCTACTAGGGGATTGTGTATGCATGGGATATATGGTTATCCATAGTATCAGTATAGGGGTGAGCAATGGTCATGAACCACTAAACATGGTGGTTAGATCCTTACTCATGTGTTTAAGTTCTATTTAAATTCATTTAGCCACACCTAATAGTGTCATGAATTATCCCATCACATTAGGTGAGACATTATAAGGAGCCAAGAGGAGTACAAACATATGAAGCACTTGTAGACATACCATTTTTTAGACCTCGTATGCTTCTTAGGGTAGGAGGAGGTGAAAGTGGAAACAAATAGTAGAGTGGTTTAATGAGGGGTCTATATTTGATATTAACATCCCCATGATAAAGGCTACCCAAAATAAATCTAAGAAGTAGGTCACCCAAAGACATCATAGGTCATCAAAGCATTGATTCTTGGTCGTATAGTGACAAAGTTGGGTGGAGATCATGAGAGCCTATAATGAGAGGATTAGTTTGTCTATAGAGACTGAGTGGATATGGATATTAATTTATTTTTATAGTTTATAGATGTACATACTAAGTAATAAGGATAAATTACTTATGGTTTTAATATATATTAGGATGTTTTTTATTTAGTTTACTTTTTAAGATGTTTTGGCATAGATTGTATGATGGGGAGAAATGATTAAGGCCACTTACAATGAGATTCAAGATGAAATGCTAATTGATATTGATACATCAACTATGTTGAATCTTGTATCACTATCTATGGGGAAGCATGTTTGGGTGGTTTATATTAGTAGGAACTACTACATGGGAGCTAAAAATATGAGATCAAATTGTTGCCCCTACTACTATTATGGTTCCAATAAGAAGAGTTGTTATGTTATGGAAATATCTAATGATGTTTCAAGTGGTCATGGCCACATATCAAGTTACACACATGGTTACCATGGTAGTAGGTATAGAGCAAGAGAGAGAACTAATAGTGCATGTGACAAAGTTAGAGACATAACTAACTAGAGCAGAGGGAGAGGCCATAAGATTATGGACTCAATCTCATACTTTAGATAGGTATCTTAGATATGTTAGATATGCATATTATTTATAGATCATGGCTCATTTCCCACATACGGGTGAAGGTTGTTAGTGTAGATATTTTTTCCATCAAGTTTTGCTTACATGGCCTTATGTCTCTTTTATGTCAATTAAGCTTCCTTAGGTTAGTTATAAATGGTTCACATAGGTTAATAATATTTTAATGTAATTATATAATTAAGAAAATTAGAGGCTTCCTTATGTTGCCCTAATTTTCCCTATATTTACCCCACTTTTTCATTCTGAAAGGCAAGATAGGTTAATGCGCTTTTATGTAAACAGGTCATATTTTACAATATTGTTGTGTGAAGACAAACTTCTTCCTCCTTTGCAATTTATCTATAATTTCATTGTTCTATACATATATTTGCTTAATATTCTATACAAGTTTCCAAGATTGTGGCCAATATGACATGGTATCAAAGCCATTTTTACCAATATTGCAACAATCTTTATGGTGAAATCATGTTACATTAGTTTTTCTAGCAAAAAAATAAGGGTTTAGTGGGATTCCTTGGAGAATTCATGCAAAACTTTCTACTAGAGCTTCAGATCTCAAACATGAATACATCATTGGTTTGAGAAGGTATCAAAACCCTTGGATTGAATGTAAACATGACCTAGTTCTAGAATAATTAATTTTTTCCTCTCTTTTTAGCATCACAAGGCCCCAATTTTCATTTTCTACAAAAATATATACTTCTTATGTTGTTGTACAAAAACACCTTATAGGTTTTCTTTCTCAAGTCAAAATCTCAAGTGGGTATCTTGAATAATTTCCATTGAAAAAGTATTTTAAATGTTTTTTTTATTTTCTTTGATTTTCTTATTGTCAAACATCTACATTACTTAGATCTAAAAGTGGTCATTACTTTGGCTCTATAATTAATCTATTTTGTGTTGCATGAATTGGAGAGTTTTCTAGCTAATTTAAGATTTTGAAGGGTTGTTAATTAGCCATAGAACATATCAGACTTTTAGTAGTGAGTAACTTCACTTTTCTAATTTGAGTTGTTTGATAAGTCTGCTTACGTGCTCCTAAACCAAATTAGACTTGTGAAGTTATTTTACTTACAAATATATGAAGCTAAGTAAAGTAAGTCCAAAAACCATATTTACTCTACTATAGACCAACTTGGACTTATGGAGTTGCTTTACTTAAAAAATAGTGAAGTTAAGTAAAGCAGGTCTAAAAACCCAATTTACTCTACTGCAAACCAACTCAGACTTTTGGAGTTACTTTACTTGAAAATCTATGAAGTTAAGTAAAGCAAGTCAAAAACTTTAGTTTACACTATTGCATACCAACTCTTGAAAGGTCATTAATTCTTTACTCAAGTTTTCAAAGGTTGATACTTATAGAATTCAAGTAGTGTGGAAACTCCAAATTACTCTTCCTAGACTGACTCAGGTTTTTGAAGGGTCATTACTACCTTACTCATGTTTTCAAACATTGATTACTTATGAAATTCAAGCAATCTCAAAACTCTAGATTACTCTTCTGAGATTGAATGAGACTTTTAAAGGGTCATTACTACCTTACTTAGGTTTGTGAGGTACCTCTAGAAAAAAAAATCATTTTTAGAAAGGGTCCAGGGATGTGTAGAATTAATAACTTGTAAGTGCCATAACTTTCAATCTTTAGCTCCATTTTAGGTGTTATTTTTTTAAAGTGCATATTTTTTAAGATCTACATATTAGTGTTATTGTTTTTGGCATTGTAACATCCATTTTATTCATGGTCTAATGGCTTAAAACTCATTATACCTTTTTTGGATGCATTATCAGATATGCATGATGTCCCTCTCGTACTCTCTCACACTAATTACTCATAGATGTATTCTCGATGGTGTTTGATGTCCAATATTGAGCATGTGTTTCATTATAACTTATGGGGGGTCTTGTTGATAATTAATGGGGGTATTTATACTATGTGAAATCTATTCTTTGCTTTCATCTCAATTCTATAAATTGTCTAAATCTAATCGACACTAATGGATATAAACATTAAACCACTCACACCATTTAACTATCTTGATTGAAAGTTTAAAATATAGATTGCCTTAAGAGGTAAATGACTCTATTAGATCACTATGAGTGAGAAAATTGAGCCATTTACAAATGCAAAAAAGGTTAAGTGGTATAATATATGTGATGAGGCCTATGGGTTCTAATGCATATCAATGTCTTCTAACCTCTTATTTCATGTTAAATCTATAAAAACTCCCAATGAAGTCTAGACCATCCTAGACAATCTTTTTAGAGTGCAAGACATCATGAGGGGTCATGAGCTAGAGAATGAGCTCATCACATTGAACCTAGATGACTATGACACCCTACAAGAATTATTTATAGATTTTAAATCATTGACACTATAGTTGAAATAATGTGGCATTGAGAAAATAGATGACCAGTTGATTTTATTCATACTTACAAAATTAGGTCATAACTATTTAGTTTTCATCTCTACATTTCATGCTACTAAACATGCACTTGGAACCAATTACAAAATGTCATCATTCTATGAGTTTATTATTGATCTAACTCAAGATTAAGATAAGTTTGTTTAAATGGGTACACTGAAGTATTCAAAATCACATGCCTTAATTGTCAATCAAGACAAGAAGAAGCCTTCTAGTAGTGGAAAACAAGAGAATAAATAGTCTAAACCAGATCGTAAGCACAAGAAGAATAAAAAATTAGATACCAAGCCTAAGGCATTATCAAATGAGTCCTCCTCAAGTAGGAAACCTAAGAAGGAGAAACTCAAATACAAATTTTGCAAGAAACTTGGGCATGATGAATCTCAGTGCATGAAAAAGAAGATTGACACCTTGACTAAGATGTTTTAGAAGAATAACATCAGTGCTCCTAAAACCTCAACTCAAAACACATATACACAAGATTATGTAAATTCTAAAGATATTAAAAATGGTAAAATAAGGGCAAGGAATTTGTTTGTATAGTTTCTCAGCCTTTGACTTGGGTTATTAAGTCGGGTGCTTCCTATCACATGGCCTTCTTAAAGGATCTATTTTCAAAAATAGAGCCATGTTTCATACCTTGAATTCTCATGGGTGATGACACTTTGGTAGAAGTTATTGGTAAAATATTGGTTAAAGTAAGTGGCAGGACCTTCAATGATGTTCTTTGTGTTCCTTCACTATCCACCAATCTTTTGTCAATGTACCATATCACTCACATAGGTGTAGGGAAGTGAGTTAAGTTCACACCTAATTATGTGGTTATCAAGGAGCTATAAAATGATACTATAGTGGCTTACAAGAAGTCCAATCATCAGTCTAGGCTATATACCTTCTCAAGATTTGACCTAGATCATCCCTCGGCTACACTACTTACTCATGCAAATATAGTGAGCAAATTATGGAATGAATGGTTTAGCCATTTAAACCACCATTACCTGGAGCAACTCAGTCATTAGAACATGGCTTTAGGGTTTCCTAAAGTCAAATTCTTGGGTGGACTATGTAATGGTTACATTCTTGGTAAGCATCCATAAGATAAATATGATAAGGGAAAAGCAAGGAGAGCCAAACAAAAGCTATAAATTACCCATAGTGACATAGCAGGTCTATTTTCAAAACCTTCATTCAATAAGACTAGATATATGCTCAAATTAATCATTGACTTTTTGAGGTACACCTTGGCATTTTTTATTAAAAATAAGTTTGAGGTCTTTGATCACTTCAAATATTTTAAGGCACTTATGGAGAAGTAGTTAGATTATTCCATCTAAATCTTAAGGACTAACAATGGTGGGGAGTATGTCAAAAATAGGTTTGAGAATTTTTGAACATCAGAGGGGATTCAAATACAACACATAGTTCCATATAGTCCTTAGTATAATGGTATGGTCAAACATAAGAAATGTACCTTGAAGGAAATGGCCAACTAAATGCTTCAATCAAAGTATCTTGCTCCTTAGTTTTGGGCTAAAGTAATCAATTATGTGTGCTACATTTAAAACCATGTTACACGTAAATCCTTGAAAGGAATCACTCATTTTAAAGCTTTGGATGGTCACAAGCCTTTAGTGGATCACTTTTGAGTGTTTAGATCACCAATAATTGCATGTGTTCCTAAGAAATGGTGTTCCCAAGAAGAAATGCAAGGCAATAGACCCTCAAAGTCAGTCTTGTATCTTTATGGGGTATGCAGAGGGTAATAATGGATACAAGCTCTTACATCATAAAACTCATGATTTGTTCATAGAAATGAGTGTTAAGTTTTGTGAGGGCCCACTTGAACTCACTATTGGCATTCCAGACTCTTTAAAAGTATCACTGGGCATTGATTTCACCTCAGATAGTGACTTAGATCCACCTCAAAATCCTTTTGATAACCAAGATGACTCTTCTTCTTCTTCAATTTTAAGTGATGAGAGCACTGATGAGGATTCTCCTCTTCCATCTCACACTCACACTTTAGATGATGATGACTCACCTCCTGATTCTCCTATCTCACACAATTTTGGTCCCACTTGGGCCAGACAAACACTTCAAAGTGCTTGGAAATGGGTTGGAAATCTATCAAATATAAGGTAAACATGTTCATATTTTTAGGTGACTTCACATGCCTACCTATCTATTGCCTCAGATCTACAAACCTTTCATGAGGCATCTGGCATTCTAGAATGGAAGTATGATATCAGGAGTATAGTTCCTTAATCAAGAATAAAGCATGGGGCTTGGTCCTATTTCTTAAAGGAAAAAATTGGTCCATTGTAAATGGCTTTATCATACTAAGTTTGGTACAAATGGGTCTATCGATAAGCAAAAAAACTCATCTGGTTGTAAATGGGTTTTCTTAGGTTCCTAGCATAAACTACACTAAGGCATTTGCTCTTGTAGCCAAGATGATGTCTATCATAATCACTTTAGCCATCATAGCTGCACATCAATGGGATGTTCACCAAATGGATGTCAAGAGTGTTTTTCTACATGGTGACCTTAAAGAAGAGATCTACATGGAGTAACCATAAGGCTTTATGGAAGATTATTCCTTGGTCTACAGACTTAGTAACTCTATCTACAGACTAAAATAGGCCCTTTAAGCATGGTATGCCAAGATGGACTCCTTTCTCCTCATAGTTGGGTTCACTAAATACCACTAAGATCTGAATGTCTATATCTTGTGGTAGGATGATTCTCTATTGATCCTAGTTCTTTATGTGGATGACTTTTTGATTATAGAGATCTCATGATCATTTATCTTAATAGTGAAAACTACAATTTTAGATAAATTTTCAATGATAGACACGGGATTGTTGCATTACTTTCTCAAAATCAAAATCATTCAGTTAGATTTTGGGATAACTTTATCACAATCCAAGTATTCTATTAGTTTTCTTGCAAGGTTTAACATGGTTGAGTATAAACCAATTCCTACTCCCTTCTTATCTAGTATGAAGCTTGAGGTTGATTATCCTACACCATTGGTTGATACAACTCTATATCGGCAACTTGTGGGTAATATTATCTATCTCACACACACTAGACCTGATATATACTATGTAGTTGGCATTGTCTCCCAGTTTATGCAACAGCTATATGAATTACATTAGAAAATAGCTAAAAAGATTCTTCATTACATTTAGGGTTCACACAACTATGAGACACACTACAAAGAAAAAATAGAGGTTGATTTGATCAAATATATAAATTTAGATTGGGCTAGAGATATTCAAAGTTAATAGTCCACCCCAGGCTATAGTTTCTCACTTGGTTCAGCTCTAATAATCTAGTTAAGCAAAAAATAACATGTAATTGCTTTATCATCTACAGAGTTAGAATATAGAGGGGTTATTAGTGCCACTACTAAGGTAATCTATCCTTTAGGGGATTCTCACTGAGTTTGGTATCTAATTTCATAAGCCAATAATGATCTACTATGACAACCAAAGCACTATCCAGATTTTTAGGAATCCAATTCTCCACCAAAGGACCAAACACATAGAGATTCACATGCACTTCATCAGGGATCTTATAAACAAGCAAATTGTTGATATTTGATACTACACACCATTAGATATTCTGACCAAGCCCTTCACAGAGAGTAAATTTGTTCATTTATGAGATCTCATTGGGTTTAGGGTTGTTCCACCTTCTTACTCTTATGGAGGTTCTTCACTATGTACTTGGGTACCTCATCAGGCTTTCAATTCCAGGACCCAATTCTCATCTCACCTAAGCTATACTTAAGGGGGTGTTACTGTAGTGCTTTTTCCCATTGGGTTTTGCCTACACAACCTTATGTCCATTTTATATCAATTAAGATTCTTTAGGTTAGTTATAAAAGGGTCACATAGGGTAATTATATTTTAATGTAATTATCTAATTAGTAAAATTAAAGGCTTCTTCATGTTTCCCTAATTTTTCGTATATGTACCCCACTTTTCCATTTTATAAGGCAAGATAGGTTAATGTGATTTTATCAAACCAGTTCATATTTTGCAATATTATTGTGTGAAGACAAACTTCTTCCTCCTTTGTAATTTATCTATAATTTCATTGCTCCATACATAGATTTTCTTAGTCTTCTATGCAAGGATCCAAGATCATGGCCAATCCGATAAAGGTGACTCATAGTTATATATGTATCTATTTTATATTTTATGTATAAAACTATTGATATACACACACACACATACATCATTAGTTTTGACTACTATATTTCTACATGGCTTAGAAATGTTGATATCATATGGTTATGTAATGATTTTTCATATGTTGTATTCTTTTAGAAAATGTGAGGATATAAATGGTTAAAAAGAATAAAAAATATGTTAAGGTGTGGAGCTAAAAGCTTCACCAAAGGAGTGTTTTGCAAAGTTGCAGGTTTACACAGTCACTGGCATCGGTCAGGAGTGACCGACGTCGGTCAGGAGTATACCAGAAGATGCCAACATTGGCAAGGATCGGCTGACATTGGTCACAGGCAAATAGGTAGGAACCAACGTCGGTTACCTGTGCATCTAGAAAGCTATTTCTGTGGACAGATCAAAGTGTTTACATGTTAGGATTAAGTGATAGTCTTAAGTCCACATCTCTATTATTAGTAAGACTGGTTAGAGCCCTTGATTAGGAGGTGCATCTGATGGTTGTAGTTGTATGCTCATGTTTCCTAATTATTATATAATAGGATAGATCTTCTTAGCTTATTGTAGTGTATGAGTAATGTTGAAGAATAGTATAGAATTGTATATGTGAATCATTCTAGGTTGTTGGAGTTGATTGTAATTGAGAGAGAGAGCTCGTGAGGGAAAGAGATCTAGAGAGAGATCTATACATCTGAGAGAGGTGTGGAAGAAAAGAAGTTTCTTCAATTATATTCCTTCTGTAAAGAGTTTGATAAAAGTTTTCAAGGTGGTTTCTTGTAACTCTTATTCTTTGCTATTTATTATTCTAGTTACTTATCTTTCTGGTTTAATTCCATAGTTTATTGCTTTCATAAGTGTAATCAACATTGTTGGTTGATCCCCAATAAGTGGTATCAGAGCAAGGTTAGACATTCTTAGAGTGAGTTTGACTAACAGATGGCCCAGATCTGGTTAGTGGTTTTTTGATTACAAGTTACTCACAGGGGTTTCTATTTGAGTGGGAGTATAGCAATGGTAGAATAAGGTACGTTGAGGATGAAGAAATTTAGGCACAGGTTTAACACCACAAGGAGTGTGGTGGGTAGTCTTCAAAATTGAGCTTGAAGAGGAATACAAGCTAGGATGCAGATTAGACAAAGTATTGGTATAGGTATAGGTGTAGCTGTTTATCTCCAAGTGGGAGATTATTAGGGTGTGGAGCTAAAAGCTTCACCTTACTGCAAACATGGAGGTTTTTGAGCATGACAGTCACCGACATCAATAGGCCATAATCGACATCGGTTAGGGATCAGTGTACAGAAAATTGACATCGGTAGGGATCGGCTGGTATCGGTCACCTCCAGGCCGACAGGGATCGACGTCGATCGCCTGTGGTGGTTCCAAAACTATTGTTGATGAACAGTCAGTTAAGTGAACGGGTTGTTTGCATGATGAAGAATAGTTCAAGTCTTGAGCCACAAGTCTAATCATTGTATGCATGAGATCTATATAATAGACTCATGGGCTGTATTGTCAAGTGTAGAACTCAAGTGTAGAACTTGGAGAGTTCTTCCCATGATAAAATCAAGTAGGATTCTTCATGTATGTAAGATCAGGTTTGATATGTAGGGTGTTGCAGGATCATGGTAGAGATTTACATGTGATTAGTAAGATCAGGTTGGTCTGCAGGGGTGTGTGTATGCAAGGGTCAAAAGGAGATCGGCGGGGGAGCAAGATCCAAGGTGATAGCAATACATCAAGGAGCAAGATCATGGTGAGATCTACTTGGAGTACCAATTCATACTCAGTTGTACTGGACGTACAATGAGGTGAACAACAGCTTGTGTTAGCTGTGTGTTGTGACCTATTGAGAGAAGATTACTCTGGAGGGAAGATTACTGGGAGACCTTGAGGAAGAAGCCTCACAGAGGTGGAAGAAGAGTGTGATCTCTTTATTGTAATTTCCTTTATAATGAGTTGAATATAATTGTGTGTTGCCTCTCATATTTTGTGTTATTTCTCATTGATAGTTATTTGTTCTTCTGGTTATTTTTGTATGTTTAAGTTGCTTATACAATGGTAATCATGTGTGCTCTTAAATTTGACAAGTTGTGTCAGAGCTTTGGGGAACCTAGGTCCTGTCAAATGGTAAAGCATCTTGTGTAATACCTGCAACCTTTGCTTCTTCTTTTCCTTCATGCTAATTGTCCTCCTTAGGCTTTGACCAACAATCTTTGCTTATGTGCCCTATCTTTCCACAATTCCAGCATTGTGGCTTCCTGCCATTTCTGGATTTGGATCTACCTCTCACCTTTGACTTAGACCTTGATCTCCTCTTGCTCTTCTCATTTTGCCTTCCCCTGCTCTCAAAACTTAAAGCATTCCTTGATGTTTCCTTTGTGATTTTCCTACAAATTTCTTCATTCAAGATTACACTAACAACATCCTCTACTTTTAAAATATTTGAAGCAGATACAGTATTGCTAACTGCCATTACTAAGCTATGCCAGCTTTCAGGCAAAGAACATAATATTAAAAGAGATTTAATTTCAACATCAAACACTATTTTGACTAAACTTAATTGATTTACAATTCCATGGAAATCATTTAGATGATTAGATACAGATCCACCTTCCTGCATACGCAAATTAAATAACTACTTCATAAGATATACCTTATTAGAAGCTGAGGGTTTTTCATACAAATTTGTTAAAGCAGTCATTAACTCTACCGTTGTCTTTGCCTGTGATAAATTAGATATCACAGTAGATGCCAGACTCAGTCTTATAGACCCCAGAGCCTTTCTATCAAGAACTTCCCATTCTTAATCATCCATGTCTGTGGGCTTCTTTGCAATCCCAACTAACGGTAAGTATAGATCTTTTTGATACAGATAATCCACTATCTGCATTCTCCAATGTTGATAATTTTTGCCATTAAACTTCTCCATTCTTAGTTTACTTATCTTTCTGGTTTAATTTCACGTTTTATTGCTTTCATAAGTGTAATCAACATTGTTGGTTGATCCCCAACAAAATAAGTATAAAATGGGAACTTAAGTTAGTATGTATAAAAATCATCAAACAAAATATGTGTAATAAATGAATGTAAAACATACCAAATGTAAGCAAGATAAAAATATTAGGCAAAACATAAAATATTTGAAATATTATAAGTAAACTTGTATATCATAAAAACATGTAATATAGATGAAAATCTAAAACAAAACATAAGATGAAAAAAATAATTATAAAAATATATATCCAACGTAAAAAGATTAAAATTTAATCAAACAAAGATAGAAAAATGACTATGATAAAATCCAAATTAATATAGGTGAAAACCTGAATCAAACCAGGGAAAAGAAAATTAATGTAAAATGATTTTAAAAACATTTAATGTAAGAGAAAAAAAACCTAACTCAAACAAGGATGTCTGACACATAGAAGCAAAAAAATCTAATAAATAAACTAGAAATCAAAGCTAGTGTTTAAGTGTAGGATGATTGTAAAAAAATCCAATTTAAGAGGGATAAAAATAAAACTCAAACACAGATATGTGACATATGGAATAAAAGTCTCAAATAAGAGAAAATTTTAAATTGATGATTACACTAAAGTGTAATTTAGGAAGGCATGACCATCTAGAATCATAACTAGAATGACAAAGATGGTGCAGATGCAAAAGTGATACAAATTTATAAGGAAATCCTAATTTTATTCCTCATGTTCATATAATTCACCACATAAAATAAAAATACAAGAGGCATAAAAGGGAAAGATAAGAGTAAAATATGAAGAAAGGATAAATAAAATGGGATGTAAATAAGAGGTATGTGATATGATAGCATAAATATCCATCAAATGGATATTTTGAATGATAATATGGAGACCATAAGTAATTAAAGTGACACAAAGGTGATGTATAAATCCTCTGTGAGAAAAAGACAATCTAATTAAGTGGCAAGGATAAGAGTTTTTGACATCAAAGACTTAAAAAACCCCACCTAGTAAGTATAGGTTTTAGGCTAACAAATCAATTATAAATATTATCCCATGAAGGATTTTTGCATAAAAAATAAAAGGATACCACCTTCCCACAATGTGTTCCTACATTCCTTAGGACTCTTAATAGAGTTGTTAGTCTATTGTGAGGATTGGGCACTTACATGAGACATTATATGGTACTAAATATACTTATAAGACCTTGTACCCTATTCTACTAGCCTGCCACACCCTAATAAACCATGTCTCTATCATCAAGCCAACTATGGAGTTAAAGCTTAGACTAAGATAGGGGGTGTGCCACAAAATATTATCACATATTTTGGTGTCATATATAATATAATATAATATTTTCATTATTTTATTTTTTATTATGATATTATGGTTATTAACATTTTTATTTTTCTATTTTCTTCCTCCATATGGATTAAAAATACTAAAAATGGGTGGTAAATAAGGCCAACAAAAGAGAGTTTACACCTAGCTACTAAAGAGGAGAATATATAGACCAATATGCTTAGACATTCCTACACCTACACTTTAAAAAATAGTGTAGTCTCTAAACTAACCCAAGTGTGCCTCAATTAAAAGGAAAGCGATATATGGGGATTTTATAAGATCCATCCATGTGTAAAAGGTTATACAATGAAGGTATACAAGTATTTGACCATAATAAGGAAGAGTTTTGCTTCAAAGGTGATTAGACAAAGAATGGATATGTAAGTACATGATAATATAATTAAATTTGCATACTAAATTCAAACCCTAAAAGAGAGGTTTTATGAAATATTATGGTAATGTCACTAGGGAATCCATAAAAACCTACAAGGGATCTATAACAAGTACTGATATGAGAAAACACACAAAAGAGGGGATTGTAAAAAGATAGAAAATAACCACAAGTGAAACAATGGCCTCAATAAACTAGTAATTGTAAAAATTATTTTAAGAAAGTAAAGTGCATAAAAATAAATAACATGATACAAGAACTTAAATAGTAAATAATGTGTATGCTAAATATAATAAATTGAAATGAAAACATGTGAGAAATGTGAAATGAATAATATGATATAATTAAATATCTACTCACGAAAATCATGAAATACCTCCATAAACACCATCAATAGAATATATCATAACTTGTTGTGACTGATATCTCACTCAAACCATTGTCTCTTCTACTTTTTATAAGATATGGGAAAGGAATTCCTCATAAATGAGCTTAATAAATAAAGTAGGCATCCTAGAATAGGAAATATGTTGGTCCTCCTACTTTAAATAACATAAAAGGGAAAGTGAAGATTCCAATGGTAAAAGAGGAAGAAAATATTAAAAAAAAAATAGTGGTTCTAGTTATAAAGGAGGTTACTCCTCCATATTATACATACCATGTGAATGTTGTTAAGGATCCTAAGGCTCGGGACTCATAAACTAGAAAAAATGTTATTTAAAAGCTTTACATCTATCCAAAGAATGGGTATAACACTCATTCCAAAAAAAATACACCTCCACATTTTTTTGGATATATGTTTGTGTCACCTTTAGAGGGAACATATTTGGATAGAGATTAAAATTAATGGCATCAAGAAGTATACCTAAATATTTTTGAAGATCTTAAAAATTAGTCAAATAATGTGCACTCCATCTGTGGAATCAATAGTATAACCTAGGAGTAGATAAATGTGGTGGTCAACTATCCATGGTAGGATATTATCCATGCAACCATTGTTTATATAAATTTATTTTATAAGCTCCACACTCCCATTTTAGATGTCTAGAGGTTTTATGAAACAAAAACAAATGCTTCAATATCTATTTTGGGAATCATATTTTGTGTTGTCCAAATAATCATGGCCAACATATCTGGAGGAAGCAAACTCGAGAGATAGAAAAATGGCATGGTATGGTGTTGAAAAAATTAGTAGAGCATACTCTAAAGAGGCTCAAAAATAGTAGATGCATTTGGTGTAATCAGACTATAAATTGGATCCATGTCAAAATTTTCAAAAGAGACAAAAGAAGGAACATCATTATAAGGTATCCCATTGAAATAAGGAGAAATGTAATCTTATTTCTCATAAAAAAATAAAATAAAAAGGGTTGGGTTTACTGAGACAATAAATATTAACCATATTAATACTAGAGATGAGTGATACTTCTCATAATATTATTGAATGGAATATTAGTAATGTAATACTTATGCATCATTTACTTTGACATAATAAAAAAAAATAGGATCATCTAATGTGTAGCCATTGTTATATTTTGGAGTGGTGAGATCCATGTTGATGAATTTAACCACAATGTCACTAGAAGGTGGTATATCAGTAAAAGGTTTCTTAGGTATGAACATAGAATTATAAATCTCATCAATCATCCTTTTAAAATAATGAGGATGTAAACTAAGTAGAAATTGAGCTATAATGTTAGGAGTGACATATGATTTTTTCATTTTCAATTTATTATCATTTGTATCATCATATTTAGAAGCAAGGGTGTTTGGTGGGATGTTTCCCACAATCTCAAGGGGACCATTATAACCTCTAATTGAATTGGCATGATAGTTGAAGCATTGAAAATCATGGCATGGGATATTATGTGTAAACATAGGAGTAAAAGGGACTTAGCTTTGCATTGGTATGAAATTCATAAAACATAAAACCCAAGAATGTTTCATAAAATTGGGAAAGATTAAGAAATAACATTAAAAAATGTGATAGAAGACAAAACAATATGATTTTACCTTTTATTTGTATGTCTCTCTTTCCATAATGCAAGTTTTATTTTCTTAGATATAATTCTCTTTTTTAATGATGTGGAATAATTTTGACACCATCTCCCTTTGTGTTATACATGTTTTAATTGATCAATGAAGAACCTAGTGAAGCTTTTCCTTGAGTTTTGGCAAACTAATTCTAACACAAAAATATTGTTAAAGAAGAGGGAGGTCTCCTAAATTTATAGATTTTCCAAGTGATTGTAAACCATCAATATAATATGAAGGTCAATTGTTATTTATGATTCCCCATCCTCATAAATTTAAGAGGGTGAGTTTGTAATAAACTCCATTAATGGAAGCATGGAGTATGTAAGAGTTAAAAATTATGAAGATATTGTGTGTAAGAGGTTTGTGAGAGCATGTTGAGTGTGTAAGAGCATGTCATACCTTTTGATTTCATAATTTTATTAGTGATGTCATCTATGTGTTGGAATCATATCAACTAAGAGGGGGTGGTGAATCAATCTTCAAAAAACTTAAAATCTTTACCTTATCATTCATTAACTATCAACAATATGGTAAGCTAGCATCACATGAACATGAAAGAAGATCATAACACTCAAAACACTCATTTGAGTGAGAAACCCTAAAGGGTAATAAAACTAAATAATTATTAAAATGTAATAATATCATATAAGTTAAACATAAATATTTAGTGAAGCATCAACTTCACTTGGATCATCAACCCCAACTAGTCAAGCACCAACTTGACTAGGCTTTAGTAAGCACCAACTTGCAAGGAGGCACCAACCCCCTAGATGACTCAGTTCTAAATTAGCCATATTAAAACTTTTATATCCTTCATAACCATTTATTTTTCATAAAATATATTATTATCTTCATCTTCAGCTCTCCTCACACATATATCCTTCTCAAACTGTTCTCTAGCCTTCTTCACTCAATTAGCCCTCTTCTTGGCTTGGTTAGGTCAAATGAACTTGATAATCAACTACCGTACCCATATCATATCTTCATGATAGTTTATCTTTACCCTCATGATTTTCTAAAATACCTTATTCATCCCTTAAAATTTCTATCTCATTCGCTTCAACACATAAAATCTCACTCTAGACAATTAGGCATATTAGGCCTTGTTCTTATACTAGGATCTTACTCATACACCTCTTGGTCAGCCATACACACTTTCCCACTAATTTTTTTAATTAAATTGGATTTATGAAATTTAAAAAAAATTAACCAAACGTTAAAATAGGTCAGTCATAGTATATAAGACCAAATACCCCTTTTAGGCCTTAAGGAGACCTAATTCAATTATGCCTTCATTAGCACATGTTACCCTTTGAACACCTTGAAACACTCTCAAAATTATCACATAGTAGTAACATATCATATTACACTTTAATAGACACCTACCAAGTTCATCTTGGTTCCAAGACACCTTTTAGCACCAACCACCACTTGAACCATGACATTAACACTGTTCATAATTAGGCCTGTGTATACCCAAAAAGTCTATGTTGAAAAAATGAACAAAAAATACATTATTCACAAAATAATCATGAATTTAGGTCCATGACCATGTTAATTATACCTCACAAATCAAGTAAAAAAAATTAAAACCCTTATCTACAAGTAGCTTACTTAGAACTGTCAATAAGCTTCAAAATATAGTCATGGAAACAATGATCTAGAACACATTTAGAATCACTTTCATAAAATTAAAATGCATTTATATAATATTATAACATCCTAATAACAACTTATAAAAAATATATCATAATATATAATAGCAATAGTGGTCTTACAAACCAATCTCTTGACTTCACAGTACACAGACCTTACTAAGTTAGACAAGTCAATTTGAGAGCAACTTTCTACTATATACAACAATCTAAAAATATTATATCCAATATGTACATGTGTTATATGTCTTTTTAAAAAAACCCATGCAATTTTATCCATCCCTAATCCATGACAACACATCCCTAATCTCATTCCCACTTATGCCTGGTTTTTCTCACTATGTACACCAATAGGCCTTTTAACAATAGGTCAAATTGCATGACTTGTTTAGCACATACAAGGTTTTTAACCTTATAAAAAACCATAATTTACACTATATATAATTCTCAATATTAAACCTTCATCCATTTATCAACTTTGACTCAGTCAACCCTATCTACTATAGCAAATTTCCAAAAAACAAGACTTTTTCTATAGGTCCACTCAATCACATGACAAACCAATGCCACTTGGAGATACCTAGGAGATACCACTACATGATCCAATCATAAAAATAGGCCATAAAAAAATTATAATCCATTTCTATAAATATCTTACATACTATGTCAAATCTAGGGTTTTAGAGAGGTTTAAACCACCTTACAGTCTTAACGATCATTCATAAAGCTTAGCCCCTTAATCCAAAAACCAATTATTTGAAATTTGATATAAGAACCTTCCCCATATACCATTAATTTATTAATTTATCATTCATAGGTTACACATGCCAATGATTATATGAATGTTTTTCTTGGGTTGAGAATCCTTTATTCTATACACACAGGAAACCTCAAGACCATATTCCATGCTTTTTCTTACATCCTTTGACCTAAAACTTGGTTAAAAAACCTAAAAAAATATGGCATACCTATATCAATTATAATTTTTCCATGATTACCTTGGAAATTGATCTTGATACCCCATTATTCCACCATCTCTCTCTTTGATTTCTAAGATTTTTATCTACAAGTCACATTAGGCCTTAAAATAGACCTTCTAGCTATTTTCCAAGCACTCTCCACCTCAATCACATGCTCAATAAACCTATAAAATTATCTAACACTGAATTTAGTCCTTCATATGTCTTGACAACACCTCATGACCCCTTATTAGGTCAAGTAGAGTCTAAAACTAGGCTATTAGCATGCTAGTCCTAGAGGGGCTACCCCTATAGACTCACCTTGAAACTCTCTTGAGTAATCCAATACTTAATATACATGATCAAGTTTCCTCAAACATCCTATTATGATTTTGTGCATCCATATTACTATTCCACCATACTCTTTCATGCATAAGACTAGGCATCCTATGCATAAGCCTTCTCAAGTTTCCTGTTAGGTTCAAACACTTGACACCTCGACCACTGATCTTAAAACATTATTTGATGCTTATATACCTTGATTACATGCATTACAATTTTCTCAAATAATTTCATACCTCTCATAGATGCAATCAAACAAAAACACCATTCAGTGACCTCATACCTCATGAACAACCTTTGACATCAATGTCAAGTCTCAATAATAGAAACAATACTCAACAATCTCCCCCTTTGTCATTGATGAAAAACCATATTGAACATTGATCATCCTTATCTCCCCATTCTATTATTTCTCCCCCTCTGACATAAATGACAAGGTGATGTCTTCAATTCTTTGGGTCATACTCCTTGCAATCAAAATACTCAACACACAGAACTATGAGTTTATGAGACATAAAACAAACATGCTCCCCCCATATCCATGCATAACTTCTTGTAATAAATCACCAATTATTTGATCTCATGATCATTATTATCTCCCCCTAAATACATTACTTCTTTAATGATTTTTATGGGTAGGAATTACACCCAATGCCTATCTTAGGTGTTCAAAAGTTACCTTTGGAAGTGGTTTGGTCAAGATGTATGTAATTTGATCTTATGTAAGAAAATATTCAAGTTTGATACTTTTTTCACTTACCTACTCTATTAGAAAATGATACCTGATGGTAATGTGTTTGGTCCTTGAGTGCATGATAGGGTTCTTTGATATTCTTATAACACTTGTATTGTCATAAAAGATAGGGCCAGGGCCATCATATTCTAACTTGTAGAGGATTTGTTTCATCTATAGAACCTGAGTGCAAAATGAAGTTATTGTAATGTACTCAGACTCACAAGTGTAAAAATCTACTAATGGTTGCTTTTTGCTTATCCATGAGACTAAACACCCACCTAGAAAGAAGGCTCATCTACTAGTATTCTTCCTATCTTCTATACCTCTTACTCAATATGCATCTGTGTAGACTATAAAATTAAACTCATTAATTTTTGGATACCACAATCCATACTCCATAGTCCCTTTGAGATACCTAAGTATCCTTTTGAATTTTTTTAGATTATTTTCCTTTGGATCTACTTAAAACCTTCCCATAAGACCTACTACTTGCATGATGTTAGGTCTAGAGGTAGTGGTCTATAATAAACTTCCAATCATTGACCTATATGACATCTTATTGACCTTTAAATACTTGTCTTCCTTACTCAACTTACATCTTGTGATATTGGATGTACTAACTTCCTTGAAATCATCTATTTTAAACTTCTTCAACATCTCTCTTATGTACTTAGCTTGTGAGATGAATATATATTTTTCATATTGAGTGATTTTCAACCCAAGAAAAATGATAGTTCTCCTATCATGTAAATCTCAAACTCTTTATTCAACACCTCTACAAATTATTTTTTTATATTCTCATTATTTCCACCAAAGATGATATCATCCACATAGACAACTACAATCAATTGATGGTCATCTTCAATTTTGATGTATAGATTATTATCTACAACTCCTCTTTTGAATCCTTGATATAACCTGGCATACCAAGCTCTAAGAGCTTGATTTAGACCATAGAGATCTTTATTAAATCTTCAAACATAATCTTTGGTATTTGATAATGAGAACACTTCAAGTTGCTCAATGTATAATTCATCTTCCAAATTCCCATTCAAAAAGGCATATTTGGCATCCATATGGTATACATTGAACCCTTTGAACCCTGTATAATATATAAACAATCTAGTGGCCTTCAATCTTGCTACTGGTGAAAATTTTTCCTCAAAGTATACTCTTTCAACTTATGCATATCCATTGCATACCAATCTAGCCTTATTATTGGTTACTTCTACATCTTCATTCAACTTATTTTTGAACACCCGTTTTGTGCCAATGACATTCTTATCTTTAGGCCTAGGAATTAGTTCCCAAGTCTCATTATTTTCTATTTGTCTATCTCTTCATTTATATCACCTATCCAAAAAAATTCCTTTCTTTCTTCTATAAGACTCTTAAGTTCAATTTTTGATAAGATATCATTCTCCTCATTTAGATTACTTATTAATATTCTCCTATTTTGTATACCTGCATTATTTTTTCCAATGATTTGAGATTCAGGGAAGTCTCTTTGAATCTATTTTGAGGGTCCTCTTCAATCCTATCTCTCTTCAACATCTTCTTCCTCCTCATCAATATCTATACTTTCTTATTCATTCTTAAAGTCCACATTCTCTAAAGTATTCTTTGACTGTGAGTGAGATTTCCTTGTCTCATCAATCCTCACATTGGTGTTTTCCACTATCTTTTGTATTCTCTTATTATAACATCTATAGGATGAGGTCATTGATGAGTATCCTAAGAATATGTCTTCATCAAATCTATAATAAAACTTACACAAGTCTTCACAATCTCTTTTAATGAAAAAATTATTACCAAATACTCTAAAGTGTTCTACATTTATAGGTCTACCCTTCCATAGTTCATAAGGAGTCTTCTTGTTGTTTGTCCTTATCTATCCCTTATTTAAAAGGTAGATATAATTACTTATTGCCTCTCTCAAATAGTCATTAGATAATACATACTCATTCAACATAGTTCTATGCATCTCTTGAATTTTCCTATTCTTCCTTTCTACTACCCCATTCTATTGAGATATCTTACCTATTGAGAATTGTCTCCTTATTACATTAACCTCACAGAAGTTATCAAAATAATTTGACCACAACTCTCCTCTATCAAATCTTAGACACTTGATTTTTCCATTCTTATAATTTTCAAAAAGAGCCTTGAATGCCTTGAACTTGTCAAGATATTTTGATTTCTATTTTATAAGTGAAACCCAAGTCATTATTGTGTAATCATAAATGAGTAACATGAAGTAGCTATCTCCTTGAATGATTTGAATTCTTATAGGCCCAAAGAGATTAGTGTGGATTAACTCTAATGGTATTGTATTAGATTAATCCTTGGACTTGAACCTTCTTCTAGTTCTCTTACCATGTTGACATGCCTTAAAAAGTATGTTTGTAGGTTTGATGATCTTAGGCATGTTCTTCATAGACTTCTTAGTGCTAATTTTGACTAGGTTATCAAAGTTTAGGTGACCTAGTATTTTGTGTCATAGCCAACTTTCATCTATATTAGTGATGAAACATTTCTCCTTCTTGATCTCATTATATATATATATATATATGTTTTTCTCATTCCTCTTAGCATTGGCAATTAGCCTTCCTAATTTGGCTCTCTTTATCTCACATCCATTATCATGAAATGTTAGTGTGTGTCCTTGACTACACATTTGACTCACACTGAGTAAGTTATGTTTTAGACCTTCCACATACATCACATTTTATTTCTTGGTCTTTTCATTTTCCAAACTCAAGACACCTTTTCCAGCTATATTGTCAGTTGTGTTGTCTCCAAACCTCATTGTTCTTGCAACATTCTTGTTCAAAGAGATGAACTTATTCTTGTCTCCTATCATGCGACTTGAGAAACCTATATATATATATATATATATATATATATATATATATATATATATATATATATATATATATATATATATATATATATATATATACCATTTCATGCCTTCATCTTGAATGTGAAAGGTAGTATGAGCTAGCATAAAGTCCTCTTTGGTCTTATGTTCTTCCTTGGAAAATAGTCCATCTTATTTTTTGAGCTCAATATGATCCATCCTAGCTTGTTTTTTTTTCATACCATTTTTTTATCCTTCTTATGTATTCTAAGAGATTCATATGTCTTGTTAAATCTTGTGGACCTTATAGCTCTATTAGATCAAAATCTTACAATGTGTCTTATATTGTGATAGATGTAGCAAATAACTTTTCTATATTTACCATGGTTCCATGATGACTTATCCTTTATAGCATTAGGTTTCTTGATTGATATTCTTAGGTTAGTAATCTTGACTTTATTTTACTTCTCATTCTTTCTCTCAAACTTTCTCAATTTTTCTATTGTGCATGCTCAATATTCAAGGAATATAGCTGTCTTTAACTGGTCATACTCAACTTACTTTGAATTACACCTTATGTCAACCTATTCTAACTAACTTCTGAGATCCTTTGTAGTCTCCTTTTGATGTTTGAAATCAGCAAGTGTACTTATGAGCTCAAATTCAAGGTTTACTTTAATTTTTCCTTCTTCACTATCATAGTACACTTATTCATCATACATGTTGTCTTATTTCTATTGGTCATAAGACATTCTTGTGCTTCTTAGGACCACCTTCAATATATTAGAATAGACATAAAGGACCAAGCACTAATACAAATTTTTTTAATCACAATGACTAAGAGGGGGTGAATAAGTCTTCAAAAAATTTACAATATTTACCTTATCATTCATTAACTATCAACAATATGATAAGCTAGCAACACATGAACATGATAGAAGAAAATAACACACAAAACACACATTTGAATGGGAAACCCTCAAGGGTAAAAAAACCCACTGATGATATAAATGGACTACTATATTATAGTTCAAACATCAAGATTTAGTGAATCACCAACATCAC
The DNA here is from genome assembly GCA_037957365.1 of Torreya grandis. Classification (NCBI taxonomy): domain Eukaryota; kingdom Viridiplantae; phylum Streptophyta; class Pinopsida; order Cupressales; family Taxaceae; genus Torreya; species Torreya grandis. The sequence goes on along the minus strand of JARHVA010001346.1, from coordinate 760,858 downwards.
TTAGAGCACTAACCCTAACTAGTCAAGCACCAATTTGACTAGGCTTTAGCAAGCACCCACTTGTAAGAAGGCACTAACCCCCTAGATGACTCAACACCAACTTATCCACCTTCAACCTTTGATCACCTTTATAACCATTTATTCTCATACAACAAATGATGATCTTAAACTTCAAATCTCCTCACACACTTGTCCTTCTCAAACTGTTTTCTAACCTTCTTCACTTAATTAGCCCTCTTCTTGGCTTGATTAGGTCAAATGACCTTGATAATCATCTACAATACCCCTATCATATCTTCATGATAGTTTCTTTTTACCCTCCTGATGGTCTATTAGACCTTCATCCCTTCAAATTTTTAACTCATTTGTGTATGCAATCAAAATTACATGGTGCATATGAATCAATCCCAGATCAGATAAGATAGATCACACCTACACTTTTGATTTGGGCACACACTTGTTAAGAAAGAGCATGATCAATATGAGGATCTACTAGACTCGATTAGGGTATCACTTGTATCATATATCATAACACATCATGTTAGGTAGGGTTCCAAATCCTACAACCTAACACAATCACACAACAACCCTAAAAGAGTCCTATGGTTTCTAGATTCACTTATGATATTAAAAATGAAAGTAAACTAATCTAATAACAAGAAAAGTAAACTAATCTAGTGCTCACCAAATTTTTTGGCACAAAGCAGGGGTTAAAACAAAACAAGTAAACAATAACTAAATTAAACATGTATAGGAGACATATACTCATGTCAATGTATATGGAATCCTAATACATGGGAGATAAGAATACATATTGCATTATCTCTCTACTCTTACAAAGGAGAAATAAAGTTAGGAATACTTACCTTTAAAGATGAACCTATCGAATCTCAACCTCTCCCTTGGCTAAGGGTGCTTCAAAAGAGATTATTATTACTTGTAAGGACAACTAAGATAAATCAACTCTAGGCTACATGACCTACCTAAACATATAAAATACTTATCCACAAGATAAGATTAGATCTCAAAAAGAAAGTACTAAACCCTAAATCTTTATTCCCCAAGTAGAATTGTCAATAAGTAGATGTTCATTTGCACTTCTTCTCTTAATTCAGCTCTCTTATAAAATGGTAAGTAATGACCTTGTATATATAGTAGTATCTCACCCTAAAGACTTTTTGACATGTTAGTTATGCTAGGTCAATCAGGTTGATCTAGCACATTATCAATATAATGCCTCAAGTTTGTGTTAGGTTGGTTAGCATGAAAAGCAACAAGGAAAGGCAAAGTATCCCTAGAATAAGCTAGGTTGACTAGGTCAACCTAGCTTACTAACCAAGCCAAAAGGGAAACAAGTTAAGAAATGAGGGATAAATTATGAAAAATGGTGGGAATAGATAGGAAAGAGATAAATAATCTTAAGGATCAAGGTTTTAGGAGGCAAAAGTGTAGATAGAAAGTTGCAAAAGGAATAACAATCTTATAAAGCACCAAAGCTGCCCACCCCTTTCTTGATGCACCCCTTAAGGCATGCACTTAGAGAGATTGAGACTTGGTAAGTTCTTGAAAAATACAAAGTTTCAATAATCAATAAAAGTTTGAAAATATTATATGTATACATATACCCCAATCAAAGCTCATCACATGTCACGTAAGTGTAACATGAGATGGTGCTTCAGGATAGAACATGATGACACATAATTTTGAGATAAGTAAATTGTAGTAAGAAGGAAATAAGATAAATGAAAGGACAAAATTAAAAAACACATACCTTTAACTTACCTTAGTGCCAAAGAAGAAGATTGGAAGAAAGTGAAGGTGTTTAATGTAAAGCACACTAGGTGAACCTATAGAAGTTAGTGCAAAAATAGCCAAAAATCAAGAAAAATGGAAGATAGGCATATAATCATGGAAAAGAACCTCTATGTCATCATGAATCTAACACATTTTATGGTTTTCAAAATGGATGAATAGAAACAAAGATATGAGAAAAAAAAGGAATCTAAAGTAAAATAAATGAAGAATTTAAAAGGTGAAAAAGTAGTTTTAAATATGAAAAGGAGAATTCATCTTGTTATATTGCATTGTAAGAGAAGAGAAAAGGACCTCTAGAGAAAAAATAAGCTAGAATGGTAAGGGAATGACATGCTAGATGAGAGGGAGCTCTAAGAGTGAGAGCGAGTGCACTACAGGTATGCATATAAGAATCTCAAACCAAATTTTGAAATTTGAAATGAATTAAGTGAATTTTCTAAAATTTGATTTTAAGAATTTATAAATGATAAAAATGAATAAAATTAAATTATAAGCAAGGGAAATGGGAAGACAGGAAATGGGTTGGAAGGAATTAGGGAAAAAGATAGAAAAAGGTAAGTTTTTGGCATAATGTGCTAGGTTGGCACAATAAACCTATTAGGTCAACTAGGTCAACCTAGTAGAGTAAATCAGGCTAAAATCCATGTCTTCGACCTAGAGGGTATAGGTTGACCTAGCACATTCTAGAACCAAAAATTTAGAGTGGGGTATCCAATTAGTCTATAAGGGCCAAAATGGAAACTTAGCACCAAAGAAAGGAAAATAATAAATGTGGATAAAAATAGGAAAAAAATTAGTCAAACTAGTTTAACCAAGGAACTAGAGAAAGTATGAAAAATCATGCAAAAAGTTGAAATAGAGCTAGAATGGTTTGAATGACCAAATAAGGGAAAGGGTGACCAAAATAGGCTAAAATAGACAAAAATGAGTAAATTATACTTGTTGATGATTAAAAATATAATGTATAAAGAATGTATTTTTATTATACATGACATGGAAGAACTAATTCATCATTTGTTATTTCTTGATTACAAAGATGATGACAATTCTAGAGATTGCTAGATGCCTCTTAGCTACCAAACTTCTTAGAGAGATTGATAGATAGAGATAGGGATAGATTGATATCTGTAGGTCTAGGAGGGATAACAGATATGTGTAGGATACCCCTGAGCCTAGAACTATTAGTCATATTCCTTAGTTATTAGGAACAACTAACTAACACCTTCAGATGAGAGGTGGATGGGGATGTGATAGAGGTGGATATCATACTCGAGAATGTTCATATTATCCTTGTGATACCTATAGTAGGAGCACCAATGACCTTAAGGATACCAAATAGCAAAGAAGAGAGGAGAGCCTTAGCCATGTGGGCTATAGGATCAAATATGATATTACTAGGGTGGAGAGTGAGCATGGATAATGTCTATATATCATATATTTTGAATCTCTAAAAGGCAATGATAGGCCTTCTGATATAGTGAATGCTATATCACAAGTTGGATGGCAAGGTACCACTATATGTGGTAGCCTTGAGTAGGATAATTCTAGAGGAGTGAGTACTATATGATTTAGGCTTTACCATCTGGATCTAACTCATGCATGATCTATATGATATAATGGTTAGAGGGTAAAATACTATAGGACCAATCATACTATTGATAACATGGTTATATGAGAGATTTCTTATGTATCAGCCAATTGGGTTTCCCCATGTGGTAAATGATAGATCACCTCAAGTGAGGAGATGGAGAGAGGACTAGGTAGTGCAATCCATGCCCCACATTCCATAACTATAGATGATGAGACAAACCAACATATTATGGTGACCATATGAGTAGCTAACGACTACCTAAGAGAGCTAGTACATAGTTAGACTAGTGTTAGAGAGGAGAGAGGTGATAAGACACTATACATGATAGAGTGAGCCATATCTGATCACATGGGTACTAAGATAGTTGGGTCTACCTCATCTATAAACACTGATACTCATGCCTAAGTAGTGGACTCAGCTTTAAGGTATACATAAGGGAAGTGGGGATTCAGACCATTGATAGTGAGGCTAATATTGCAGCCACACTGAGAGTGACTATGGATTGGTTAGGCATGATGAGGGTCAGAGCAAGTGGAGGTGGAAGTGAAGGTGGGGATACAAAATTTACCACCACCAACTCCATAGAGAGATGATCTATGACTACTAAGGACACAACATCAATAGAGGTAAGAGGAAAGAGTGGAGACCATCATCATCCTTGATGAGTCAATAAAGGATCCAAAAGAGAGTAAGATGAGAGAGAGACTACTTAGGCATAGGCTAAGATGGATGTGATCCATGAAAACTAAGTTCAAGTTGAGGAGGTGACCTATAGAGGAGATACTAAGAGGTCTCATGAATAGGGAGACTATGTTAGGCAGTCACATGGATAGTGAGACCATAGTAGCTGAGACACAAATAGGTAATAAAAATATGATTAATTTATTGCTTAAGCTTTGAATTTAAAGATAGATATATAGTTATTATGATATATGAAAGTGATCTAATATCCATTTGGTGTGATTTTATAGGCATACTTGAGGAGGAGAGATAGGGGTCCCTGATTAGGGGAGCACTCCATGACATCTTAGATGAGACTTTGTAACCATACGACCCCATGACACTGGAGCATATGAGTGTATCATCTTCCCTAGCTCAAGCAAATTGGTATAGTCTAATGATAAATGCCACAAGGTATATATGGATGTAGAGAGAGATGGCATAACCACCAATAGAGATGGGTGTAGGAGAGAGGTAGGCCTAGTATGCCCTAGTTGATGAGAGAGTTATGCATCTAGAGATAATGACATAGATGATGTAGGCATATATAGTGATGTAGACATAGCTGACACAAGCACATGTAGTGACCCAAATTGAGCTGGTATAGGCATATGTGTAGATAGCACATCTATAGGGATAGGTATAGGGATTGAGATCTTGGACTACCTTGTTATAGTGTACCATTCAGAGGAGTCAAACTAAGGCCTCAGTAGGCAGTGTAGTAAGGCCACGAGATAGATAAGATGAAGGCCAACCCTAGAGTTAGAGCATTGTTTATAATTATATATGTTGTATCAAACTCTCAAGATATATATATGATCTATCATTTTGGCTTACTAATGTGATTATATATGTGGTCACTATGGATAGATTGTTATCATTTTGTTGGTTGTGTATGTGGATACTTTAGATATATTTCTTTCTAGCACATGTATTTAGCTTTTTTGTATATGTTATAGGAAATATATGTGATGTGGTTTCTTTTCTAGCATTATGAGAAACACATGCATGGTTGAAAATAAATACGCAAAAAGACTTCAAAAAATATAATCAATCAAAAAAACACTACACACTAATTCAAGCTGGGAAATTTGTAATAACATGAAAAAATGACTAAGTATAAAGAACCAAGAAATAGAAAATAAGATGGTAAAAATGGATTTTTTTTCAAACCAAATATAAAATATTGTTACACCAAATTAAAACAAGTAAAATCATACTATATCACATTGGTAAGTATGAAAAGTAAAATAATAAAATGGAAGGTATGCAAAAGGTCACACGAGGTAAGAAAAACAAATTAAAAGTCAATGACAATTTGGTCTTAAATTTATCACACTAATTCAAGCTGGGAAGTATGACAAAATTCAATAAATGGTTGAAATCTTACATGCACTTGGAAAATAAGAAAATAAGAGGTGAACTAAAAATTAAGTAAGCTTAAAACATACTAGTTCAAGATGGGAAGCATGTCAAATAATGTGTAACTTCATAATCAATCAAATCTTATCTCAAACTTGACACATGTAATTTTATGGTGACTTGAATGTTAGAAAACTTTGTGAGGAGGGTCGGGTCCTATCTATAGTCTTACACTACAACTCAACAAAGGGAAAACCACATGGGGTAGAATAAGCATGAACAACCAAGTACATGGGAAATAAGGGTAATAGGATAATACACTCAAATGAAAAACCCAAAATGATGCCAAAATATCATTGGCAAGTAGAACAATAATATTGGATTGAAATGCAAAAGGAATGGTAATTTTGTGAGGAATTATCAGGTCCTATTTGTAGTCTTATGTTGCAACTCACAAAAGAAAAACCCAAGGGGTGTGATCATAAATCAAGACAATATTTCTCAAGAGGAAATATGAGGAAAGGGAATGAAAAAGGGAGTGTAAAAATCAAATACATAGGCATCTTAAGAGAAGACCATAGGAGATAAGAGGCATACTAAAAACATGAGAAGACACTAAGTGACTAGTGGTCATTTATATAAAAAGGAAACATATTCCCTATAGACACAAAGCTTTGTAGGCAGATAAGTGTGATACTAAGATTAGCTCATGAAGGTATATTGGTATAATTAAAATTAAAATGGACCTATCTCCCCATGACATGTTCCCTAATCCTCAGGACCCCTTATAGAGTCTTTGGTTTACTATGAAGATTGGGTACTTGTGTGAGAAATTAGGTAGCACTCGAATATTGTTTTGAATTCCCCTATTCCAATCTACTAGCCTATCACACCCCAAATGACTTCAACTCTATGTGAAGTTGACTGTAGAGTTTGAGCTTCGATTGGAGATAGGAGATGTGTTTGTATCACATCTTTTAGTTTGATTAGACTTTTAAGAATATTGCATGTTTTTACCTTTTGATATCATTTCCTTTTGTTTAAATGATTTGGATTTTAAATTTCTTTTTTTTAAAGGCTTTTTTTAATATTCCTTCTCCATATGAATTTGGAATGACTAATCATGAGATAGATAGTGATACACATGAATGAGATATAGGATAAGGCTAAAGGAAGATAATTAATCGAAGACAAAAGAATGACTAAGACACTTAGGCTTGACAATGAACAACTATGTGATCTCAAATCTCAATCGTGCATATGCTTAGTTTGTAGATAAAGGAAGAAAGGAAAAGGGAGATCCAAAGGTAGACTAGTAAAAGGAAATAGTAATTAGAAAGACTATTTTCGAACTGATCACATGGTAAAAGGAGATAATAACCAAAGGGAAAAGGGTAAATACAACCAAGTCACCATGATAATTATCTATGAAAAGAAAGGATAAGAAAACAAATAATCATGAAGATACAAGGCAACAACAAGCTAAATGTGGTGATTTTGTGAGGATATATTGGGTCCTATCCATGGTATTATAAAGCAACTCAAAAAATAAATATCCAAGGGATGTAACAAGAATAAAATAAAACTATAAAGCAATGATAAGAAGAATAAACATATTCAAAAAAGATATAATATAACATTAAAAATATATATATAGTACAATAAATAAAATGAAATAAGATAAGTAGGAATTTGGCATAGTGTTAAGTGATATAATCAGATATACAAAAAGAAATTAAATTGGAGCACATGTCCAACCCAAATATAAATGTAAAATTACCATGCATGTGCTCATAAGTATTGGTAAATATGTCCACACATTATCCAAGACAGTAGATAAATCTCTATCAATATGGATATGAATTGATGTTAGTGTGTCATCAATCTTTGTGGAAACTAGGCAAATACTTCTTTTCTAATCTCCTCAACTGAAAAATTAGGAATACTCATTGGATCATGTTGAGGAGGAAAATTGGGCAAAGGATGATTATAAGAATGTGTGGGAATGGGATCTATGGGAGAAGGAGTCATCAGTGGAGAAGGGTCCACATGTAAAGGAGGGTCCATAGGTGGAGAAGGACCCATAGGTGGAGGCACATAAGGAACCATAGGAGGTGTAACTATGGGATAATAAGGAAGAACATTCTTGTGAGATTGACCTATGGGAATAATAGTAACTAGTCCATGGATAGATATAAGATGATATTTAAGATGTTGTGAAGGATATGACAATAATCAATATGATATGTACCACATTGGTGCCATATACAATATGTCTCACCATACTTAGGTATATAGTCAGGAAGAATCTTGGGAGGAGGTATTTTAGTGTCTATGGATGGGAAACATTGATGAAAGGTATCACTATATTATCACAACTTGTGATAATGGGTAGAAGAATGAGTATCTATCCCATGAAAGAAACATATATGCTTGTGAGTGTGTTTAGGAGGAATACTCATGGGAGAAGGTGTAAAAAGTGTGGAAGAAGAGGGAGATGACTCATCACCCCATGTGTTAGGTAAAGGATCCATCTTAGGTAAAGGAATAAAACCATCACCAAGAAGATGTGGTGATGGAGAAGGAATAGAACTAGTCTTAATGGGAAGAGAAATAGTGAAAGAAACAAAAGTAGGCTCATCAACAAGGGAAGAAGTAATAATACTTGGTTTTAATATAGGTTCCACTATGGGAGGAGTAAAATCAATAAAAATTCTAAGAAGGGTAGCACTAACCTCAGGAGTAAACCAATTATGGGAATTAGGGATCCTATAAAAATGGTAAGGGACAATCATAGCATGATCCATGAGTATAGTCCTATGGGGCTCCTCAAAAACTAGAGGTGGCGATGCTATCTCCACTTTGAGATAAAGAGGAAAATACAAAAATTTGGAACTATAAAATTTGGAACATGAGATGATGCATGAAAATATTCAAGTAAATAAGAATGATAACACACAATCTTAGCATCATGATCTTAGACAAGACCACCTAATAAAAAATCATCTAAGGAATAGCCATCATCATAATCAAGTGAATGAATATCAATGACACAAGTCAAGATAACTTTTTCATCGAAATAAGCATGGTGAATAGAATGACAAGTCTTAGATAATATTATAGGAATGTCATCACAAGGAGGTTTATGAGAATTAGGTTACAAAGAAGCAGGAAGTTGATAGATGAGATGAGGCACAACATCGTAAGTTTTGATCTTGAGATTAACCTCATCAGGCTCATCGTCATCAAAGTCTAAAAGGTTGGGAATAATATTACCAATAAGCTTAGGATGCCCATTGTATCCTCCGGTTGAGTTAACAAGAAAATTTAGATGTTGCGACTCATAAAATGGAATGCTAGGTAAAGGCTTAAGAGTAGGAATCTTAAAGGCACCATGATCTTAGAATTGTTCAAAATTGCAAGGGTTAATATCTCTTTGAATCCTATAAGTGACTCCATTATGAGGTAATTTAGCGCATTGGTAGGTGGAAGAAGTGATATCTCACATACAATGAGTCCATGGCCTACTAAGCAAGATGTTATAAGAAAGAGGAAAGTTAAAGATCATCACCTTCATATGAATGATGATAGGTGGGATAGTAATGGGAAGACACACACACCCAAAAGGAGGAATTTGTCTTTTATCATATCCTTAGTAGGTGCTATGTGTGGACTTAAGATTGCATTCATAATATCTAAGTGTTTTATTGAAATCAAGAGAAGTAAAATAAGTGTTATAACCCTCATCAATCAAAACATGCTTAACTTGGATATCACCAGTTTGGATGTTAATAAATAGGGAAGGATCATCTGCATGAAGCAAAATCTTGTCATAAATCATAGATGTGATGGGAAATTTTAATGAAAGAGAAGTGTCAATAGTTTCATCAACATTGATGGACATCTCTTCACATTGTTATAAGATACTATCCTTGGAACTAGATAAGGCTACCTCTCATCCTGTTAAGGGAGGGCAAGGGACATTAATCTCAAATAATAGTTGCCTAAGATGGTTTTGATGATGGGGAGATGTCCTCATGAGTTCAATAAATGGAATTTGATAATGGATATTCGTGAGCTCTATAATGGGATCCCACTCATCATAACCCATGAGAATATTGTTATATATAGGCACCTAATGGCTAAGGAGGTCTTCAAAGGTAAGAATTAAAGAACATTAAAATTTGTGTTGATAAGAATGAGAAGGTTTAGAATAAGGTTATAAATCATGTTGAGATGATGAACTAATAGGTTTAACTTGATCTTGAGGAGTCGAAGAGGTATTAACAGAAGTTTGATTAACATTGTAAGGAGAAGATGATGGAAGAGTGGTAGAAATAACATGGGATGTGTTATCCAAAGGAGAATCATAAGTTGGATCTTCATCAAATTTTATAATATCTTCTTTCCCCAAATCATTTAAATTAGTTGAAGAAGATTCTTAGATAAGATAACACAGTATGCTTGAGAAGGAGGTGAGGTGTAGATAGGTTGAGAATCGATGAAAGTCACTATTCTTCACATATTAGTCATGCTAACCACATTTTCTTTAGAATTTGGTTCCACAAGACTTTCTACATTATTGGTGGAAGAGGCTTTCCTTGGTTTTCTTAAATTGGTTAATGATTAGGTAAGGGATACTTATAAATAGCTAAATAAGCATTTGCTTGATTCAAGGCTTGAGCTTTATCATGAGGTTTATATTCATTAAAATCAAGCTCATAAGCTTGTTTACATTGGTGTGTGATATAATCATATTAAAAATTAGGTCCAAGAAGAAATTCTATAGCTAAATTATGAATTTGTCTGTAGGTCTCATGAGAATGACCGCAACTAGCATGAAACCAATAAAACTTACTAGGATCATACTAGGTTTTCATAGGATGAGTAAGGTCAATTTCACAAGGAAGAGGCCTAGGTAGACATTTAATCAATTCATATAAGGAGAGAGTATTATGAAAATTAATGTTATTTGTTGAGAAATGAGGACTAGTAAATTGTTGAGAAGAGGAAGTTGGTTTCAAAGAAGGGGTAGGAATAGTAGCTTGAACATGCTTAATGGTATCATATGGATTAGAAAGACCATCACTGGTAACATTATGTATTTTGTTTTTAAGTAATATACAAGAACATGTGGAAGGCTAGGGTGGCTCGAATTGATGCATAAGGAAATCTTGTCATTTAGCTTGATCAATAGCTTCTTCTAAAGTACGCGGAGAAATGGTATGGATTAAATATTGTAATTTGGCATAAAGAGCATTTGTAAAGAGATAAAAAAAGATTATCATTAGCCATGTTTTGTTCACATTTGTTTGATAAAGTCTTCTATCATTTAATAAATGCTTGGGCGATTTCATTTTTGCTTTTCTTACAATTGATGAAATGGTCCAAAGTGTTTTTAGGAACATCACTGGTTTAGAATTCTTAAACTAAAGCATTCACTAAATCCTCCAAACTAGTAATGGAATGAGGTCTAAGTTGATTGTAGCAATCTAAGGCATCACCTGTGAGGGTCTTATCAAGGAGCTTGATAGCGATGAAGGTGTTTAATTTAACCCAATCTTTATAAATATTCCCAAATGTTTTAAGATGAAGAAAAGGATTAGTTGATCCATTATAAGAGATTGTAGGTATTATACCTCCTATATCAATGTTATAAATTTGAGTAGTGAGAGGCTCATTTTGTAGATGCTTAATAGTTTTATTGATTAAAGGAGGTTGAAGAATAATGTTGCCTTGAGAATCTTGAAGAGGAGGGGGAGGAACACTTTGGTTATGTGTGCCCTAAGTCATTAGTTGTGGTTGTGTTTGAAGATAAAGAAGGTGATTTTTCATTCTCATCATTCGATTTATGTTATGGACTTGGAAATAATTCATTTTATTGAGAGTTTTCAATAGAATTTGGTGAGTTTGACTAAGATTATTAGAATATTTAGTTTTGGTATTAGTGGCTTGGGTACCACTAATGGTGTTGTTGAGAGCTTGAGATGAATGATGAGAATGAGAGGCACTAGTGGAAAAGCTTGCTTGTGTAGCAAAAGATGGACTAGTGAATGGAAGAGAAGAAGAACTAGAATCATGTGTGCCTTGGGTATCAAACAATGAACTAGTAAAAGGATTAAGGATAGTGGATCTTAAAAGAGGTCCACTAGATGTAGAACCAACCATGGTAGTTGACATACTAGGCATGGAGGTAGAAGAAAGGAAGGAAGAAGAATAAACATGAGAAGAGGTCATGATCGAAGGGAGAGGTTATTAAGTAAAGAAATTAGTACTACCAAATCCATTTGAGAATGTAGAGTATGGTTAATGGGGTTCATTATCTTAACCACTAATCATGAGATTGTAAATGGTAGATGGATCTTTCCCTTTATGTTGGGGAAACTAGTTAATAAAGAAAATAATTTTGGGAGTATACTATAACTCAGGTTGGTTTTCTAGGAGAAAATAAGGATTATGTTACAAAAAGGTATCATGAGGAAACCCATAGTCCATTGTGTGAGTTGCAATATGGACATTACTAGCATTTACAAAAGGAAATCAACCCTATGAGTATTGGTGAATTACATCATGCCTATTGTTTGACATTTAGTGTTGTCACACAATAAGAAATCCATGATGAAAGAGGAAAGAAATAAAGATGAGAAAACAAAGGATTTATAAAGTAATAGAAAAAAATCTAGGCTGACCCAATCAACCTAGTGCAAAATAGAGATAATAAAGCTAGATAGGGTCCATGGAATCGACCCAGTATAGAGAGTACAAGCTAACAAAAAAGGTAAAAAGGCTTGAAAACTATGTTAGGTTAACTCGATCAACCTTATACACTACATAAGAGCTACAAAAACTACTAGGTTGACTAGGTCAACCTAATATAGTTGATAGAGGCCAAAAGTAGGGCATAGAATAGTGCAGAGTCGAGTTGGTTGATGTAGCATAGTAGATAGGAAAAGAGAAAGTATTACTAAAAAGATGAAAAATGAAATGAGATATGCCTATAACTAGTCTAGAAAAGTGGATACTAAAATGAAATACATAGTTAATTGAATTAAAGTTGGCCAATCTAATTGGTACACATACATAAATTATAATTTTGAAATAAAAGTATAGAATAGAGTATAAATAGAGAAATAGAAACTAACCTTGGTGTTTTGGATATGAAAATATGATAGGTAACTAACCTATAACCTTGGAAAGAATTGGCCCAATTTATAGAACTGGGTCAATCTAGTCGACCAAGTGAGATAGGAACCTACTGTAAAAACTAAAAAAGTGGCTAAGTCAACTTATTTGATCTATTAGACTAAAATGGATGTTTGGAAATGTTTTAAGTCAAGTTGGTTAACTCAGTTGACTAGATTGCAAATTTGGAAGTCTAGAATTTGGAACCTGCACTATGAATCCTGAGTAGGAGCCTACTATAAAGTGGTTAAAAATGTGCTAAGTTGACCCAAATGACCTAATTGGTTGAATAGAAAGTTTGTAAACTGCTTGAAACCTATGTTGGGTTAGATAGTCGATCTAATTGCCTATTCTTACACAAAGAAAAATAACTAAGTCGATAGAATTGAGCCAAGTCAAAACATATGATAGAAAAGATGACAAAATGAATAAAATAAGTGAAATAAACCTTGTAAGGGTTTGTTTCACATCAAGTTCACTAGAATGTATAAAATCATAATTTTATGGTGTACATGAATCAATCTTAGATCAAATAAGATAGATCACACCTACACTTCTGATTAGGGCACACACTTGTTAAGTGAGAGCATAACTAATATGAGGATCTGCTAGACCCAATTAGGGGATCACTTATATCATCTATCACAACACATCATGCTAGGCAAGGTTCTAAAGCCTACAATCTAATATAATCACACAATAACCCTAAAAGAGTCCTATGATTTCTATATTCACTTATGATAATAAACAAGAAATTAAACTAATCTAATAGCAAGAAAAGTAAACTAATCTAGTGCTCACCAAAGCTTGTGGCACAAAGTAGGGGTTAGAACAAAACAAGTAAATAACAACTAATTTTCAACATGTATAGGAGACATATACTCATGTCAATGTATATGGAATCCTAATACACAGGAGAGAAGAATACATACTACATTATTTATCTTCTTACAAAGGAGAAATAAAGTTATAAATACTTACCTTTGAAGATGAACCTACCGAGTCTCAACCTCTCCCTTGGCCAATGGTACTTTGAAAGATGATTATTGTGGTTTATAAGGACAACCAAAATAAACCAGCTCTAAGCTACATGACCTACCTAAGCAACCAAAAGACTTTTCCACAAGACAAGATTGGAGCTCCAAAAGAAAGTTTTGAACCCTAAGGCTTTATTCCTCAAGTAGAATGGTCAAGAATCAGATGTTCATTTGAACTTCTTCACTTAATTAAAATATCTTATGAAATGGTAAGGAATGACCTTATATATATATATATATATATATATATATATATATATATATATATATAGTAGTATCTCAGCCTAAAGACTTTTGTACATGTCAATTTTGCTAGGTCAACTAGGTAGACCTAGAAATTATCAGTCTAATTCCTAAACTTTGTGCTAGGTCGATCAAGATGTAAAGCAACAAGGAAAGGCAATGTTTTCCTAGAATAAGTTAGGTTGACCAAGTCAATCTAGATTACTGAACAAGTCAAAAGTGAAACAAGGTAAGAAATGAGTGATAAATCATGACAAATGGTGGGAATAGATAGGAAAGATATAAATAATCTTAATGTTTAAGGTTTTATGAGGAAAGAGTGTAGATATAAAGTGGAAAAAGGAATAATAATCTTATGAAGCACCAAAGGTCTACCCACCCCTTTCTTGATGCACCCTTTAAGGCATGCACTCAGAGAGATTGAGACTCAGTAGGTTCCTAAAAAATATGAAGTGTCAATAATCAATAAAAGTGTGAAAATATTATGTGTATATATTTTTCTTCAACACACATACTCTCACTCTAGATAAGAAGGCCTATTAGGCCTTGTTCTTATACTAAAATCTTGCTCATACACCTCTTGGTCAGCCATACACATTTTCCCATAGATTTTTTCAATGCAATTATCCTTATGACATTTTAAAAACATTAACCAAACATTATAATATGTTATTCATAGCATATAGGACTAAAGGCCACTTTTAGGCCTTAAGGAGACCTAATTTAATTAGGCCTACATTAGCACATGTTACCCTTTAAACATCTTAAAACACTCTCAAACTTATCACATGGAATGAAAATATAATATTACACTTTAATATACCCATACCAATACCATATTAGGTCCAAGACACCTTTTATCACCAACCACCATTTGAACCATGCCATTAACACTATTCATAATTAGGCTTGTGCATACCCAAAAAGTATGTCTTAAATAACTAAACCAAAAACACAATATTTTCAAACAATAATGTCAAAAAATAATATTCATATAATACTCATGACCTCATGGTTGTCACCATGTTCATTATACCTCACAACTCAAGGCGAAATTTCTTAAACCCTGCTCTGTAATTAGCTTACTCAGAACTACCAATAAGCTTCAAAACATAGTAATAAAAATAATGATCTAGAACACTTATAGAATAAATTTCATAAAATTAAAATTAATTTAAATAATATTATAACATCCTCATAAAAACTTATAATAAATATATCATAATCTCTAATATCAATATTAGTCTTATAGACCAATCTCATGACTTCATAGTACACAGACCTTATTGGGTTAAATAAGTCAATTTGAGAGAAATTTTTTGATATATAAAACCATCTCCAAATATTATATCCAATATTTACATTTTTTATTTGTATTTAAAAACAACCCCATGCATTTGGATCCATCCCTAATCCATGACAATACATTCTTAATCTCATTCCCACTTCTGCCTAGTTTTTCTCATTATCTGCACTATTAGGCCTTTTATCAATAGGTCAACTTGCATGATTGGCTTATCACATCTGAGTTATATAACCTGATCAAAAACCACCATATACATAATATATAAGTCTCAATATTTAAATTACATCTATTTAGAAAATTGAATCGGTCAACCCTACCTGCTATAGCAATTTTTTAAGAAACAAGGCTTTTCCTATAGGGTCCACTCAATCACATGACAAACCAATGCCACTTGGAGATACTTGGTAGATTCCACTACATTATATAATCATTAAACTAGGTTATATAATCCATTTCTATCCATGTCTTCCATATCAAGTCAAATTTAGTCTTTTAGAGATGTTTAAACCACCTTAAAGTCTTAACAATCATTCATAAAGCTTAGGCCTTTACTATAAAAACCAATACTTGTAAATTTGATTATTTACCCTTCCCCATATACCATTAATGTCTTAGGATCTCATTCATAGGTTACATCTATCAATGAGTACATGAAATCTCTTCTTGGGTTGAGAATTCTTTATTGTGTGCACATAAGAAACCTCAAAACCATATTCCATGCCTTTTCTTACATACCTTGACCTCAAATTTGGTCAATATACATTAAAAAACATGTAATACCTATATAAATTCTCATTTTTCCATTCTTACCTTGGAAACTGATCATGATACCCCGTTAGGCCACCATCTCTCTCTTTGCTCTCTTAGCTTTTGATCTGTAGGTCATATTAGGGATTAAAATAGACCTTATATCTATTATCCAAGCACTCTCCACCTTATTCACATTCTCAATAAACCTCTCACATTATCTACCACTAATTTTCATCTTTAATAGGTCTTAACAACACCTCATGACCCATTATTAGGTCAATTAGAATCTAGAACTAGTCTATTTGCATGTTAGTCCTATAGGGTCTACCCTTATAGACTCACCTTGAAGCTCTCCTGAGAGATCCAATGCTTCATATACATGATAAAGTGTCATCAAACATCATCTTATTCTTTTGTGCATCCATCTTACTAGGCCACCATAATCCTTCATGCACAAGACTAGGCATCATATGCATAAGCCTTCTCAAGTCTCCTGCTAGGTTCAAACACTTGATAATTTTGACCACTAATCTTGAAACATTATTTGATTCTTATATAGCTTTCTTACATGAATTATAATTTTTTTAAATAATTTCATACCTCTTAGAGATGTAATAAAACAAAAACACTATTTAGTGATTGTTAGCAACCCAAATAGCACCCTATTTGAAGGCTGACAGATTACTCTAAAATTCCTTCACACCTAGACTAACATTGGAATAATTTGAGGTTTGGGATACCTTAACTTAGACCATACCTCTAATTTTGATAAGGCTATATCCTATTATGTATCACTTATGCTCTACTTATTAAACTACTAATTTTTGGGATGAAAAGGGTCAAAAAGATAACTAAAAGGGAAATCTAATCTACTGATGGTGATACACCTATATTTTTTGTTCATCCACTCTATTTGAGCTCTTAAAACACTAATAAGACAAGCAAATAAATGAATTTACAACTCCAAATGACTCTTATGCATCAATATTTCATATAGAACTTTCATTAAGTGATCTAAAATGAGGTAAATAATGGAATAGGCCTAATTAAAGGCACTAACTAGTCAATTACATCCATTGTTAGCTTAGTTAAATGACATAAAACACTAAACATAACATCTATAAGATATCATACTAGTAGCTAGGTGAGATCAGGACTTGACAAGGGATAAAATACTACCACATGTTCAAATCAACTAACATAAACACACTATACCAAAATATCTAAATCTAAAAATAGTCATTTTATTATCTTAGAATGTTACAAAGCTCAATCTTGGTAGAGTCTAGTCATGCCCAAGAGAGGGATCCACAAAATTAGCTTGAAAGCCTGAATATATAAAAGTGTCAAAAGAATATAAAGCTAAGAGATTGGCATACAAAATGGAAGAGAAGGTCAACTCTACTTCATTTCAAGTCAAACTTGAATTGCAAATTGATATCAATAGTCTTTAATAAATCTCCTTTCTTGTCAAAAGCCTTGCATACTCCTCCTTTTGGCATTGGAAATGTGGTGGGTCCCTTTTAAATTTATCAAACTTATTTTCATGCTTTCTAAGCCTCAAATTAGTGCATAAATCCACTTTAAATTTGAGTTTAAATTGATTGAATGCCTTCTTTTTCATGAAAAGCAAGGAATATGCATGATAATTAGTCAACTAGTCAATGAAAGTAATAGGTCCTTAAGACAAGATAACTACTTATTATTTTCTCCTTTGCATGAAAAATCAATTAAATGTTGAAACATGCATGAAATATCCATATCAATTATGTAGCATGGGTATTCTTCATGAACTCATTTATTATCACTTTCAACACCAATCCTCTTTGCTTGTTTGATCGAATGGGCCTATTAGGCTAATTATGCCTAGTATCATAATCTTTGCATTTTAACTCCATTAAAATGTACAAGAAAACCATGAAACTTGAAAATACAATTAGTGTTATACCTATAACAAGTCCTCACACTATGAGATAGGTGTTCTTGATGAAGAAACTCTTACCACTCAGTAACCATGGTTGACTAAGTTAATTCTAACACATTTTCCTACATACTAGATGTTTTTAATGAGTTGGTAATGGTACTTCCAAGAATATTTATAACTAACTAATGATTTTATGATGAATAAAAAGTCTCAATCTTTAATCTCCATGAATTTTATTTCATGTAAACTACCTTGTATCTCATTTTTTGTGCTTTTTTCTCCAAAATTTTGATTTTTTCCCTAATTCATATAAAAAATTAGAATTTATTGGACATTATCTGAGTTTAAGTTATTTTTTAATATGTTTCATGTTGATCCATGAGGTTTTGATGGCAATAAAATCAATTTTTCTCAAAACTAGTCACTATGAGGGTTTGGGAGGGTTTTAGAGCTAAACCTTCTTAGCGATGGTTCATGAAGCATAGAAATCTAAACCCAAACTTATTTCCATTAATATATATTATATATACCCCCTCAACATCCATAAAAATATTGGATTCCCATAAAAAAGGTGTGAAAAGATAGCCATGTGAAGAAATATGCCTATAGGGTTTGCTTACATTATGGACTACTTATGCTCTTAGAGATTGTTCATAAATCACATCCCATAAAAAACCTAAATTTTTCATTAATTATAATTTAATATTTTTCCTAAAATCACTCTAATATCATTTTTTAAAAATATTCACGTGGTGAAAGATACGAGCACTTGATTAGGTGGCTCGAATGGGTGTCTAGAACTACAGAATTTGAATTTCTCCTCATGATAAATATGAATATTCCATTCCTTTTCCCTAATTTAAATCATCATAATTTATATTTTAACTTGTCATCAAATCATACTCAAGGTGTCATCTTTCTTGGTAGGGCTACAAGTATCCTTTGGTGTTAAAGGCCTTATAGGCCTGAAACTGAGTTTTGGGCCTGAAACTGAGTTTTGGGCCTAAAACTAAGTTTTAATGATTGAATAACCTATTAGGTAGTATTAGGGATTAAAAAACATTGTTACCCATCTAATTTCACATTATATGTATTAAATTTTTTGGATAAACCTCATTTTGCTTTGGTGTCTCTTAGGACTGCCTGTAGGGGTTTCTTGCAAACATGGTCTATTAAGCCCTTGATCACTATGTTTAGCCTTATATCTCTAAATTAGATCTTATAATAATTATTTTTACCTCCTATTTGGCCTTTAAAAATTTCTCATGACATTAATATCTCATTTTTAGAGCTTAAGACCTCAAAAAGGCATCATTACCTCACTTATGATTGTTTAGCAGACTGCTTAGTGACTGTAGTAAAATAGTAAGTGTTTCTACTCATCCCTTGACCTCTATAATGTTATAATATGATTTATTAGGTCATTATGAGGACTTTTTCCAAATTTTTGAATCAAAATCCACCTAAGGGTACCTTAAAGACACAAAACTCTCTCAAAACTGCCTGCCAAGTGTTGACTGTGTGTACATTTGATTGTGTATCATGTTTGTTGGAGATGATTTCATGGGAAATATAATATTTCAAGATAAATTTCACACTCATTTATCTTCCATCATTCCTCTCAAACTTTTTACAACCATCTCTCACCCTTCTTCTAGCATGTTTTGACCTAAAATAATATTTTTTTGACTTCACACAGTCATATTCCATACAATAGGCTTGTATTATGTCCTTATGAGAGGATGTCATTGCTTTAATGGCTTTGATCAAGGTATTTTGAATGATTATCCTTAATTACTTAACTTTATTTAGTCACATCATGGTTCACTTGTCCTAAAAAAGGTCTTGAGTTGTACTTGAACATGTGACTGTGAGAGAGGACCCTAGCCCTTATATGGTTGTAGGTTGCTTTGAATGTATTATTGATTGATCTCATTAATTTTGAGTCTTTTAAACTGATAAATAAACCTATTAATTCCTTTTAAAATATCATAAATGCTATAAGCATTTGAAAACAAGTCTACTCTTCAAGACACAACATATCTTTATCTTAGTTCTTTGACTTAGTGACCTAGCATACCTCAAAAGGCCTTTACCCTAGGTGTACGAATTGATGAGTATGTCCTCATTTTATATCATGCTTAAAAACCCTCATTAGTTCATAAATTTCTCATTAAACTTCCACTATTCATATGACCTTGCATACCACTATTCTTAGAACCATTCTTTGACCTTTTGAATATAAGCATGTTTTCTTAAGGAGGTTATAGGTGGTGTTTGGTTGTAGGTGATATGATTATGTCATTGTAATTTTAGACCCTATTTAAGTTACCTTAAATAAACTCATGATCATCCATCGTCTCTTAATAACCCTCATGATCAAGGGACTTAACCATGTATCACTGAGTCTCTATCTTCCTTTATACATAGAACATGATTGTATGCTTGTAGGTGTCCATCAAAGGTCAAAGACTGTGTATCATGTTTGAAACCCTCACATTATGATTATATTTAATGATTTCATATCTCATTACCATTTTGAATAATTTTCTTGAATATGAAATTTTCTATTATCACATTTGTGTCATCAACTTGAAAATAAACCACCCTCTTATAGTTGATTGTACTTTAGATGCATGTAGGGTTTTGTACAGACTATAACTTGTAGGTTAATTTTTATTTGACTAAATTTACTTAGCACTTATAGTCTCATATCATCCTCTATCAAGTAATTTTATCACTTGACTACTCCTATTGACCCACTCAATCATGTATCATTGTACTCTTACCCTTCTTCATCCTTGAAACATGACTATACATGTAGTTATTGGGGCATGTATATCAAGTGTATGACTATAGCATGAGTGTTTGGTAAATAATGTTGATGATTTGTATATTATACATCATTTTTCCTTGATTTAATTTCTTGATCATAGACCTAAAGATGAGACTTGTTTTAGAAAACATTAGCCCTCAACTTGTCTTTTAGTTGTAGGAAGGAAGTATGCTCTTATATGGTTGTAGGTTGCATTTTTTATTGAAACCTAATTGTAGAAGTGTTTAGGTACCATAAAATGTGTGAAAAGGACATTTATAATGTCAAGGTAAGGTATATTAGGTTGTTGAGAAGCTCCAAAAACTAGAATTTTCTTGAAATGATGCCCTAGTGAGGATAAAATAAAGAAAATTAGTTACCTTCATAGATGTAAAACTATAGAAATTGGCCTGAATTAAAATGGAATATTTGTGATGGATAAGAGGCAAAATAAATAACCAATTACTCCATCATGAATCCATCTGAGCTTACTTTTTTAGACCAAAAATTTAGACTTGTACCTTCTCTCTCCAGTCTGTACCATCATTAAACCTACAAGGCAATCTCTATATGTAAACTAGCCAATTGTTTGGAGATCACCAATTTTTGGAATTTACTACATCTAATTGCCATGAAACTCTTATATAATCTTTTCTATGTCCTCCTACTCCTATTTTAGACCTCAAGTGTATAGAATTATGTACGGATCCATACTTCTTGTGAAATGCATGAAAATAACCTCTTTTTTGCTTTTTATTCTCACTTTAGTCTATCATCACAAATATAAGGGCATGAAGAGGATTCCACATGTTTTTAACATTAAAAAATAAATAAATAAACCTTTTTCACACTTTTGGAAGCCAAATTTGGCATGTGGGAGCTGAAAATAGGCCCTTTTGACTTAGATTTACATTAACTAACCTTTTCAAGTTATAAAACTTTATGACTAAAGTTAAATAATATATATGAATATATTCAAAGGTATTTTACCCATTTTATTACCTTTTAATACTAATTTTATCATTCAAATACAAAAAAATCTTCCTTTTTAGGCCAAAATACTCAGTTTTAGACTAGTTTGAATGGGCTCAACAATACCAGGAAAAGTTTTGGATTATAAGGGTCAGTATTTGGTCTTAGTAGGACAAATTACCAACATTTATAGTGACTAATAGGGGTTTACCATCCTAATATTCAAAATAACTCATTGTATTTGATATGACAATGATAATCTAAAGCCTGACAACTTGAATTGATGATTCTCTAGATGTTAAATAGAGTCTTTTGGGATTTGTAACACTTATTTTGACTATGACAAAAAAAATAATAAAAGGAAATGATAAATAATCTAAGAAGTAATTAAAACTAACCTAAGTAAATAGGAAAACAAGATAAAAAATATAGAAGGGAAGCAGACTATTGCTTGTGATAATCACTTATTGAAATAAGAAAAGCTTAAAATAACTAACTTGAAATGGAAATCTTTTCTCTAGGATCAAATGAAAATCTATTTTGTTCTCCATGGAACTTTGAAAGATGTTTGCCATCTCTTGATAGTCTCTTTTTATAGATAGGATCACTTGTATGTCCATGTCATCTTGATGATGCAATTAGGCCTTCTACCTCCATTCTTAGGTACATGGATTGAAGATATAGATCTAAAACCCAATCATCCTCTTCCCATATTCTTCTTTATTACATCAATAATGTTAATTTTTCCTCATTCATAGGCTAATCTTTATTTGTCACATTCTCATTCAATGATTATATTGGCAAATCAATTGATGTGTTTGGATTGGTATCTTCATTATGTTGCATTTGAGGTAGTGGCTTGATAATATCTTCAACTTCTTGATAGGTGTTCAAAAATGGTTTCAATATGTCATTAATCTCTTTTTGATTAAGAGATATAATATTATTATTTACAATACATTCCTCAAGCTCCATATGGGGTCAATATGAACTATCAAAGTGTAAAAAAAATCCTTTCAAATCATCCCAAAAAGCTATTTACTTATGATCACTTGAAAATACATGGAGTTCAATAGTATCCTTACCATTTAAAACATGTTCATCACATATTCTTAACCTTTTGATGGAGTCATATGAAATCTTTTGATTAGCTACACTTGTTTCATCTTCATATTCAGTAGAGAATGATATCTCATCTATCCATTCAAGCTTCAGCTCATTTTACTTTGGCATATCCAAAATAGTATTACCTTATTAAAGCTCCAAACCATTTGTGGAATCCTCAAATGAATCTCCAACCTATTTTCCTATCTCATCATTCAAATATATCATCTTAAGCTTTTCAATCTCATTCAAAAACTCATGGTATAGCTATTACCAATGATCATCTACTTTGGGAATGTTCTCCATCTCAATAATGGCTTTATGTAAGTTCTCTCCATGGCTACTTTATAAATAAACATTTATTTGTACTTCATCCTTATCAGTTGCTAAAATATCTTGAGAAACATCTTGATGTGGGACATTTATATATGATCAAGAATCTCATGACAAATCTCTTGATGCTTAACTAAAACTTCTTCTTTGGCATCATGAAAGACTAAATCATGCTTGTCCTTGCTAAGTAGTGTCCCAATCATGATTTATTCTTCTTGGTCACCCAAGTCACCTTCATTTTATGTCTATTTAGCTAAATCTTCTTTATTTTCCTCTTAAAGGAGAGGTTATTGCTCTAAGAGTGGCATGGTAGACCCCTAAAAATACTCAAGAAGATGAGATAGATCTAATGGTGTTGCCATAGATGTTTGAATTTTCTCATGAGGTTGCTCAACTTGGACAACTTTCACCTCCTCTCTCTGCATATTTCCCTAAATAGCTTTACATGAAGGAAAGGCCTTTGGTTCCTTAGGAGGGATTGGTGGGGGATAAATAACAGTGATAGTAACTTTAGGATTATCCTTGATTTCAATATTTAGGCTTATGCTTGGCTATTGTATTTGATTCTAGGTTAGAAAATTGGGTTTAAGAGCCTTTGATATTGATGGTGTTACAGCTTGAGGTATAATTGGGAAAATTTATTGCTAAGATGGACTTGGAAACCATGGATATTAATATGAGGTAGTAGGAGGTATTGACTTTTGAGACTAAGATTGGTTACCTAATTGTTCTTGCTTGAAGGCTAATATCTCTTTAGCAATCATTTGGTTTACCCTCTTCATCTCCTCCATCACATCAAGAAAATTAGTGAGGTTTGGAAGGATGGTTGATATTGGAATGGATATGGCTCATTTGGATGAGGATGAAATGAATATGGATTTTATTGGAATTATTGATAGGGAGATAAATGATGGAATCCTCCTCTATAGGCTGCCATAGCCTAGAAAACACATAAAAATCAACTAAATTATGAATAAAAATTTGCCTTTACCTCTGAGATAAGGACCATAAGAATACTGAAAAACTACTTTTGAAGATCAATATGCTACAAATTTATACTCTAATGGCTAAATTTGTGTCCCATCGAGCATGTTAGAACTATTACAAACCCATATACCACCCTGCTTGAAGGCCAGTATATTTTTATGAAACTCCTTCATACCTAGACTAACATTGGAATGATATAAGGTGTGGGACACCTAAATTCATACCAGACCTCTAGTTTTGATGAGTCTAGCTCTTTTGATGTATCACTTATGTTCTACTTACTAAACTACTAATTTTTGGGATGAAAAGGATCAGAAGGATAACTGAAAGGGAAATCTAATCTACTAATGGTGATACACCTATATTTTTGGTTCATACACTCTATTTGAGCTCATAAAACACTGATAAGACAAGCAAATAACTGAATCTACAACTCCAAATGACTCATATGCATCATTATTTCATATAGAGGTTTCATTAACTGATTTAAGCATGAGGTAAATGATGGAATAGGCCTAATTCAAGGCACTAACTAGTCAATTATATCCACTATTAGCTCAATTAAATGACATCAAACAGTAAACATGACCTACATACATTAGCATACTAGTAGTTAGGTGAGATTAAGACCTGACAAGGGAGAAAATACTACCACATTTTCAAATCAACTAACATAAATAAACTATACCAAAATATGGGAATCTAAAAATAGTCATTTTATTATCTTATAAGGTTACAAAGCTCAATCTTGGTAGAGTCTAGTCATGCCCAAGAGAGGGATCAAGAAAAATTGGCTTGAAAGCTTGAATATATAGAAGTGTCAAAAAAATAGAAATCCAAACTATTAGAATACAATATGGAAGAGAAGGTCAACTCCAATTCATTTTAAGTCAAACTTTAATTATAAATTGATATCAATAGTCTTTAATAAATATCCTTTATGTCAAAATCCTTGCATGCTCCTCTTTTTGGCATTGGAAAGGTGGTGGGTCCCTTTTGAGTTGCTCAAACTTCTTTGCATGATTTTTATATAAAAAATTGGTTTATAAATCCAATTTGGAGTGATTTTAAAGTACTTGAATGCCTTATTTTGCATGAAAAGCAAGGAAAATGCATGATAATTAATCAACTAGAGTAATAGGTCCTTAAGACAAGATAACTGCTTTTTATTTTCTCCTTTGCATGAAAAGAAACTTTAAAGCTTAAACATGCATGAAATCTCCACTTGAAGATTAGTTATTTATCATGGATATTCTTCATGAACTCATATATTAGCCCTTTCTACACCAATCCTCTTTGCTTGTTTGATCAAATAGGCCTATTAGGCTAATTAGGCTTAGTATCCTACTATTTTCATTTGAAAACCAATATAACCTAAAATAAAACCATGAAACCTAAAAATAAAATGAGTGTTAGACCTGTAACAATTCCTCACACCATGAGATAGGTGTTCTTGATGAAGAAACTCTTGCCCCTCAATCACCATGGTTGACTAGGTTAATTATGACTCATTTTCCTTCATATTGGATATTTTGAATGAGATATTAAGGGCACTTTCAAGAAAATTTATTACCAACTAATAATTTTAGGATGAAGAACAAATATCAAGCTTTAATCTCCATGAATTTGATTTCATGTAAACTACCTTATACCTCATTTTTTGTGATTTTATCTCAAAAAAATTGATTTATGCCTTAATATGTAAAAATCCATAAAAAAATTATAATTTTTGGTATCCTCTCTAAGTTTACTTGATGTTTTAATAGGTTTCATATTAATCCATAAGGTTTTGATGGCAAGAAAATCAACTTTTCTCAAAACTGATCACTATGAGTGTTTGGGAGGGTTTTGGAGTTAAACCTTATTAGTGATGGTTCATGAAGCATAAACCTCCAAAACCAAAATTATTTACATTAATATATATTATACATACCCCCTCAATATCCTTGAAAATATTGGGTTCCCATGCAAAAGGTATGAGAAGATAGCCACGTGAAAAAATTTGCCTATAGGGTTTTCATTGCATTTCGGACTACTTACACTCTTAGTGATTGGTAATAAATAAAAAACCATAAACTGAAATTAATTATTCATTAATTATAATTATAAGATCATTTTTCAAAACTCTTCATGTGGTAAAAGATAAGAGCAGTTGATCAAGTGGCTTGAATGTGTGTCTGGAACTACAAAATTTGAATTTCTTCTCATGCATGAATCTGAATCTTCCATTTATTTTCCCTACTTTAAATCATAATCATGGTTCTTGTAAAATTTCATTAAATCACACTCAAGGTGTCATCTTTATTGGTATGGATACAAGTTTCCTTTGGTGTTAAATGCCTTCTAGGCCTGAAACCGAGTTTTGGGCCTAAAACTCAGTTTTAATGATTGAAACAATTATTAGGTAGTATGAGGGATGAGAAATAATTTTTCACCATCAAATTTCAGATTTTATGGCTTTTACTTTCTGACTAAACCTCATTTTATTTGATGTCTCTTAGGACTACATATAGGGCTTTCTTACAAACATGGCCTGTTAAGCCTTTGATCATTGTGTTTAGCCTTCTATCTCTACCTTAGAGCTTATAATCATTTGTGTTACCTTATATTTTTCCTTTAAAACTTTTCTCATGATTTCACCATCTCTTTTTTTGAGCTTAAGACCTCAAAAATGCATCATTACCTCACTTATGACTATTTATCATACTACTTGGTGACTATACTAAAACAATGAGTCTTTCCACTCATACCTTGACCTCTCCAATGTTATAATGGTATTTATAAGGTCATCATGAGGACTTTTTCAAAATTTTGGAGGAAAACTCCACTTAAGGCTACCTTAAAGACACAAAACTCTCTCAAAATTGCCTGCCAAGTGTTGACTGTGTGTACATTTGATTGTGTGTCATATTTATTAGAGATGATTTCATGGGAAATGGAATATTTCAAGATCAATTTCATAATCATTTAGATCCCATCAATCCTATCAAACTATTTTTAACCATCTCTCACCCTTATTCTAACATGTTTTGATGTAAAACAATGCTTTTTTAACTTCACATAGTCATATTCCATATAATAGGCATATTTTATGTCCTTAAGGGAGGATGTTAGTGCTTTAATGGATTTGATCAAGGTATTTATGAGTTTCCTTGCTTATTTAACTTGGTTTATTCACATCATGGTTCACTTATCCTAAAAAAGGTCTTGCGTCGCACTTGAACATGTGACTATGAGAGAGGACCCTACCTCTTATATGGTTATAGGTTTCTTTGAATGTAGTCTAGACTGATCTCATGCATTTTGAATCTTGTCAACTAAGAAATAAACCAATTACTTCATTTGAAAACCTCATAAATTTTATAATCATTTAAAAACTATTATAAGTAGCTATTAAGAGAGGGGTGAATCAGTTACACAATAATGCATATTCAATTCTAAACACCATTCCATAAAGCATACATAAGATATCAATGCATAAGCAAATAATCACACAAGTACATAACAAGATAACACAAATATTATGTGAGAAACCCTATTTGGAAATAAAACCCATTGAACCATGCACATGTAATAATGTCCTATAATGACAAGATTCAACATTTAGTGAGGCACCAACCCCATAAGGATCACTAAACCCTCACTAGTTAGGCACCAACCCAACTAGGCCTTTAGAAAGCTCCAACTTACAAGGAGACTCCAACCCCCTAGGAAAATAAGCACTAAATGAGCTACCTATGATCTCTTATCATCTTAAACACTTTTTGTTGACTCTTCAACTAATTATGACCTCCTTCATTTGCACTCTTCCTCTTCACTCTCACTAAAATAGCCTTTAAGGCTCACTTGCTCGATATGCCTCTTCTAGGATCATTAGTTTCAATGACATATGTATCCACCTACATCAACTTGATTATATATTCATTATTGATCTTATTCACCTTATTATGGTCCTAAATTACCTACCTATGGTCCTTTATTGATCTATTTCCCTCTCTTAAGTCCACACTACCTCAACTCATCCAAATAGGCCAATTAAGCCTTGCCTTTATACAACACACTTCATCTAACCCACCTTGGTCAACCAATATCCTTACCACACTTGGATAATACTTAAAATATTTCCATACATATGTTTTATATAAGAACCAAACACTCCATAGAGACCAATTTCACTATTAGGCCTAATGGAGACCTAAAAGAATTAGGCCTTCAAACCCACACATTACACTCAGACTTCTTTGACCACCATTTTCCTTTATCAAAATTTAAAACACTTTTAATATCACTTGAATATACACACTCAATTATAAACTTGGGTCCTTACTACCTATAACTCTATTTCACACCTTGAACCTATCAATTAGGTCTTCTCGCCTTTTAGGCCTTCTTATACAAAAAAGTTTGTCCTCTAAAACTAAAGCATAAAATCACTTTTATTAAATAACCCACTCAAAAATTTAATTAATAAATACTTCATGGCTTAAACAACATCACTAAATCCATTTTACATCATCACATAGAACAATAGGCATCAAGAACTCCTCTGTAACTTTGCCACTCAGAGTTACTAGTGCATAACAAAATATAGTCATGAACATTTAAATACAAACACACTTTTTAATAATAAACTATGGGAAAAAATCACATTTAAAAACACCTTCTAACCTTATGGTAATCATAAATCTCATTATATTCTTAAACTCAACCTTTGTAACCACTAAACCTTCTCTGTCAAAAGCTCACTCAGAGCCACCAAATACTGCCAACACTCGGTCAAAAAAATTTGAATCTTCATAACAATATGGGCACATCCATGATCTCCAAATACATCAATGTGGTCTTAAAATAAATATTTAACATCTTCATGAACTTTAATCATCATTACATGATACACAATGCATCAAAAATAGCTTTGTCACTAAGTCTCTCAAGACTACAAATGACTCCAAAAAACTAGTCATGAAATCATGAATTTATAGCATATCAAAAATCACTTTCAATGAGAATAAATAATCAAAAATTATCTATTATTCTTCCAAAATATCACCAAAATATTTTAATACCTCCATCTATTCCATAAGGTCTTAAACACATCACTTACTCTAGTACACCTGGAACTGTCATTTTGTTTCAAAACATATTCATAGTGAACATGACTCCTAAAACTTGTGAAAACACTTCCTTTATATTCTTATGAATTCATTTGGTCCTTAAACATCCTTATATAAAATTCAATCACATATACATAAAGTTCTAGTAGCAAATAAGGAATGTATAAATCAATATCTAAACTCAACCTTTCATTGTTCATCTTTACTTATACAAGCCACTTTGTGAGCACCTTCTAGCCTATGTCTAAGCACCAAAAACACTTAAAAAACAATTTAAAATGATTCATGGGTCTTAAAAAAATACCCAAAATCATTTTATCCATCCTTAGTCACCTATAACTCTTCCCTAATCATTTTTTCACTCTGCCTAGTTATTTGTTACTATTTTCACTGTCTACAATCTAGCGATAGGACATCTTGATTGACCAAGATTATTTACACATATAACATATCTTTCAAAACTAACCCCATGATCATCATTAAATAATTATTAACCTTTAACCTCTAATTATTTTCATGTGTTGACTCATTCAACCCTATCTATAACACTAAATTATTTAAAAACAAGTAGTTTTTAAACCTTTTACTCACTACCCTAGCACACCACTACCACTTAGAGGTTCTTGGATGAGTATTATATAACATCCAATCATCAAATTTTAATTTCCAATCCATTCTGGTCACTAACCTTTCACATCTTTCCAATTACTCCACTTTGAGGGTTTGCAAGCACAAAAACCTCCTTACCTTCTTAACATTTATTCATAAATCTAAGGACTTAGTTTCTCTATAAAATGCTTTTAGAATCTTATTACTACGCTTAGGTCACCATGAAAACTCTACACATACCAATGAGCATCTCAACTTCATTCTCAGGCTTGGAAACCTTCACTTTGCATGTATAGGAAACCTTTCAATGTTGTTTCTTGCTTTGTCTTCCTCCTCAAGACTTGAAACTTGGTCAACACCTTTGATCCACTTATTACACCTAAAATAATTATTATATGTTATCTACCATCCTTACAAATAAATTTTAACCTTCATTTAGACCTCATTAGGTCT
This sequence comes from Torreya grandis, assembly GCA_037957365.1. Lineage (NCBI taxonomy): Eukaryota > Viridiplantae > Streptophyta > Pinopsida > Cupressales > Taxaceae > Torreya > Torreya grandis. Next base: position 730,541 of record JARHVA010001346.1, on the reverse strand, counting down.
CTATGCACATTAGGTCTAAAACCATCTGTCAAACATGGATATTGAAAGCACTTGAAACCTTCTTGTATTGATCTCAAATCATCATCAAAATTTCATATGTACTCATTCCATTCTCTCAATCTTACCTCCATGTTAATATAGGTCACATACTTATTACCTAAATAAAATATGATGATGCCTAAGCAATGACCTCTCTTCAAGCTTCCTTATTACCAAAATACCTTGAGCTTCTTCTATACTGCTCATGTATCTCACTAAGCATCTTAAAACACCTAAAAACATCTCACAAGCCTGTCATAACATTCTACATTTCTCAAGACACCTCAAAACACATGAATCACTTATCAAGCACACAAGACCTTCTTGTCACTTCATGATATCATCCTTCATCAATGACATCACCACTTTGTCATTACCTTTGACATCAATGAAAACACTTTTTCCAATAATATCCCCATTTTTCATTGATGATAATTTCTTTTTCTCCTTCTCCCCCTTTGTCATTAATGACAAAGTGGACTAAATATCAACTAAGTTCCCCTTAACATCATGTATACATTAAAATATATTTTAGGTGCTCAAGATACTCACCCACCTTTCATGAACATGGATGAACAATTTCTCCCCCTTTAACATATGTATCTTGATCATCTTCTTTATGTATCAAACATGTACCTTCTTATTCTTTTACTATGGCAACTTGTCTTTATATTCTTTCTCACTCATGCTTCCCTAATCCTTGGATCAGTCTACTTATAGAGCTCACAATATCCCCCTGTGTCCATACATGAAGATTAAATACATTTTCAAAATTATGACTTGGTTTGATCAAGTCATCATATCAACCTTTGTGATTTGTCTCTTGATATCTATATCAAACTTCTCCATCATGACTTAATCTTGAAACTAGAACATCTTACATATGATCCCCTTCACATCATACACATCTATTTAAGCCTCTCAAACTATTTGAGTTAGTTCCCCCTAACTCCATGTTTCACCTCGATCATGACATCTTTAATAGGTCTCCTTAACCAACTAGGTCTATAAATAACTCTTCAAACATTGTTCACATAGTCAATATCCTCATGGGAACACTAAATAGGTTTCATAGTTTCATTGGATCTAGTAGATACCAAATCAAATAGGTCTATCTCCTTGAAAAACCACCAATGAGACTCTATGGCCCATCTCTTTAAGACTTCAGTAGTCCTCATGCTTCCAATAGTTCTCATGGAGACCTAAAATGAACAAGATTCATACCTTCTTACTCATAATTATATTCTTGGACTATTTTTAACATCTAAGATAATCAATAATAGATCCCATATGATCCTAAAATCATCAACCATCTATCCATTAGACACCACAAGCCACTATGGCTAAGAATTATTCAAAGTACTTCATGGAAACATATGGTGACCCACAACCAACTAGACTTGAGAATATACTTGATCTCTGGCAGACATATGATATGCATTATTCCCTTCAAAACACCCATTATAGAATACCAAAATGAGTGAACTCAAGCTACATGATCCTAAGATCATATTCAACCTCTTAGACCATAGAACTCTTCTTGAAGACCCTTCATATATACTCAAAGAATCAACTTCAACAAGCATTATCTCGATTTGATAGGAAACCCATAACTTATCATCTACAAAAAATTGATACATTATTATGATATCAAAAACATGATAACACATTCCTTAGAACCTTTTTAGGTCATCTAGACACTAAAATAATGCTTTAAATCAAGACACATCCTTCATGGATACTTTTGTAAACTCCTCTTCAAGATCACAATAACCTTGGGATGCTACAGGATAATGATTACTATCAAAACTTTATAAACACATTTAGGGAATATACAACATTTCAACTCACTCTTTTATTCAACTTCAAGATTTGGAACTTAAGAACACCAATTCTCATCTTGAAGAACATTGGTCTTGAAATCCAATCCTCAACTCTCATACCCCTATCCTAAACTTGTCATTTTAGACACTATCTTGTACTCAAACATGCATCACAATCATGATAACAACTAAAGGAAAAATTAAATAACATTAACATAATGATCATATATCTCTATATGTCATAACTGAGTCATTAGCATCAAGATGATTTTCATTGGGGTTTGTAGTCACAAGAAGCCTAGAAACCCTCAAATCATTAAATTCCATGTTTTAGGATTATTCTTCACATTTAGGACCAAAATAAAAATCTTTAGAGCATCTATATAATATTCATGAAATTATACAAATATTAAATTACCTTGATCAATTTTATTTAGTTCCCAAGGTCACCATTCAACTCAGTAAGTCATACTAGTCTGTCATTCAGAGGATGTTGAGACATAGTCAACTTCCATGGTACTTTTCTTGCACAAATTCACATTTTTAAGATATCTTAATGAACCAAACCTTTTCATATACATTTTTACCATTATATATCAATATTATCCATGCATAGTTATCCAAAAACTATTTTCTTTTACTCATAAATCTCCATTAGCTCTCATACCCTCATTAGGTCTTATAGAGACCTAAAATAGGACTATCTTTAAATATGTCTTTAAGGTCCTTTTGTCTATCAACATAGGTTTGATCTTAGACTTATATTAAACATAATCCTTCTTATTCAACCTTACCAATACCATCATATGGACCTCTCTACATACCTCAACCATGATCTTCATAAACTTATTTATCATTGCAAATAAGATGAACTTTGTCCTCATCATACTTCAAATTACTTAGGATCACTTGAAAGATATCAAGACTCTTCAAAAGGTATATATATGATACCAATTATTGTAAGTATTGAAAAATATGTGGGTTAATAATTTTCACAAAAATTCATATTTAATTCCAAACACCATTCCATGAAGCATACATAAGAGATCAATGCATAAGCAAACAATCACATAAGTACATCACAAGATAGCACAAGAAATTATGTGGAAAACTATCTTGTGGAATAAAACCCACTAAAACATTCACATGTACTAATTTCATATAATTACAAGATTCAATATTTAGTGAGGCACCAATCCCACAAGGAGAACCAACCCCTCATTAGTTAGGCACCAACCCAACTAGGCCTTGAACAAGATCCAACTTGAAAGGAGGCCCTAACCCCCTAGGAAAATATTCACCAACTAATATACCTTTGATCTCTGATAATCTTGGACACATATTTATAATTATTCAATTGATGATGACCTCCTTTGTTTTCACTCTTCCTCTTCACTCTCACTCAAATAGACTTTAGTGTTCACTCGCTCAGTATGCCTCTTTTAGGTTCATTAGGTTCAATGACCTATGTGTCTACATACATAAAATTTATCAGATATTCATGACTTATATTATTCACCCTATTATTTTCCTTAATGACTACCTTTACTCCTTTATTGAACTCTTTCCTTCAATTAATTCCACACTACCTCAAGTCGTCCAAATAGGTCAATTAGGCCTTACCTTTATGCGACACACTTCATATAAAAAATCTTGGTCAGAAAAAATAATTAACCCACTTGTATAACACTTAAAATATGTCCATACATACGTTACATATGAGAACTAAACACTCCATAGGTCGGTCATAGTCCATAAAGACCAATTTCACTATTAGGCCTAATGGAGACCTAAAGGAATTAGGCCTTCAAACCCACACATTACACTTAGACTTCATTGACCACCTTTTTCCTTTATAAACACTTTTAATATAAATTAAATACACACACTCAAATATCACCTTGGGTCTTTACTACTTGTAACTCCATTTCACACCTTGAACCTATCAATTAGGTCTTCTCGCCTTTTAGGCCTTCTTATACAAAAAAGTTTCTCTTCTAGAACTAAATAATAAAATAAATTTTATTAAAAAAAACTTAATAAATTAAATTAATAGATCCTCCATGACCTAAAAAATATCACAAAATCCATTTGACATCATCACACAGACCAATAGTCCTCAATAACTCTTATACAACTTTGCCACTTAGAGTTGCCAGTGCATACCAAAATACAATCATGAACATTGAAGTAAAAACACACTTTTTTACAATAAAGTATGGAAACAAGTCATGTGTATAGACATATTATGACCTAAAGGCCATCATACATATCATTAGAGTATTCAACTCAACCTCTTCAACCACTAAACCTTCTTTACAAGAAGCTCACTCAGAGCCACTAGATAATGCCAATACCTAGTCAATAAACTTTGACTCTTCATAACCATATGGGCATAACCATGATCTCAAAATAAATAAATGCAGTATTAAAATACCTATTAAACATATTAATTCACTTGAATCATCATTACTCAAGACATAATGCATCAAAAACACCTTTGCCACTAAATCTCTAAAGACTACCAATGACTCCAAAAAACTAATAATGAAATCATGAATTTATAGAATATTTAAAAGAAATTTCAATGGAAAAAAAATAATAATAAATTATCTATGAGTCTTCCAAAATATCACCAAAATATTTTCTTACCTCCAACTAGGACATAAGGTCTCAAACACATCACTGACTCTAATACACCTGGAACTATTATTTTATCTCAAAACACAGTCATAGTGAACATGACTCCTAAAACTTGTGCATACACTTCCTTGATATTCCAATGAATTCATGTGGTAATTAAACATCCTTTCATAAAATTCAATCACAAATACATAAAGTTCTAATAGAAAATAAGGAATGTATAGACCAATATCTGAACTCAACCTTTCATTATTCATCTTTACTTAGACAAGCCACTTTGTGAGCACCTTCTAACCTATGTATGAGTACCAAAAACACTTTAAAACCAAGGGAACATGAGAAATATATCTTAAAAAAAAGACCCAAAATAATTTGATCCATACCTAGTCACCTAGAACTCTTCCCTAATCACTTTTTCACTCTATCTGGTTATTTGTCACTATTTCAATTGTTTGTAGTCTAGCGATAGGACATATTGATTGACCAAGATTGTTTACATAGAAAACATATCTTTAAAAACTAACTCCATGGTCATCAATAAAAATTATTGGCCTTCAACTTACAATTATTCACATGTGTTGACTCAATCAACCCTACTTATAGCACCAAATTCTTCAAAAATAAGCAGTTTCTTGTACCTTCTACTCACTACCCTAACACACCACTACCACTTAGAGGTGCCTGGATGGTCTTATATAACATCAAATTATCAAACTTAAATTTCTAATACATTTTAGGCAATAACCTTTCACATCAATCCAATCACTCCACTATGAGGGTTTGCAAGCACAAAAATCTCCTTACCTTCTTAACATATATTCATAAAGATGAGGGCTTAGTTTCTCTACAAAATGATTATATAATATTATTAGTACTCTTCCCTAACTACTCCAAAAGGCTCAGGTCACCATGAAAACTCTACACATGCCAATGAGCATCTCAACTTCCTTCTCGAGCTTGGAAACCTTTACTTTGCATTCATAGGAAAGCTTTTAACATTGTTTCTTGATTTGTATTCCTCCTCAGGACCTAAAACTTGGTCAACACCTTTTAACCACCCTGATACACCTCAATAAATTCTTACATGTGTTCTACCATCTTGACAATTAAATTTGATCCTTCATTTAGACCTCACTAAATCTCTATGCACATTAGGTCTAGAACCATAAATCAAACTTGGATATTGAAAACACATCAAACCTTCTTATATTAATATAAAATCATCATCAACATGTAATATTCACTAATTATATGCTCTAAATCTTCCCTCCTATTCATATAGGTCACATGTTTCTTACCTCAACAAACTATGACCATGTTTAAGCAATGACCTCTCTTCAAGCTTATTTGTTACCAAACCACTGATCCGTAAACACCACTGAAAAGCTCAAAGTGAAATTTTAAAAGTATAGATTTTGAATTTCTCAAACTTAACAAATTATCCAAAATACTCAAAAGAACTTGCAAATTATTTGGCAAAAGTATTCTCGATTATCGAATTGGATTGGGAATTGTCAAAAGACTAATATCTTCCATTCACCAATAAAACTGGATTTTGTTTTAAAAATTAAATGTCATAAATTGTCAATTTTTTAAATATTGCATGAGTTCTTGATTAATTAAAAATCAAAATACTAAAAATAAAAGATGCAATAAATGACAAATTACCACATGAAATTGATAACGGAGTTTAGCATATTTTACCTACATCTCCAGGTCTACCCAATAGTGAGGACCATTTCTATTAAATTTGTGTAAAAAATGGCTTAAAATTTTCTTGAAACATTACACAACTTCCCTCAAGCCTGATCTCTATCCAATAACTCCACCTTCCCTAATAAACTCAAGCTCGATCACACGGAATCCTTCCTCAATCTTCAATCCCCTTCCGTAATGTGCTCAAGTCCCTTCAATCAAAATATTGGTATATCCAAATAATAATAATAAACTCTCTTTTAAATTACAAAACATAATTAGAAAGGCTTACTTACTATGTACTAGGTCAGATAATGGATTAAAATCCACTTGACAACTTTCTCCAAGCTTCCATCAAGCTCTCGACCTCTTAAAAATAATTACACAGTCCTGTGAAACTTACATTCAAATAAAATTTTGTGGCTTTTATATTGTTTATGAATATCCAGCTCAAGCAATCAAGGCTTATCCCTTTTACTAGGTAGGTCACAGGTTCAAATCTCTAGACTTCCTTTTTGGGTGCTTAGCTTATCTATTATCCCACATTAGCAAGTTGGAACGGTTTTTCTAGGCTTTAAAAAGGGTTGGTGCCTCCTTCAATACTATCAACGCCCCTTTTTGGGGAGACTAAGGCACAAGGCTTAGCATGATGCCTAACTTACACACTAAGTTTGGCTAAGCCTATACTTAGGCATCCTTGGACCTATCTAATCCTTGAACTTAGCATTTGACTTGGTGGACGTGGCATGTGACCTCAAGATTGACTCAACATTTCTCATAGATTCTAACCTAAGATAGTATCTCGATCTGTGACTTGGAATTATGAGTTGGTAGGTGTGGTAAGTGTTAATTTTCTCCCAAGTGGCATATGGGGAAATGGTACTTACAAATATTACTAAGGAAATAATTACAAAGTGTTTAAAACAGGTAATTTTAATCTATACACGCTATCAAAGACAAATATCATCCAAATTTTTGGACTCCCATTGACTACCATGTGTCACCACTTGATTGGACCACTTGGCATATCCACATTGTGCCACGTCATCTTGTGACACCACATTTTACCTATCGAACTAGAACTTCAATAGCCTATAACTTTTGCATACGGTGTCCATTTTACAAATCATGAAAAGCATCAAAAATCTCTTGATGAGATCTACACTGTGAAATTGGTTTCATCATGATTTGGAAACTTTTTCTAAACTAAACTCTAGATCACACCTCCCTACAAAAGAGGCTTTTAGTCTCCAAAAGTTGACTATCACCTAAAATCTTATAACTGGTCTACTGCATCACATCACACAGAACCCAATCATAGCAAAGAGATAAATATTGGAAAAATAAATGATTCACAACTCAACTAAAAAATCCTACACATGGCATGAGTAAAGGAATTCGCAACTGCCAAAGTGATTACAACATATCAAACTGCCTGCCCAAATGTCACATCCTGTAAAGTGGTGAATTGCCAAAAATTGAAACTACTCCCAATGTAACTATAAAACAAGTTTGTTAATGCCGACAACATACAATAAATGTTGTGGACATGTTGCAATACAATGCCCTGGTATGGGACTTATATGCTAATCAAATGCAAATAACACTAAGTGTATATTGCCTAACATCCAAACATGCCCATAGGGTCTTAAAAAAGGCATCTAAACATCTCTGTGCCAAAATAGATACATTCAAAGTAGCAGTCTAACTATCAAATGATGTAAGGAAACAACTCACAACATCACTCTGCTATATCCCCAACTATTTCAAATGAGTTAATGTCTTATCCATTATTAGACTACCCATGCAGTATATTCTAGATATAAAAAACTTAGAGTTATAAAAAAGTGAGAATTGAAAAACTTCATATGGTAAACCTATCTTGAAGTGTTCCCACCAATTATAATCTACATCTATCAAAACTTGTTCATTCCCCTAGGTGAATTCTTAACCATTCTTTGCAAAAAGAATGTAGTGATAATCCACTTAACCAATTCTTTCTTCCTAGTAAAATTGATTGTCTCTATGGATTCATTATCAATTGCATACTTTATTAATTTGGGCTTTGCCATAAGTAATTGAAAAAATTGTTGACTTGACCCTTTAAATGGATTTTCACTTATAGGTTTTACCTTATCCTCGATTGTATTGTCAACTACATTATGGATTGAATTAGCTTCATTAGCCTTAGTGAGAGGTTTGTAAATCATCTTAGTTCTAACATTACTTGAATGTGAAGATAAATGAAGCTTAAAACATCTATCAATCCTATGTCCACTCACTTTATGATGAATACAAACATCCTTCTTAGGTGAGGGTCCCCTTTTGCCAATTCCCAAATTAACATGAGAATGGTCTTTCAAGCATGCAATCTGCTTAAATAAAGCTTTTCATTTCCAACAAGTCTTAGCACTCTGGTTATTCATCCCATAAAAAGTGCATAGAAATGATTGCATTATCTTCTGTACATTATATCCAAACTTCTTAGAAGTATCAATTGGATCAAAAGATTTAGTGTAAGAATCAGGAGGTGGAATCTCAATACCTCTTTTACCTTTATACTTTTGAACTAGTGACCTAGAACCTTCGCTATTGGAAGCTCGTCTTCATTTAGCCATGGAAGAAACTTCTCCATCATCCACCTGCACACTAGTATAACCCAAACCTGCATGAAGAGGTCTATGCTCAACCTAAATTGGGTTAGTAATTCCTTGACTATCTCTACCAAGTCCTTCTCCATTATAACCCATTTTAAAAAACAATTTAGATCCTATGTCCTTAGTGTATCTTTCAAAATCACCAAAAACAATATTACTAGAATCGAAATCTAAAATGGTAGAAGAAGATGAAGATTCTTGTGGTGAAAAACTTATAGTGCACTCAGTCATAGTTTTTGCATCTAAAGTAGAAGGCTTTACCTTTTCACACTCACCACATTGCAATCTAATCAAGAGCTCATCCTTGGATTCAAGCTCCAATTTTAACTTTGTCACTTGTAATCCAAGTGCAAATTTATGGCATCTCAAGATAGCATTTTCATCTTTGATGGCCTCAATCTATGACAACTTGCCCATGGTTTCCTAAAAACACCTGATTCCACACTGCACACTATAATATAATCTATTTGCAAACCAATAATCCAACTATTTTGGAAGCAATTGTCAACACACAACTAGAAGCAAACCCTACGTTCTAACTACTCTGATACCAAATTGATCTGTAAACACCACTAAAAAACTCAAAATGAAATTTTAAAAGTATGGATTTTGAATTTCTCAAACTTAACAAATTCCCATAAATACTCAAAATAACTTGCAAATTTTTTGGCAAAAGTATTCTCAGTTATCGAATTGGATTAGAATTGTCAAAAGACTAATATCTTCCGTTCACCAATAGAACTGGATTTTGTTTTAAAAATTAAATGTCATAAATTGTCAATTTTTTAAATATTGCATGAGTTCTTGATTAATTAAAAATTAGAATACTGAAAATAAAACATGTAATAAATGACAAATTACCACATGAAATTGATAACGAAGTTCAACTTATTTTGCTTACATCTCTAGGTCTGCCCAATAATGAGGACCATTTCTATTAAATTTGTGCAATAAATGGCTTACAAATTTCTTGAAACATTACACAAATTCCCTCAGGCCTGATCTCTATCCAAGAATTCCACCTTCACTGATAAACTCAAGCTCAATCACACAGAATCCTTCCTCAGTCTTCAATCCCCTTCCAAAATGTGCTTAAGTCCCTTCAATCAAACTATTGGTATATCCAAATAATAATAATAAACTCTCTTTTTAATTACAAAACATAATTAGAAAGGCTTACTATGTACCAGGTTGGATAATGGATTAAAATCTGCTTGACAACTTTCTCTAAGCTTCCATCAAGCTCTCGGCCTCTTAAAAATAATTACACAGTCCTACGAAACTTACATTCAAATAGAAGTTTGTGGCTTTTATATTTTTTATGAACATGTAGCTCAAGCGATCAAGGCTTATCCCTTTTACTAGGTAGGTCATGGGTTCAAATCTCTAGCCTTCCTTTTTGGTCACTTAGCTTATCTATTATCCCACATTAGCAAGTTGGAATGGTTTTTCCAGGCTTTAAAAAGGGTTGGTGCCTCCTTCAATACTATCGATACCCCTTTTTGGGGAGACTAAGGTGTAAGGTTTAGCATGATGCCTAACTTAGGTGCTAAGCTTGGATAAGCCTATACTTAGGCATCCTTGGACCTATCCGATCCTTGAACTTAGCATTTGACTTGGTGGATGTGGCATGTGATCTCGAGATTGACTCAACATTTCTCACAAATTCCAACTTGGGATAGAATCTCAAGCTGTGACTTGGCATTATGAGTTGGTAGGTGTGGTAAGCATTGGTTTTCTCCCATGTGGCATATGGGGAAGTGGTAATTACAAATGTTACTAAGGAAATAATTATAAAGTGTTTAAAACATGTAATTTTAATTTGTACACGCTATCAAAGACAAATATCATCCAAATTTTTGGACTCCCATTGACTACCATGTGTCACCACCTGATTGGACCATTTGGCATGTCCACATTACACCACATCATCTTGTGACACCACATTTTACCTATCGAACCAGAACTTTAACAGCCTATAACTTTTGCATATGGTGTCCATCTTGCAAACCATGAAAAGCATCAAAAATCTCTTGACAAGCTCTACACTGTGAAATTGGTTTCATCATGATTTGGAAACTTTTTCTAAACTAAACTCTATATCAACCACCTTGAGCTTCTACTAGACCACTCATGTATCTCACTAAGCATCCTAAAACACCTAAGAACATCTCATAATCCTATCACAACATTCTCCATTGATCAAGACACCTTAAACCCAATGAATGGATTATCAAGCACACAAGACCTTGTCACTTCATGATATCATCCTTCATCAATGATGTCACTACTTTGTCATTACCTTTGACATCAATGAAAACACTTTTTCCAACAAAAACAAGTCTACTCTTTAATACACAATATATCTTTATCTTAGTTATTTGACTTAGTGACCTAGCATACCTCAAAAGGCCTTTAACCTAGCTATAAGTATTGATGAGTATGGCCTGACTATATATCATGCTTAAACACCCTCATTTCATCATCAAGTTCTCATGAAAATTCCACTACTCATATGACCTTTCATACCACTGTGCTTAGAACCACTCTTTCACCTTTTGAATATAAGCTTATTTTCTTAAGGAGGTTGTAGGTGGTGTATGGTTGTAGGTGATATGACTATGTCATTGTAATTTTATACCCTCTTCACTTTACCTTCTTTAAACCCATGATCATCTATCATCTCTTAATAACCCTCATGATCAAGGGACTTAACCATGTATCAATGAGTCTCTATCTTCCGTTATTCATAGAACATGATTGTATGCTTGTAGGTGTCCATCAAAGGTCAAAGACCATGTATCATATTTGAAACCCTCACATTATGATTCTCTTTAATGAGTTCATATTTCATTACCTTTTTGAATAATTTCTTGAATATGAAGTTTTTTCTTATCACATTTGTGCCATCAACTTGAAAACAAACCACCCTCTTATGCTTGATTGTACTTTAGATGCTTGTAGGGTTTTATAAAGACTATAACATGTAGGTTACTTTTCAATTGACTGACTATATTATATTAGTACCTAGAGTCTCATCTCATCCTCTCTCAAGTCATTTGATCACTTGACTACTCCTATTGACCCACTCAATCATGTACCATTTTATTCTTACCCTTCTTCATCCTTAAAACATGATTGTACATGTGGCTATAGGGGCATGTCTATTAGTTGTATGACTATAGCATGAGTGTTTGGTAAATCTCTCTGATTATTTTTAGATTATACTTCATTTTTACTTGATTTATTTTATTGATCATGGACCTAAATATGAGACTTATTTTAGAAAACATTAGCCCTTAACTTATCTTCTAGCTATAGGAAGGAAGTCTGCTCTTATAAGGTTGTAGGTTATATTTTTTATTGAAACCTGACTATAAAATTGTTTAGTTACCCTCACACATGTGAAAAGGATTTTAATAATGTCATGTGAATTTATATTAGGTTCCTTATAATCTCCATAAACTAGAATTTTCTTGAAATGATACCCTGATGAGGATAAAATGAAGAAAATAAGTTGCCTTCCTGGATGTAAAACTACAAAAATTAGCCTGACTTTAAATGGATGATTCATGAGGGAGAAGATAAAAATTATATAAACACTTAATCCATCAATAATCCCTTTGATTCTTATTTCTTTGACCAAAAATTTAGACTTGTACCTTCTCTCTCTAATTTGTACCATCATCAAACCTGCAAGGCAGTCTCTATGTGCAAACTAGCCAATTTTCTGGAGATGATCAGTTTTGGGCCTATACTGCATCCAATTTCCATGACAATATTTTTAAATCTTTAACATGTCCTCATGATCCTGCTTCAAACCTCAAGTGTACAAAATTCCATATGAATCCATACTTATCTTTGTGAAATGCATGGAAATAGCCTCTTCTTTGCTTTTTATTCTCACTTTAGTCCTTTAATAAAAATTTAAGTGCATGAAGAGGTTTCAAATGGATTTTAACATGAAAAAATCAATAAATCAACCTTTTCCACACTTTTTGAAGCCAAATTTGGCACATGGGAGCTAAAAATAGACCCTTTTTTACTTAGATTTGCATCAAATGACATTTTCAAGTTATAAAAATTTATGACTAAGGTTAAATAATATATATGAATATTTAAAAATTTATTTTAACCATTTAATGACCTTTTAATATTCATTTTTTCATTTAAAGACCAAAAAATCTTCTTTTTTAGGCCAAAAATACTCGATTTTAGACCAGTTTGAATGGGCTCAATAGTACCAGAGAAAATTTTTGGATTATAAGGGTTGGTATTTGGCCTTAATAGTAAAAATTACCTATAGTGACCTCATACCTCATTAATAACATTTTACATCAATGACAACATCAATTCCAAGTCTCAACAATAGAAATAATGTTCAACACCTTTGTGAGGAAATAATTCAAATTTGATTTTAAAAAATAAGAAATTCTAAAAAGATATGTATTTTCCATTAAAGGAGTATTAGGACTATTTAAGAGAGTTTAATTATCCATGATAGTTAATATGATTTATGTAATGCTTTTTTTCACTTGAATATTTCATTTAATTTTCTTATGGTAATATTTACAAAGTGTCAACTTGATTCAGGACATTATTGATAACTTTGATATTGTGTTACGGTGTATTGCCCTAATTAGGGATGTGTCATTATGATTTAAGATCAATCAGTAATTTCATAGAATATTTGGATTAATTTTATTATTTCTAATTAAATTTGTGCATTTTTTATAAAGTTATTTTGATTTTAATTTAGACATGGAAGTGATGAAATTAGAGTGTCTACATGTTGCCCATGTTTGAAAGGGTATTGTGAAACATATGAAATGAAAAACAAGAATGAATAATTCATTAAAAATATTTTATAATAATTTAATAATTATGTGTTCATTTTTTTTAAATTCTGGTTCAATTTACTAAGAGATCAATTCACAATGATACCCCAAACAATGTTTGAGATGCCCAGGATCCCCCTTGATGGAGAGGACAAAAAATATTTTTGATGGATAGGACCTAAAAAGGAATAAAATGATATTTTTATGGTAAAATAGGTTGATAAATATGGAATATATGTGAAAACCAAACATAAAACTGATAAGGACTCATACACATGCCTCCTAGCAAGAAAGATGAAGCAATGAGAGGGGTAGGGGTTAAAATTCAAATTCTAAGGTATGAATTCACCCTTGTGGATCAAAATAGTTCATTTTCACCCTCCCTATTTAGTAATTCTTGATTTATATTTAATTCATGATTATTTTTATTTTTATAGCACACATTCCATGGCATAGGCATCTAGGTGAATAGGTATGAGAGTACATGAGACCAATAAGGAGTAGGCATTTGGTAAATGCTCTTAATTTTTAAAAAAAATGATTTAAATGCCATAAATTATAGTTAGAATTAAGATAAATTGTGATCTCTCCATTTTTAAAACATGAAAATATCAATATCACCCTTGTAAAAAGTGTGAATTTGACCAAAGTGGTAGGAATGCCCATTAAATCAATGATATCACTGTAAAATCGACAGGCTCACTGAAATAAAATAAGTTTAGAAATTACCTAAATGGTGAGGTCATATAAAAAATTGAAAATAACTCCATGGAGAATTAGGTTTTATATAAATGGTGGAAACACCATTATAAATAATTGGAACATCTTGCTAAATGGTGGGAATGCCCTACTAAATGGTGATATCATCAAAAATGATGAGATCACCTAAGTGTTGATTAAATGAAATTTGGAATAAATATTTAGCTTGATTGGAAATGGATTAGATTGAGATGAAAATGAGTATAATGTTTGACTTGATCAATTTATAATAACATAAGAGTAATGTCTAATATGATTTAATTGTTAGTGTCTAGATAGGTAAATTTGACTAAGTGTTTTGACTTATTTTGGCATTGCATGAGCATGCCCCAGTATTGATAGCATGTGATCATTGATCATGGATTTTAAGGTAACATATAATTTGGACTAAAGATGTCACAACACTATTAGAGGCTATTTATTTACTTCAAATCACATAGATGCATGTGATTACATTGAATAGATATTTTCTCTCTATGTTGGCTAAGTATTGGCACTCTAAGACTAGAAGGTTTCATTTATCAACTGGAGAGACCATTGACATTATAGGATGTCTAGCACATTCTAAAAATTCAATTTTTATGGCAAGGATGGTAATGAGTCTTTGAGGACCTGATTGGCATTATTAACATTATGATTTAGGATGGTGTGGTAGATGTAGATGTATTAGAGGATGAGAATCTAATTGATTGTGATGTTTTAATTTTGATGGTTATTTTTAGTGGTATATTATTTCATAGCAATAGTGAATGGTAGTTTTTCATGGATCTATGATAAGTACTTCATGACATTATTTTTTTACATTACATTTTTTTCTTAGGGACCTATATTATATTCCTAGTTATATAGATATTTACATATGGTGGCCTATCAGTGAGATAAAAGCATCTAGCCATGTGCATTACTATAGGTATAGGCCTGTGAGCACATTTCCTTTGAGCTACCAATGGACTAGAGGAGACATAGAGTTATAAGGGAGACATAGAATATGGTTGGTACCTGATTGGAGGAGGTTGATAGGGTCACAAAGGGGACCTACCCTTCTACCATTGAGATATAGATGATATGGTGGATGGGGACCTCATCTGCATCGTACATGTAGATTCATTTTGGGTGGCTAAAGGATAGCTCATGGATGTGCTATATGATCACACCTTGATACATCATAAGGAAACATGACTTCATAATGTATTGGTACCATCCATATTAGGTTTAGAGATAGTTTGGTCTATAATAAGATGTTCCTAATGGTCCCCACTATTTTTCTCATGTTATATGTGAGATTAGTCAATGGGGAATAGACATTCCTAAGGCTGACATAGTTGGGATATTTTTGACAATTTAACCTATTATGTGGGATTATGAGGGTGAATAATGGATTCTAGCATGATTGGGACATATACGACCTAGTGGGCATGGTTTTAGATGACCAAATTGATTATACCTAGGTCATTAAGGACTCATGGACTTGCAACTGAGGTAGTATAGATAATATATAACATCCCCTAGATATGTACAAGGATAGAGGCCATTTTAGGTGGCCTTATAGATACATGCACCTCAATAGTGCGTTATATAGGTACCTTTGTAATAGGTTACACCCTTGATCATTTATTCTAACTTATAGAGTACTAGTAGAAGTAGCAATAGTAGTAGGAATAGCAGTGATGGGGAGTATTCATATTATGATGTTGAGATGGGGGAAGATCCTAGTCTTGAAAGAGAGGAGGGATAAATATATGTGCAATATGTTGAGTTAACCCTTGCTATAATATTAGGGTAAGGAGAGGCTAGGGAATAGACTATAGGTTAGTCATGGACATCACAACCAAGCATATAATAGGCTAGCCAAGGCACTATAAATAGACTATAGAGGGAGATAGCTACCAGGGTAGTAAATATCTTAGGACTAGAGGAAGAAATAAATAGACTATGGGTATAGTTGGTAGGGGCATAGGGTGGGGAGTTGATGAAACCTATAGATATATTTATTAGTACACTTATGGGGTAGGTTACCCAGATGATGACCATTGAAGGTTAGCTTACCATGAGGGATGTAAAGTTGGTGACAATAATCAATGATAAAAATAAGGCCTAAATAGATGTAGAGAGGATTTGTGGGTAGAGATATGAGGCCAACTAAATATTCACATATCAAGGTTTGTATAGGTCACTAGAAAATGTGGTGTGGGCCAAGGATGATGTGGTATGGGCCAAATATGAGGCTATATACTATCACAGTTTATATGAGTTAGTAGTGCCATAGAGCCAAAGAGTTCCATACTTTTATGGATATAGTTAGATCAGGATGAGACCACCTAAATCTCACCATCCCTCAGCCTTGTATAGATCAATATCATAATGACTACCATGACAAATAAGAATAGGTCCTCCATCATAGCCACCACCATCAGATGATCAGAGCCATAGTTAATTTGTGTCATGATAACTATTTTTTGATTATGAGATATACATATCTCTATGTATGAACAGTTTTTTGATATATATATATATATATATATATATATATATATATATATATATATATTCATTTTGATCACATGATTTATATGGACTCTGATATTCTTTTGGCATATATATGATGTGGCTTTGGGTTTTATTGATGTCGAATTATGATGTAGATTAGATCATTGATATTGATGTTGAGGTGTTTATTTGCAATGAATTTTTTATTTTAATTTCCATGATTATGTTTCTCTTTATTTAGATATAAAATGTGATAATTGTCTTTCATGTACTATTGATTATGATATGATTATACTGATATTGATCATGATGTAAATTATTCATTACTATCTTTATATGTTCATTGGTATATGTGTATCATGAGTAGTATATGTGTATCCATATTGTACAATTTTTTGGTTTTGATTATCACATATGGAAACATTTAACCATTTTTCAAGGGTATATTTTTTCTTTGTGTGACATTTTATATAAGCCTCAAGCACTTGGTTTTTAATTTTGCACATGACATTATGCATCATAATTATAAAATGAATCATTATATCATTATTGTCAATTTATATAGGGACTAATTCAAATAAAAATGTTCATTAATCAAGATCAAGATATGAAAAATCAAGACCTAAGTGTATTTCATATTTTATTAAACCAAGACAAATTTAGATATAAAATCTCACAACTCGAGATCAAGATATGAAAAATGAAAACCTAAGTGTAAAGCATATTGCACTAATCAAATACAACCAATTAACAAAACACATAAGTAAATAATTAATCAATTCACATATAAAGACAACCAAAATTAATACAAAAATTAATCATCATTGTGTGAATGTGGAAATAATACATTAGTCTTGTGCATCTGACCCCAAGTTTAGGGAATACTAGATAAGAGAGTGTGACAAATATGGACAAAGGGGGAATTCAAGAAGGAGGAAATGGCTGATCTAACCTAGGTTACCCCATGTATCCAAGCATTTCATACATATTATAATGTATATCTTAGGCCAATGTATTCATCCCAAGAAATGGGATTGAAAAAAATTGATGACAACAAAGATGAGACTATCAGAGAAGCAATATAGAAGTTACTCACAAAATGAGAAGAGTGTAGAGAAATTAGCTTGTAAAATAATAAGAGCATATAATAATTGGCTCATAAAATAATAAGATCATAGAATACTTGGCTCACAAAATTATGAGAATTTATAATAATATAGTGACAAATATCAAATAGGGAGATGATGAAAAATGGGAATGATGGTGATAGTGATGATAGTGATGGTGATGAATGATCTGACCCAAGGTACCCCATATATCTAAGTGTTGCCTACATAGTCCATATGGACCATAGGCTGATGTAGTTATTAAAAATATGGGAGTCTAATGGAAATATAACAATGTTCATTATAATTATCATGATTGAATGAAATATACCCTCCTAAGACATAGGCAAACACCTAAGGAATACGATAATTATAATGTGATTGGTGATCATATTTGAATTGAATTTGATGGAGAAGTCATGATTCAAATAAGATATTTCCCACCCATGAAATGTTAAATGAAAAGGGAGGTCTATCTGCATGATACTCAAATAGTTTCACTCATAACAAAACCAAGAGAAAGAGCCACTAACTAATAAGAATAAAAATTAGTCAAATATTTTATGGATTTGCATCTCTTTTGTGTTTTGTATTTTTTTCATTTTTGAATTTTATTTAGGATTTTTCAATTTTTATGATGTTTTGGTGATTTTTCCAATAAGATGTGTGTGTGTGTGTGTGTGGTTATTTTCTAAGTAGGATATACAATGGAATATGAACAAACCTAGTAGAAGCCATCTATAAAAGGTATAATGAACTTGGGTATGGGTTCCACAAACACTTAGGATGTGAAATGACTATCATTAAACAGCAAATTAGAATGCCAAGTAATTGATGAAAAATAGATGATATGACTTATCAAGTTAAAATCAATTTTTCAAGGACTACCAAGCAATAAAATCATGTTAAAGCACTCATATGTTATAAAAAATTTCTTAAAAATATGTGTTGATGATGACCAAATCTAAAGTTCTTGTTAAACGATCTTATGAATCCTCCTATAGTACCTGTAGGTCATAATCAAGATCAGGATGGTAATATGACACATGAGAAATGAAAAGATTGATTCAAGAATGGAAAAATTGATGAATGGGAATGGGAAAGGATGCAAATATAATTCCTCCAAGAAGGGACTCTCATAGACAATGCTCAAATAAATCAAGCATAAAAGTGCTTGAGATGTATAATCTTCATGGGATCATCTAGCTCTTGCCCATCTAGTGTAGCCAACATGTATGCTACATAACCATAGTTTTTTGTGATAATAAATGAGCCTAGACAATTAGGCTTAAGTTTTCTTTTCTTTTCATGGTCCACATTAGTTTTTTTAATTCTCTTTCATCACAAGATCACCAATTTTAAAATCTCTAGAAATGATGTTTGTTATAACTATAGTGTAGCTGATTATAATATAATTTGAGGTGGCCTAATGTGGCTAGTTATTTCTCATCCAAGAGTTCCAGCTCTTATATTTGGGTGAATTTTTACTCTTTATCATCATTTATTCCCTATAATTAAATATGTAGAGATGGAAACTTGATGTCAATAGGAAGAATAGATTCAAATACAAAAACTATGTAATAGGGTGTGTTGCACCTATAGGTGTGAGGATACTAGTAATAAGCCCATAAGGCTAGGAATAATTTTAAATTTCAATCATGGCTATCATATTTTATGATATTTTTGATAATTCTAATAATATTCTTATTATATGCCTCAGCTTGGCCATTTCCTTGAGGGTAATAGGGAGTTGGCCATTTGTTTTTGATATGGAATTATATACAAAGGATTTCATGTCCCTTTTATTTCATGACTTTCCATTATCATATATAATGGTATATGGAATTCCATAGTGTAAAATGGGGTGATTCATAATGAATTTAGATATTTGCTTATCATTATGTAAGTGAGAGGAATTACTTTGACCCACTCAATAATATACTCAGTGGAAGTCAGGATATGTTTTTGGTCATTTGAAGAAGTAGGGTTTATCTTACCTATGAGATTGAACCCCCATGTATAAAATAACCAAGGAGATGTGATAGGATAAAGTTCACATAAAGGATCATGAATTATATCACCATGATTTTGACATGTAAGGCACTTCTTGACATATGCACATGCATTTAATTCCATTGTGGCCAAATAGTATCCTATTTGAAGGAGTTTATTGGTAAGGATCATTTCACTTGTATGGGCCCCCAAAATCCCTTTGTGCACTTCTTTAATCACTAATTCAAATTCACTAAAATTAAACAATAAATTAATATCCCATAATAGTCTCTATGATAGAATGTATAACTGAAAAAATTATAATGAGATGTGTTATGAATGAAGTATTTATGTTGATTGTGTGATAATTTAATGGGAAGAATGTGGTTTTGGAGGTAAGTGTATACATTTATTTACCAAGGGGATTTAGGACCATTAATACCACATACCATCTCTAATTCTAGATGAATATAATTTTGCATAAGAATATTTTCAATGTGAAACTGATATTCATGAACATTAAAATACATTTATATCAATGACCCAATAGTGGCCATTGCATTAGTTGATCTATTGTTATTTCTTGGTATTTATTAAAATTGCATACATTTAAAGTGTTATTTAATACTATCCACCATGCCTTTTTATGTCACAAGCTTATCATCTTTGGTTTGATATTGATCTATAACCTGATTGATAATCAATTTTAAATCTCCATAAACATCCAATTATTGAATGTTTCACTACACTACGAGGTGAAGTTCGGTAATGAGTGCCTCATATTTTGAAATATTATTGATACATGGAAAAATAATTTGAAATTCCTAGGGAATGAAATCTCCCTATGGCATAATCAATATAATACCTACTCGTAAACAATGGGACGTGAAGGAACCATAAAAATACATCTTGCATTGATGTGATGTTTCCATAGTGAAGATAGACTCATTAAGGAAATGAATTTTTAAAGGATACATGTTTGATAAAGGTGTCTCAAAAATTTGATCTACAATAAATTACCATTTAATGTGTTTTTTATTAGTATATTCAATTTATAACTCACTTTAAGATCATAATCCATTTGGACATATGACTTGTCAATGTTGCTTTAGAAAGAAGATACTTGAGGGGATTAAATTTTATAATTATGATGGTATTGTTGTTAAAATTGTAGTGATGCAAATTCTGGGTTGTAATTACCAATGATAAACATGTTTTATTTATTGGTGTATATTTTTTCATAAGGAACCAGTGTCCAGTTCAACTAATATATTACATGTTTTTTCACAAGTCATCATGCTAGGCTAAAAATACCCCCAAGACATGTTTAGTTTCTAAGATATAAATCAATAGTGGATTTCCTGGCATTAGCAGGACCAACACTGATGGATTTTCCAAAAAACATTTAACTACTAAAAGTTTGCTTGAAATTTGATGTTCTATTAAAATTTGGTGCCCTTCTTCAAGAGGTGAGTGAAAGGATGGCAATGATCAACAAGCTATGAAATAAATCAGTGAGTGGACTAGATTATACCTTGCAAGTTATGAAGTTGTTTCAAATTATAATGAGGAGGCATTTACATGATGGAATTAACCTTGGTAGGATTGACTTCAATACCTTTTCAAGAAATAATGAAGCCTATAATTTTTCCTATTGTGACTCTAAAGACTCATTTTTTTAGGTCAAGGCACACCTTACATTCATGAAGCCACTCAAAGATTCTCCATATAACTTTAGGATATCATGCTCATGTTTTTAATTTATAAATAATATCATCAAAAATATCTTCAATAATATCTTATATCATGTCATGGAAAATTACAGTCATTACACATTGATATGTAGCACTGGTGTTCTTCAATTAAATGGTATACCCTGATAACAAAATGTTCCCCAAGGAGTGGTGAACATTTTTTAATGTTGAACTAATAGTGTTATTTTGATTTTATTTTATCCTAAAAAACCATCCATGAAGGATAAAAAAAAATCATGTTTTTGATTATGCAATCATATCTATGTTAGGTAATGGAAAGTCATCTTTTGGGCATGCCTTGTTGATATCTCTTAAGTTTGTGCATATATGAATACCTCAGAGTTCTTGCTAACTATAAAAATGTTGGATATATATTATGATTAATTAATTGGTCAAATTAATCTATCCCCCAATAATTTCTCAAGTTTTTTCTTTATTAATATAGAAATGCAAGGATGCATTTTTAAAATTTTTATTTAATAGGATTGACATCGAAGTGCACAACAAGATGGTGTATGAACAAAGTTGGATCTATTACATGCATATCAGCATAAGACCATGTTATTATGTCAATGAATTATCTAATAATGAAAATGATGAATTTGCGTTCCTTTATAGTGAGAGACACACCAACCTTAACAATTTTGGGGTTGTCAATATTAACAATGTTGACATTGGTGGTGTCTTCCACGAGTGTTATATAACCATCCTATAATATAATTAATACCAATGGGAATTTATCTTCTCTATATGATTATGGTCTATCCATATCACCCATTTAAGAATAATCAAAATCTCCCATGGAAGGTAATGGCCATTTAGCAAATGATTGAGGGAAATTTTGGACTAATTACTCAAATGTCTTATGTCCCTTTGAACAAATGTCTGAGCCAAATATAATGTGTGGATTTTTAGGGATTTTTTCTTCCTAAGGAGGATAGTGAACTTCCCCATTTGTTAGCACCTGAAATAGGTTTTCATCAAGGGAGGGACTCATCTTTTTATTTTCTTATACCCTAGTCCAATAGTCCCTCAAAAAAGTTTTCGCTAGTGAACCTCAATGTTTGATTTATTTTATTTTGCCTAAGGAAGTTTACCTGCTCTCTAAAGTAGGCATCAAGGTCCAATGTGAATTTAAATCTTTGATTTTGGTATATAATTGGTAGACCTTCCTAAATCCCAATTCCTCTAAGAGTGTTTCTTCATTTTTAAATTCATCCAATGGTATAATGTGATTTTACTAATCCCAATCGATTAATTCAAGATAATGAAGGATAAAAAGTAAATTGAATGAGGAAATGATGGTGAGAAAGACATTGCTATTAAAGAGGTTCGTATTGGCTAGCTCATTGTAGCTACTATAATATGACTATATTTTTTTTGGGATAGTCTTTGTTAGATGTTAAACTTTTGTCACTCTCAATATCTAAGGAGTCACCCATAAGCAGTTTGTATCTAATGCCTTGAATACCTTTGTGTTTAGTACCATAAATACAACCAACAATATATTTTTGTTTTTTCCCCAAGCCTTTTCCTTTGTATTTGTGATGTTTTGTTATTCTATTAGGAATGATATGTTTTTAACTCTAATAATAAGAGGTGAAATCATCATTATACATCCAATATATTTAGAATTGTTGGGGTTTTCTTGATCTAACAAAGCCTTTTTTAGAAAGAGAGGAGGTCATTTGGGATGAAAATATGTCTTTCTACACTATTACATCTTAGGCCTACCTTGAGATTTGAGATACTTGGGTAATTTAGAAATATGTAATGCATCTTTGATATTATATGTGTCAAGGCCCTTATCTTGAATAGTTAAGTGAGAGGAAATTTGAATAGGCAAAGCAGTAGAAGATACAAGGTTACCTGGGTCAATGTAATTAGACTTGGGAGACTCGTGAACTTTATTCGTATCCTTTTTATGTGTATTATCAATGATAGGATAACATTTGTATTGACCATACTTAGTTTACAAATGTTTACAATATTAGTATTGTTGTAAATCTCCAGGAATTTTAACCTCTATTCTAGAATGGGAGATTTTGAGAACTTGGTGCAATGTGTAAGGGACTGTGTGTATTGCATGGATCTAAAGATGTCCAAGAATAAAATTGTATGGCAATTAAATATTTGTGACATGGCAGAGGGTATCATGAGTGACAGGCCCAATAAGCATGGGTAAATAGATGGTACCATATGCTTCATTTTCTAAATTATCATACACCTTGATGGTAATAGTGTCTAGCTTTAAATCTATTGAGGTATACCCAAAAAAAATTACTAATTTTGATGATGATATATTTAGGTGAGGACCATTATCTATGAGAACCTATTTAATCTTTTGGTGAGAAATGATAACTTTAATGTAAAGAGGTTTACTGTGTAATGGACCAAGGGATGACATGTCACTTTGATCAAATGTAAGTTATTAACTTGGGGATAAATTCCTCACAAGTGCTTGGAATTGGGTAGTTTCAATGCATTTGGAACCTATGATTGGCATAGAATATCATATAATATATATTTATGAAATTTAGACATATGTAAAAGATCTAGAATAGAAATTTGCACTGGTATTTTTTTAATTATTCCATGAGATCATATTGCTTTTTAGTGGAAGAATATGGCATAGATTTTGAATTCAAGGTGTTTTAAACTATATTATTTTTATAATGAGGTGAAGGATATTGTATTGTAACCCTTTCATGTTGACTTATGATAGTGTGATTTAGAGTTTCAAAAGGGTTACTGGAAGAGGAATTAGAAGGAGAAAGTGGAGGACCTAGAATGGTGACCCATGGATGTCAAGGTGCATAATGTTATTTTGAGTCAAAAAGGGGCCACTAGGATATGATAGGAGTAACATGTTGATGTGTGTTGGAAGGTTGATATGGATTTAATTTAATATTGTCTACATAATTACTAGTAATACAACCTATAACATTATTGTAGTCATAAGAGACATCATGGTGGCTAATTTAATTAGCTTGGGAATCTTGACTTTGATTACAATTATTATAATTTGTATTCATGCCCTGATTCTAACTTCAATTATTTAGAGCATAGTTATTCTAATTATGATTATTAGAATTATGATTTGGAAATGGGTCTTCATAGATACCTATAATTTGATTGGAGGTAGTAGTAATATCCAACTCAACGTCACCATGCTCCAAAAAATCTTGGATGAAGTGCATGAGTTGCACACACCTATAAATTACATGGCCTTTAACATGATGATAATCAAATTATTCATTATCTCTATACTATATGGGATTTGGTTGGCCTTCTTCAAAAGGTTTATTATTTGTCCAAATGATTATTTTTTCTACAACTAAGTTATGAAATACTACCTCTATAGGCTCACCAAGGTCAAAGAATAATATTTATTGATATTGATTCCACTGTGGAGGTGGTTTATTTAAAGTAATAGATTGATTGGGTGGATTATTTTGGATAGGTGGTGGTTACACCATTTGCATATATCTTGATTCAGTTATCCATTTCCTATAATATTCTTGTTTTTTTAAACACTTTGGGCTTCTTAGAGGTGGTTTTTTTTTTTTGTTCTAGAGTGTGAGCTTATGCCTAATTATAATAATAAATCTTGACTAGGACTTTTTCTATAAGGTACTTTTCAATTTACACTCTTTTATCTATAACATATTCAAATGTGTTAGCATAGTGGAGTCTCAGGTTATGAGCCACCTCTAAATTTAGATTAGAGGTGAAAATATTTGTTAGTTACTTATCTGGAAAGTCATGTGGAAATCAGCTAGCTAAACTTATCCATCATTTTAGGTAAGCTACAAAAAATTTCCCACCATGTTGTTTAGCATTACAAAAGTCAACCACAGTCAAATCATGTTCTATATTATAGGAAAAGTGTTTTAAAAAAATTTAAACAAGTCATCAAAGGTGCTATTAGATCTCTTTGGAAAATGAAGAAACAACTCCAAGGCTTATCCACATAAGTTGCATGGAAACAAGTGAAGTAGATAAATGTTATTATAGGTTACTTCTTGAGATGACATAAATAATTCTTATAAATGTTTTGTAAGATCACCCATTTACTTGTATTTGTCAAATTTAGGTACCTTAAAGTGAGACAAGAAAGGTACTTGAAGGAAACTCATGTCAAATGAATATGGGCATATCTCATCAAAATTATAGTTTTTGCCCTGACTACCTACTTGAATTCCTATAAAAATGTCTTTTATCTCTTGAAATTCCTAGAGAGTGGGAGCATTATGGGATGGAGGAAGCATATTTTATTGAATGTTTAAAGAAGGATTATCTTGATTTGGATAAATAAGTGGATTGGGATTAAAATAGGTTAAATGGGTACCCTTTAGGTAGATCTATTAAGATTTTTCACCCTATAATAAGGATTATATTTTTGATAGGGTAATTATTTTTAACTACTATGGGAAGTGGATTATTAATGTGTTATTGAGTTAGAGGAAATTTTTTTCAATATAAGATATTTTTTTGCTGAAAGATGATGACTAGTCATGAAGGGACTTATAGTTGGAAGGGGATTTATTGTGAACTGGAAGGGATGGACTATGTATTAATAGTAACTTATTGAGGATTGATTACAACTTGTTGGGGTGGAGTATTTACACCCTAATATTGTAAATTAGTCATGATTTATTATGGTGGTGAATTACTGGTAACCTATTATTGTGGATTGAAAGGGATATGATGGGAAGTGGAAGGGACCTATTATAAACTTAAAGGGATTTATTGTAAACTAGAAGGGATTTAGTGGGAACTAGAAGGGACTTAAGTTGAACTAGGGAATATTTTAGTGGATTAGAAGAAGGGATTTATTATGAATTAGGACAGATTTATTGTAAATTAGAAGGGACTTATTGTGGATTGATATTAGCTTATAGCAATGGATCCACTAGAGGTATTTGTTTAAGATTTTTGAATGGATCTACACTTGATGGAGGTTTAGCTAATGGATTTGTTTATTGTTTCTCAATGGGTGGATTTTGTTCCATAAATGGGAGATTATTAAAATAAGCAGCAACTAGGGAGGTAGCTAAAGAATCTAGAACTTGACTAGTCTGTTGTAGTTTGGCAATGATAAGTTAGCTATTTTAGGAAGGGTCTACAAGCTTCCCTTTCCCTTTGTTAGATGATTTTTTGTTTTTATTGATACTTTGTACAATATTGTGTTCATGAGTGGAAGTTAATTCTAGATCTATTTCCTTAATTTGAATATGGCTATGTATTTCTTTTGTTTTGAGTGGCACATCTTTGTATATAGGTTGATATACCCCATATCTATATTGTTATTATTTCATAAATATCTAGGTTGATTGTAAGAACACTCATCATCAAGAGTGGGGTTGTAATAATCCCCACTTCATCTAAACTTAAGCATGTTTGGATTGATAATATTCATCTTAAATCAAATCGAGAAGTTCAAATTGATTGGATTTGAATCTATATAAAAAATCCTTGTTTATCAATTCTAAGTTTAACTTTCAAACTTTGATTCAACTTCTAACTTGGTGTAGTATTATAATGCCTCTTAGACAAAGTTGAATTTGTGATTATGCGTGTCAATAAAAATGTCAAAATGAAATGTTGATATCAAAATGGAATGATGTTGTATTTAAGTTACCATTCAAAGTTCACAAAGTTTTGGAGTGTTAAATGAGTTTTGAGAATTTAAACACTTGACCTTGGATTTTGAAAACACTTGAATTTTGATTTAGATTGATTTGTATTTCAATATTTGTCTTAAAAAGTTTATCTCTTCAAAGTTTTAATATATTTTAACCTTTGAACTCTGAACTTGGGAAACTTTTGACTTTTATTTTGAATTTCCATTTGGTTTAGTTTAAATTAAGATGTTTGACTTGAATTTAATTGCTTTGAAGGTTGACATTGACTTTCAAAAAAATTGGATTTATTTGAAAGTTGACTTTAGTTAACCTTTAACTTTTATTCAAGTTGACTTTGAAGTTTGACTTTGACTCAAGCTAGCATTGAATTTTTGAAAATGTTTGAATTTGAAATTCTAATTTGATTTTAAGGTTGGATTTATTTGACTTTAATATTTTAAATTTTTAAAATATTTGACTTGGATTTGGAAGAGTTGACTTGATTTGAACTTTGGAATAGTTTGTAAAATTGGAATGATTTAGATTCGAATTGAACTTAGAATTTAGAATTTGGATTTGATTTGTAATTTGAATTCAATTTAGAATTTAGAATTTGGATTAGAATTAGAATTTGAAATTTGGACTTGATTTGGATTTGAATTAGATTGAATCAGATTTGAATTTGTATTAGATTTGAATTTGAATTAGATTTGGATTTAACTTGAATCGGATTTGGATTTGAATTGGATTTGATTTTAAATAGGGATTATTATGTTACAACATGGAAAGATCATCATTTCAATTGGATAACATTACATTATGAAGGGGATCAAATCCAAAATTAGAATTTTTGTAGTGTAATGCCTTATTGCAAAATTGTGTAATGACAAAGTTTTAGACTTAGGATAATTTTTATTGTGTTTGATATGTAAGGTATATCAAACAAAATGGGTATAAAACAACAAACAATCAACAACATACATTCAAAATAAGACTTATATTTTATATAAAAATAGGTCTGTAACATGTTTATATCTCACATATCTTCCTCACAAGAAGTGGGAATATATTAATCTCTTAACCCTATTTTAAATTAGTATGTTGTGAAATATTGGAAGAGGTTGGTTTCCCTCACACCACAAATTATTTACAGTCAAAAGGTCATAATAATCTAAAATTTTGACAAGGCTTTTCTAAATAGTCCTTGATATACCTCGTAGTATGTAGGGATCAAAATCCTTTGAAGAAAAATAAATAACAAGAAATTCGTAACCACTTTATGACCAATTTAGCCATGAGATATAAGTGAAGTGATACCAAAAATTAAGACTTCAAGGGTGATGTTTGATAGCTTAGAATTAGGGATATACCCCTTGATTTCATGAAACACTTTTATGGGTAATTTTTTTATGCTTTTATGGAAACTTCCCTTAATGTATATACCCCATCAGATATATAGGATTGGTACGTATTTTGGTGAATGAAATCTTATTTGACACACCCTATAGACTCATGAGAAAGTGATTAAATCCACCCTATATAGCTAAAAATAAAATGGGAGTTTCACTATTTATGATCCTCGAGATTCTATAAAGGAGGGAAGAAGAGAGCATACTTTAGTTATGCTTATGAAAAAAATGAATAGTAGCCTATGTGCTTTTGGTCACCTAGGGTCCCACAAGTGGATAAGGGGAGAGAATACACGTGATAGATTACCCATAAACAAATAATCAATACAAACATGTAATCAATAAAAACACAAGTATTTTTAGAACACCAAACTTAAGTGTTGGTTTTTTTTATACACCAAAATAAATTATATTTGTAAAGTGTTTGTTTGGGAAATAACCACTTATTTTATAAACAAACCTATATAAAAATAAATTAGAGTTTGAAATTTGGTCTTTAAAAAGCAAGGAAAGTTGAATTGATACTTATTTTAACCTCAGAAATTCTACATAGTGAAATTGTCATTTAGCAAGGTAATCCCACTGACCTGTAGACATAGAAAATAGAATACAAAAATATGATGATTTTATTGATTAGTAGTATGATGTCACTATTTAGTAGAGCAATCACATCAATTTGTATCATGATATTTCCATTTTTAGGACAAACATAGTCATAAATAAAACCATTATTTATACTATCAAATCTATTATTTTTAAGAATGATATCACTAAAATGTAGGAAAATAGAAAAAAAATGGGTTACATGGGTGTTTCCACTAATTTTAAAGTCAATCTCATTGATTTAAATGTTGAAACCAGTGATATGTAGGTAAATTCCTTTATTTTTATAAACTAAAGATTTATGCAAAAACTAAGATCAAATCCACCATTTCACAAGTCGATACTACCAAATTACAAATCAAAACCACAATTTTCCTAAAAACATCAAAAATTGAAAAATATAATAGAAATGATATCACCAATATCAAGGTGATACCACTAATTATGGGGAACAATCCTATCGATTAGTAGATCATTCCTACTATTAATCTGAGAATGAAAATTGAATAAAAAGAAGAAAATTAAGAGAAAAGTAGATCAATTATGTGCTAAATTCTTCATTAGAGGAATATTATAATGTTCCAAAAGAGGTTTTTGGGTGTTAGTCCCACTGAGTGTGCCATACATAAACACATGAATATGAGGGAGTTATTTTCATGTTGGTATGAAGTCTAAATGAAATGTATGCAACATAAAATCCAAGCACATGTACTCAAATTTAAAAATATCAAGAAAGAACATTTAAAAATGTGATAGAAGAAAAAACAACACAATTTTACCTTTTCTTTGGATGTCTCTCTCTTGTCAGAACACAAGTTTGATTGGTCTAGATATAGTGCTTGGGATCTTTGTCAATGTAATGGCATGACTCCAACAACATCTCTCCTTAGGTTATATGTGTTTTGATTGAGAAATAAAGAACTTGGTGAAACTTTTCCTTAGATTTTTAGTAGATTAATTTTAGCATAAAAATCTTATTGAAGAAGAGGGAGGTCTCCCCAATTTATATATTTTTCAATTTATTTTGGATCATCCATCTAAGATGAGGATCAATGGTTGAGGATGAGTCCTTATCATGATAAATTTTGTAGGGTGAATTATTAACAAACTCCATTAATGGAAGAATGGAATATGTAAGATTTTAAAATTATGAAGATATTATGTGTGTAAAAGGTTTGTAAGAGCATGTAATTCATTTTTATTACACACTTTCCTTGGTCATGTCATCCTTCATAAGGCAATAATTAAAATTTTATTTTAGAAAATAAGAAATTCTAAAAATTTATCGAATTTCCCATTAGAAGAGAATTAGGCCTAATTAAGAGGGGTTAATTATACATGGGAATTAATATGATTTATTTAATGTTGTTTTTCAATAAAATATATCATTTAATTATCCCGTGGTAACATTTACAAAGTGTCGACTTGATTCAGGACATTATTGATAACTTCAATGTTGTGTTATGGTGTGTTTCCCTAATTAGATATGTGTCATCATGATTTAGGATCAAATCGATAATTTCAAAGATGATTTTGAGAAATTTTATGATTTATAGTTAAATTTTTACATTTTTTTAGAAATTTAATTTGATTTCAATTCAAAAATGGAAGTGATGTAATTGGATTATTTACACTAGGCAAAGGCTCAATGGTATGTATTTTATAGATGTCATGCTCTTAGAATTTTCAAATTTCTAAGGGTTGGTGTCACCTTACACCTTGAATATAACACCCATGTATGATAATTTCATGTATTGACATATGAAAGAAGCTATGGCATTCATGTAATGAGTCCAAGGATGGCCAAGCAATATATTATAAAAGGGAAAAGTTGAAGATCAAAACCTTCACCCTAACCTTAATAGGTGGTACCATGATAGAAAGTTAAATGCATCATAATAAATAATTTATCTTTAATCATATCCTTTACACATGGTATGAGTATACGTAAGGTTACATGTGTGATATATAAGGAATTAAATGAATTCCAAAGAGGCTACACAAGTATCAAAACCTTCATTGAGTAAGGCTCACTTGAGTCAGACATTACCTATTTGGATGCTAATAAACAAATGAGGCTCATCAACATGAAGAATAATATTGTTAGGGATCATAGATGCAATGGAAGGCTTGTTATATAGGTCCATATCCATTGTGTGATTGACATGGATAGACATCAGTTCACATTACTAAATGATACTTTCCTCAGACCCAGGAAAGGTAGATTTTTTCCCCAAATGTGGTGGTCAAGGTATGTTCATATCAAATGAAAATCTCATAAGGTGATTTTGGTGTCTCGGGGAAGAGAAAATTTATTTACTAAGGATCACTTGACTAGTAAGTTACTTTTTGGGGTGATAATAAACAAAGGAGGGTCATATACACAAAGAAGGATCTCGATGGGGATTATAGATGCAATGGAAAACTTGACAGATGTGTTACTATCAAACAAAAGATGCCTAAGGCAATTTTGGTGTATTGGGGAAGTCTAAATAAGCTCAAGAAAAGGAATTTAAGAAGAGAGTCTATATATTTATTCTATAGGATCCCACTCATCACATCTAATATGAGTTAGATAGGAATCTAATTAAAAATATATAATTTTTTATGTATCAGATCTAACTATAAATTAATTAGGACTTGATTTTTCCTTATTTTGAGTTAATGTAGATAGACTCGACACTATCATGTTAGTAAAGGTAGGTTGAGACAATTATATCAGGATGTCTGATGTAATTTTAAATATGGTATATGGTATATTACATGCCAATATAGTATAAACAAAAGTAGATTATATCAATTTTATTGATATAATATGAATAGAAATAAACTATATCGATCATGCTAATACAATAGAAATTAAAACATGTATATAAGAGTGTATCAAGTTTGTTGATATAGTAGGATCAACAAGAAATTATGTTGGGTCTATCGATATAGTTATAGACAAGAAATTTTATCAGTTTGGCCAATGTAGTTTTAGGTCATGTTGGTCAATACAATTCAAATTGTTAAATGTACATAAGTTAGGATTTCATGAGATGTGATAGCTAAGAATTGATATGGAGGATAGGCATGAATAATTCTATAAGCTAGAGGAGGTATGTGGTTGAGAATATATGAATGATACAACACACTTCATGTTATTCATGTTAACCAATTTTTCTTCATCAGTGGAAGAGTTAGGAACAACTTTGGTTTTTAAAACATTATGGGTTTTTTTATTAGAAGGTTTTTGAAGTTGATTGTTATTTGATTGATTTTGAGAGTGATTTAGAAGAGGATTTTTTTAGTTTCAATGTGAGCATTAGTTTGATTGATTTCATCATACTTGAATTTACTTTCATGAATTTTAGCAACTTTCTCATAAACTCGGTGACATTCTTTTATCATTTCATCATGATCAAAGTTGTGATCAATGAGAACATCATATGTTATATTCTTAAGTTAATTTCAATTATCATGAGAGTGACCCAAATTAGCATGATACTAACAAAACTTGATGGGATCATACCAATGGACTCTAGGTTAGGAGTCATTAAAGTATCTAGCTAAAGTTTTAGGAAGGTGTCTCCTAAGCTCTTCAAGACTATGAGGTTGATTAGAATAATAATTTTGGTTATGATAAGAAGGAGGAGGTTGGAAGGGACTTCTTAATATAGGTGGGGATAAATTTACTTCATCAAATATTCTTGGCATGATTACATATATATTATTCTTAGATTTGTAAGTGTTTGAAACACCATCAATGGTTGCATGCTTATTTTTAGGTCTCATAATCTCTCAAGTTCATTTTTTTGCTTGGGAAGGCTCTAATTCTCTTCAGAGATTGTCTTATTATTTAGCTTCATCTAAGGACTTAAGATTAAAGGACCTAAGTATGTATTATAATATAGTGTTCAAAGTAGTGATAATAAGATGTAAGATATTGTCTTTCATAATATCATGCGCAAATTGATTGGCTAAGGCTTTCTAATGTTTAATAAACTCTTGGGAAATCTCATGCTCTACTTCCTTGCAATTGATGAATTTTGCTAAGTTATATTTAGATAAGCCATTGGATTTGAATTATCAAATCATTATATTAATTAGGTATTCTAAACTAGTGATAGAGATAGACTTGAGTTAATTGTACTATTCCAAAGCATCACACATTATGTTTTTTACCAAGAACATGGTAGTGTCAAAAGTGTTGAGTTTAATATAATCTTTGTAAAGGTTTCCAAATGCCTTTAGATGTAAAGAGGGATTGGTGGATTAATTATAATATATAGTATGAGTAATTACACCAATTTAAATGTCATAAATATGAGGTAGTAAAGTTCATTTTGAAGATGTTTGATGATTTTATTATGAATAGGGGGTGGTAGATTGAGGTTTCTAAGATGATATCTAAAGGGAACTAGGAAGGATTTTTATTTGGCATTCCTCATTGAATTTGTTGATTGTTTTATTTCATTTACATAGGTCAATTGTGTAGTTATAGAATCTGGGTGTTTTTTAAGCTTGCATGATATCCATTTGGTTTATGACTTGAAACATTACTTGTGTTAGATCAAGTGCATTTTAGTTTGAACTATAAGCTTGAGTAGCATGTTGAAAATAACTAGATGTTACATTGATATTGTTATTTATATGATTTTTTTGGGTATGTTCACCATAGCTAATACATGCCATGGTATTTTCTAAACTAGGCATCGTGGATGTAAAAGAGAAAGGGGAGGTTGAGAATTGATTTGCCTCAAGTCCTGTTGAAAAACCATGTATAGAGGAAGGATGCATTTCCATAAAAAGTCGCATCAAGATATTATCTAAAATTATTAGAACAATATTTTTGGGATTACATTGTGGCCTACATTGTTATATAAAATAAATAGAATATTTATTATTTACATAGGACCAAACATTTAAAAATTAGTTGTACAAGTAATAAATTATTATGGTTAATTTAAAGGGGTGGATCTGTTGGTTACAACTATCCACAACCCTTATAAAGGTGTTTTAACCTTTGATGAAAAATTCATATGTTCATTATTATAACATCATGATTTATGGGAGTGGTGGTATCCAATTTTTAAGTGAATAATTTGAATAAGTGAGGTGAATAAAGAATTTATTAGGTTTTTAAATGTTTCTCAAATAATGGAATAAGCTTTGTGAGTTTTGTTTACCTCATTGAGGTTTTACCACATTAAAACTATGTAATATGTCTCCTCTTTTATCTTTTACTATATTTCATTATTATTAAAATTTCTATAATTTATTTATTTACATGTCATTCATATTAATAAATATTAGATTTCTTCTACTGGTTATTTTTATATGGCATTAGAGCGACAATTTGTTTAACTTGTTTCTAGACATTCTAAATTCTTGTAAATTATTAAAGAAAGGTTGTATGAAATGAATTTTATAATAAGTATTTTAGTTTTGATTTTTTTAAATGATTTAACTAAAAATATATTATATATAAAATAACATTTGGATGGACAACTTGTTATAAAAAAATATAATTATAAATATGTGAATTATGAATATCATTCAAAAAAATATGTATACTAAAAATTTAAGCATAAATATATTTATATATTACATATAATAATAACATTATTATTGTATATATTATTAAAAAAATCATAATTAGAGGGGTTCATCCCAAGCTACTCCCTTGGTGCAAACCCTTTCACCCTTCTTTTTAATATTTAAAGAAAAATACCTAGTAGGGGGATGGCCTTACCGCCAATACCGCCCTCATACATATTTTTTGTGTGTGGAATAGCCATAATAATAAATTTTTAAAATATAAAAATAAAAAAATGGAAAACTATACAAATAAATTGAATAAATTAAACATATGTAAATTTTTTAGGCTACCTCTATGTTTGTTCAGCATTGTCCATTACTCTTCCAGGTTATTTCACTAATAAATAAATAAAAATTATAAAAGTTAGTAATCCATCATTTAATTTTATAAACACTATTCTCGTAAGCATAAATATTTATTATAGTAATTTTCTTTTACTATGTTAAGATAAGTTCAAGAGCAAGTATTCTTTATACTCAATCTTTTTTAATATGCTAAGTTAAAGTCTTGCACAAGCATTTTTATTATTATTAGCCTTTAAATAATTTATTTTGATTAAAAAATTATATAAATACATCAAATTTTTTATATTTATTTATTTTATTAAAGAATTGTTAATTATTTGAATAAATACCCTATTCCAATGGGAAAGTTATTTTGTATGTTTCAAAACATATGTTTATGGAATTTTAGTATTAATAAGAGTGCCAAGCCTCAAGTGTTAAAATTTTATATTAAGTATAGTTTATAAAAAAAATTATCAAGAGTTATCCTTCAACAAATTTTGAATATATAGGTTCAGTTAAATTTTAATTTTAACTATGACCAAGAAAGAAATTTAATTTTTCATTGTCAATCCTCAAAGAATGAAAGTGGGATAATATATTTTGCTATCGTTCTTCCCTTCTAAAGCTCACAACATGTGAAATTGAAATCAATTTTTTATTTACAAGTGATAATGAATGTTTGATCAAAGATGAAGTATGTGTGCTAGCATGTTTAATAAAGAAGTCTGCTTACAAATAAAAGTAAACATTTTTATTTTTTGGTCAATACTTATTTATCATAGAATTAAATATCAACCCCACCAAAGGAAAACAAAAATCCTCCAACCCCACCAAACGCAAATAATAATCCTCGTGGGTGGATCTGGTCATGGGGGAACATCATCAAGTATTCCTAAAAGATTTTTTCCTGGTCCCGTCAGTTGAAAGTAAGGAGGTAAGTATCAAAGTACCGAATGTTATCATCAATAGAATTGATTCCTCTCTATCGACCACAATTCACTAACTCCAACCCCACTAAAGGAAAATAGCCATCCTCATGGGTAGATCTAGACATCAAGGAATGTCATGAAGTATTTTCAAAAGATTCTTTCTTGGTCCCATTAGGTGAAAGTAACGAGGTAAGTCTCAAAGTACCAAATGTTATCATCAATAGAATTAATTCCTATCTATAAAATTATATCTTGGCTAAGTTTAATGATTTTTGGCCAAATATTGATTCTGTCCAAAATTAGGCTAATCTCAAATGGAAACTAAAAGGGCAAATTGATATCATAGCCATGCCTAAAAATTTATGTTTGATCAATTTCTCCCATCCTGAGGACACCTTAAGGACTGTCATGGGAAGGCCTTGGTTTATGGTTAAACTGATGGTCTACCTTCATAAATGGAAGGTAAGACTCAACCTTAATAGTTTGATCTCTAAGGATATCCCAAAGATTAGCCTACCAAAATTCCCTCTAGAATTATAGGCACCAAAAGTCATTTTTGTGATTGTTAAGGCACTCGGTCAACCCATTTCTATCGACCCAATCACTAGGTCTAGAAGGAAACTTCTTGCTACCAGGGTTTATGTTTTCATTATAGTTGATAAACCCTTAATCCATTCTATTAATATTAAATAAAATTATGGTATTTGGAATCAAATAATTGAATTTGAAATATCTTTTTAGATTTATAAAACTTGTGATGTCCTGAACCACTCATCTAAAGATTACTCCTACTCAAGAAGCTGCCCATTCCCCCTTCCCCCACCTGGGTCAGGAAATCCTCTACCCAAACTCCCTATTATCTTCCCTCTCCCTCCCATCCCCCCTTCCCCTCTCAAATCCCCCCTTTCCCATTCTCCCAAAGTTCTACTCCGTCCTTCCCTCCCCCCTCTCCCCCTTTCCTCTCCTTCCCATCCCCCTTCCCCCTCCTCAAAACCCCCTCCCACAAATAGGCTTTAGCTCCTCTCAATCTGGGGAAAAATCTCTCTACTACCAATTTTTTGAGACCCCCCATGGCTCTTAGGATCCTTATCCCTCCCCATCTTGGCCTAGCTCTAGCTTCCCTAATAGGTCCCCTATTATCCCCTCCACTTGGTTCCTCTTCCCCTTTGAAGGACATTCTTACTGAAACTATATTCTCATCCCCAATAGGCTCTCCTTCCTCCTATAAGAACCCTTTGGTCATATCTCTCCCCATTTCCTCTTAACCCATTCTTTGTACTTCTCTCTAGTTACATGATGACCCAGTGTTGCAAGAAATTTTACCTCATTAGACTCTCCTCACTCCTATTAAATCCTATGAGGAGTCCAAATTTTTCTCCTCATCTGAAGGACAATGTTCTTTATCTAGTAAAGGGGAAAGTTTTGCTTTACCCAAAGACTTACCTAAGGAGAAATGGGAAATATTCTAGAATAAAAAGGGGCATGAAAAAAGTGAAAGTTGGTTGTGATCAAAAATTAGCAGGTAGACCCTCACCCCAGAGTTCTAAGAGAGTAGAAATACATAGGCAAGTTATAAAGGGTATGTAAATGACCCTTAGGCACTACCCTAGTAAAGAGAAATGAAATTCCTTTTCTAGAACATAAAGGGTTTGAATAACCCTGGTAAATAGAGGATAGTGAGAAATTTAGTTTTAAAGATCAGATTGCATATCTTATTGATTCAAGAAACTAAGATGTCAACTAAAAAACTTTTAAAGATTAGGTTTAATATTTGGGACAAATAACATTATAGTTACAATAATTTAAAAGGGGCTTCAGGTAGTCTAGCTATTTTTTTGGATCCATTAGTCTTAGAAGGCAACCCCATTCTTATTACCGAGTCCCATATCTCTATATTTTATTACATCAGTGAGAAGAAATATTGGATCCTCACCAATGTATATGCTTTTAATTCTAGGCCTGAAAGAAACAAGTCATGAAATAATTTGGTGGACACTAGAAAGCATTTCAAAAACATGAGTTGGATGATTTTAGGAGATTTTAACGCTCCTCTATCCTCAGGGGTGAAAAAAGGGTTAATATACTCTCTCAATGATAGTATGCTAGAATTTAATGAGTTTATTGATAATGTTGGTCTTTATGATGTGGAGCCTAAAGGTAACCAGTACACCTGGTCAAGATGAAGACTAGGAAATAATCTCATTCAAATAAGATTTGATAGGTTCCTAATTTATCTCAACTATATCCATAATTCTTCTTGTCTTCTCTTGTCCCTCCCTATAATTAGATCTGATCATAATCCACTTTTGTTCCAAAGTGACATGGTGTTAAGAGCCAAGGCTATGCCTTTTAGGTTTGAAAAAATGTGGCTCTCAAATCAGACCTTGGAGGGATTTATTAAGGAATGGTGGAGTATTTTGAATCAAGGATTTGTCATGTTTACCTTAGACATGAAACTCAAACATGTTAAGAATAAGCTTAAAACCTGGAATAAAGAAGTGTTTAGGAATACTTTCATTCATAAAAACACCATCAAAGAGGAAATTTGAAGGACTAAATTGGAAATTTCAGTTTAAGGCCCTTCCCCTAACCTTAAATTGAAATAAAAAGAACTTCTTAGTATTTTCATAACCTAAAAGTGAAGAAGGCAACATATTGGAGGAAAAAGTCTAGAAAGTTGTGGCTAAAGGAAGGTGACAAAAATAACAAATATTTCTACATCTCTATATCAAGAAACCACCATTAGAAGCTTATAATGTAAATCCAATGGGAGGATGGCACTTGGTTTAGGAAGGATGAAGATATTGAAACCTAATCCATTAATTTTTATAAATCTTTGCTTACCTATGTTCCCCCCTAGGATGAGGCTCTTGAGGATCAAGTGGTCAACCTATTTGATAGGGTTATTTCTAAAGAAAAAAATGCCTATATTCTTACCCCCCTTAGGTGAGTATATTTGGGATATTTTGTTCTCCTTAGAAGGGGACAAAGCCCCAAGACCTAATGGCTTCCCTCCTTTCTTCTTTCAGTTCTTCTAAGGCATTATTCAGTATAAAGTTTATATGGTGCTTGTCAAATTTTTTAAGGTTGGTACCATACTCCAAGATTTCAACAACACTTTCCTAGTGTTTATTCCCAAGAAGTATGGGGGCACTAAAATGTTGGAATTTAGACCCACCTATTTGTCTTCAATGTTTTATAAAATCTTCACTAAAGGCCTTTCACTCAAAATCCAACTTCTACTAGATAAAATGATTTTGAAATAGAAGGGAGCCTTTGTGTTTGGAAGAAAAATATTGGATGGGATCATCATTGCTCATGAAACCATCCACTTAGTGTCCCATTCAAATTGGTAAGGTATGTTTCTCAAGTTTGACATGAACAAGGCCTATGATTGGGTCTCTTGGTAATTCCGTGATAAAATTTTGGCTAGTTTTGGCTTTAATCTTTTGGTTAGGAGTCTAATTGCCTCCTACATATCAGCCCCTATGTTCTCCATTATTATCAATGGTGTCCCTAGGGGATTATTTGCATCAGGGAGAGGGTTAAGATAAGGGGATCCTCTTTCTTTATACATGTTCATCATCTTGGCAAAAGTGTTGAGTCAACTTATTTTCAAGACTAGAACATCTAACATCACCAAGGGTATCACTCCTACCCCTAACACCAGCCCAATCACTCATCAACAATTCATGGATGATACTTTGATGATGGGGGAAGCCTCGGTTTTAGAATTTAGGTGTCTCACAAAGAAATTTTAAATTTATGAAGTGGTCTCAGGTCAGAGTGTCAATTTTCATAAAAGCTCTCTCTTTTTCATCAATACTCCACTTTTACTTCAAGATAAATCTCCAAGATTATGGGTTGTATCATCATGAATTTCTTATTTTCCTATCTTGTCACTCCTTTTTTTGAGGGATCCATGAAATTAGAATTCTAAAATCCCCTCATAGATAGGATTCAAAAAAGTGAGTAGGTTGAAAAGGGAATCTCCTATCCCAAGTAGGAAAACTTCAACT
Source organism: Torreya grandis (assembly GCA_037957365.1). Lineage (NCBI taxonomy): Eukaryota > Viridiplantae > Streptophyta > Pinopsida > Cupressales > Taxaceae > Torreya > Torreya grandis. Next base: position 690,290 of record JARHVA010001346.1, on the reverse strand, counting down.
TCTAAAGAGTTCTCTCCAAATCATTAATGTCTTTTTCATGTCCCTCTTCATCATCCTTAGAAGGGGCATAAATCAAATTAAACATATTCAAAAAAACATCCTTTAGAGAGGTGTTAAAGATAGATTCAAGTTCTTGATTATCTCCTAGAATAAAGCATGTTGCCCTACCTTGAAAGGAGACCTAGGATTAATAAAATTTAAAACCATGAATCGATCTCTATTGGCTAATAAAAGTTGGAGGGTGGTTAAGGATGAGAACCAGTGCACTAAAATCATCATGTCAAAATACCTTAATTTTGGGGAAGGTTACCATTTGCTTTCAAAAATTGGCCCTAATAATGATTCAATATTCTAGAAAGCATTTAAATCTGGAAAGAATCTTTTTAGTAAAGAATTTAAGTGGAATGTAGTCAAAGGAAACCTAGTTTACTTTTGGCTTAACCCTTGGATCAATACCCCTTTAGCTACATCCTTCCAAGATTTGGATTTGATCTTATTCTTTAAGAAAATGTATGGTCAAAAGGTGTCAGATTATTGGGAGGAGAGGAATGGGTGGAAGAGGTGGAAAATTCTTGTAAAAAATGACCTAAACTAGCAATAGACCCACCTCCTTAAAGATTTAAATGACTCCATTCAACACATTCACATCAATATTTTTTTTAAGGAGGATGCTCTCATCTAGAAACATGATCCCAATGGCCTTTACTCTGTTAAATCTAGATATTCTTCACTTTAAGACCAGGAGAATGAGGATGATAATTGAAAGGATCTTAGGCTTAAAAACATCATTCCCAAAATTATTGTTTTTTTCTAGTTGATAGCCTAGAACAAGATTCTTATTGTGGACAACCTGATTAAAAGAGGAATCCCCATCCCTAATAGGTGTGTTCTTTACAAGTAGGAAGTTGAGACTGTGGAACACTTGTTCCTCTTCTATTCTTTTGCTTCATCTATTTTTTAGCATTTTTTTAACATTTCTAACTTCTCTTGGGTCACCTCAGTCTCTATTAAGGACCTGATCACCCAATGGAAGCCTCCTTGGGATGCTCCCCCACTAAAATTTTGGTGGAACCTAAATCTCCCCCATATTTTTTGGGGTATTTAGAAAGTTAGGAATTATTTCATCTTAAATAATCTCAGACCTCATGCTTCTTCCACTTTCAAATGGGTCCTGGCATTTGTTCATTAAAATTGGTCTCATGTTTCTTCCTCTTTTGATCAACCTAATTCTCCTTCCTTCTCTCAGATTATTACTCAACTTAATCTAGTCATCCCTAAGAAATCTCAAGCAAAAGGGGTTGACAGGTCTAAATTTAAGTGGTTACTTCCTTCTCCCTTGTGGTTTAAGCTAAACTTTAATTGGGAAACATAAGGGAATCCAGGTATGACAGGTGTAGGAGGGGTGATCAGAGATTCTTTTAGTAATAATAGAGCGGCTTATGTGGGTCCATTAGGTATCCAAACCAACCATGTCTTAAAATCCACCATGATGTTTTAGGGTATTGATTTGGTAGCCAATCTCAGCTTAGAGTTCATCCAAATAGAGGGGGATTAGATGAACATTATCAACTACTTAAAAGGCCTCTCTCTCCCATCTTGAAACATTTCTTACATCATTAGTGATACTAAAAACTTGTTGACCCACTTCAAATGGGTCTCCATAAGACATGTATATAGGGAAGGCAACAAGGGTGTCAATTACATGGCAAACATTGAAGTCCTAATAAGTGACTATATCACTTGTCATGAGAGTGATTATCTAGATGATGTCATCTTGATTATCAAGATGGATAAGGGACACATCATATAAAGTCATAATGAGAAACTTAATTATGATACAATCATGGATCATCCATAATGATTTTTATACATGCAAAGATATTATTACCAAATCCTTGCACATTTTAGGAGTCCCAACTTTGCATCATATGACCAAGGGTGGCTCTAATTTCCATAAACTTCATTATTCCTTCTTGAAGAGCTTATTTTGCAAGTATATATAAGTAAGTCACACTTTCAAAAAATGGGTGGGGATAGAGATTAATTTGAGCCAATTTCTTGTGTGGATGTAAAGAAAAATGAGTCTATTTGGAACAAAATGGTCCAAGGTGGGTTGGCACCATTTATGGAATGTCTAGTCAAGCATGATACTGCACTCTCCAAGGATTTTACTCATGGCTGAAAAGACCATGAAGTGAGAATGCATGACCAAAAGATTTAGATTATTGAGGAATTCATTGGTGAAACAATAGGGATGGAATGCCATGGCATTAAGGCATTCAAAGATAAAAGGTAGGAGGAACTCCTGAACATCTACAAGGAGAAGGAAAAGCATAAACCCAAGTATTCAACTCACAAGGGGTTTATGCATGTAGATCTATTAAATAAATGGTTGGAGGTTTATTTACAAATAATGAGGTACATTACCCTTGAGTTTAAACATATTATTATCTTTCATCATCATTTCCTTCTTCTAAACCACTTTAAAGGTCATATAATTAGCATCCCATTTTTCTTATTGCTATCTCTAGAGATTTTGGTGTTAAATTTAAAAAATAATCCTTTAATGGATTTAATACACCAAGGCCTAATCCTGTTATTGATTAAGCATGGGGAGCCACTATGGTCTAATATTATTACCAAGGCCAAAGACATTAATAGTGAGAGGGATAATTTACAAGAGGAGGAAGGGAATAACACTCAATCAAATTTAGGAGACAAAAAAGAGGGGCAAGATGTGGGGGATTTGGCTAAATATGTTTAGGAGGACCCCAAGCTTGGCTCAGGAAGCCCTACTCATGTTCACAAAAATTAGTACTACTAGATTACTTATTACTCTTACAACCCAAAATGGTTGTAAAATACACCAAATAGAGTTAAAAATACTTTATTGAATGGTGACTTAGAAGAACTCTTTGTCTTAATTAAAAAGTTTGAAGATCCTAACAAAAAAATTATGTATATAAATTTAAAAAATATTGTATAATTTTAAACAAGCTCCTCCAACTTGGTATTCTAAAATCATGATTTTTTTTAAAGAATTAGGTTTTTCTAATTGCTATTTTAATAATAATTTATTCGTAAAATTTTAAAATAATCATATTATCTTAATTGTGTTATATGTAGATAATCTTATCATTACTAGCAGTCAAACTTTTTTTATTCTTAAATATAAATCTAAACTAAATCTATTTTTAAATGACTAGTCTAGACATGCTCTATGATTTTATAATCATGGTTATATTTCAAGATAAAACTTTGTTTTAGTATTTCAATCTCAATATGCATATAACCTTCATTTTAAACTTAATACGATTGATTTAAATCATATTTCTACATCTATTGAAGTTGGTCTTAAGCTTGATCTAAAAATTAAATGTGACAAAGCTAATCCTACTTTATACTAACTATTAGTTAAAAGTTTGATTTATTTGAATATAATGAGATCAGATATTTTACATGTTATAGAGTTTCTTCTATATTCATGTAAGATTCATATCTGAATCATTGGAAATTAGAAAAAAATACTTAATTATATCAAAGCAACTATTAATTTTGTTTTATATTATGATTCTTTTAATAAAGCTAATTTATATGGTTATTATGATGTTGACCATGTTAGTGATGTTATAGATCGTCAATCTACATTTATATGTGTTAAATTTTGGTGTAGGTGTTTTACTTAGAGCAATAAAAATCAACCTATTTTGTTATCTCTTCTACAGAAGTAGAGGATAGAAGTGGTATGAAAGTTGTGAAAGAATTATTGTGATTATGAAGTTTGTTATAAGAACTCCAAATGGGCATCTCTCATAGTAAAACCCTTCTTTGTGACAGTTAAAGTTGTATAGTGATATAAAAAAAATTAGTTCAACACCAAATAATGAAGTATATTGAATTTCATATGCACTTTATTTGATAAAAGGTATTCAATGGTGATATTGATCTACATTATTTTTCTATAAATGATCAAGTGATAGATATCTTCACAAAACTACTTTGTATTAAAAAAATTTACAAATTTAGAATAATGTTGGGTCTCTTAGAAATGCCATTGAGGGGGAGTGTGTATGATAATGTCACCTCCTAATAGCCATATATTCTTTTTCATCTCTACACTTATTCTTTATTATAAAAGCATTGTAAAAAGTCAATATATATGATTTTTGTTTAAACTTTACCCTATGTGAATTTAAGTGTACCCATTAATCAAGCATGTTGGTAATCGAGGTTCTTATGTTACAAAAGGTTTTAAATAATTTTAAGCTTATTAGAACCTCACTAGATTACATAAAAATTATTAAAAAAAAAAATTACATCCATATAAATTACTTATAAGATCATCCATAATTATCTGTAAAAATATTATTTGACTAATAAATGTATTAGAAGTAATAAATATTAAAAAGTATCAATCCATTGATTAATAATATGATTTATTTAGTTTTCAATAGCCTCTATCAGAATATAAGATAAATATTTCTCATAAATTTAATAATAGAAATAAACAAGTACATCAAATCACTGATATAATCTATAATAGAGTTATAAATTAACATATAGTCATTGTTGTTACAATATTCAGAATTATTTACAAGTTCCATAGTTCCTATTGTGTTGAATAGTCATTAATAACAATGTATTTCATATTATATTTCATGACAAGGTCAATATACAAGATAGCATGTATAAAAATGCAAATAAGTCTCATAAACTTTTCAACGATCCATATAAATAGCCATGAGTGTGATTCTCAAATGGTTGAATAGTTGAAAAGAGGGAGAGAATCATCAAAGTATTTTTCCACCAACCACAGACTATTAGTCTCTCGCACACCTCCCCACTGGGAGTGGCCCTTCCCTTATGGAGGGATAAATAAAAATAGTGTGGATATCAAAAAAATAACCAAAACTTATGTGTGTATAATCATTAATATGTGTAATAGTCACAAACTATGGAAAACAAACCTCTATCTAATATGACATTAACATATATATTTAAACTAGAAAAGAAAGTGGAAAAATAATGTCTCATCTATAACATTATTTTAGCTAAATTTTTCATTAAAGAAATCAGATCTCACATGGATATGAAAAAATTTCACTCACACAAACTCTCTATTAATGAATCACAATATATCAAATGATATCAAGTGGTATATATATGAGCTAAAAGTTAGAACCTTCATATATCTATCACCTATTATCTATAAAACATGCCTAGTAATTTTCACGTACAAATTCAAAACATAATAAAGATAGATTGTAGCATACATCAATCCAAACAATTATGTAAGGTACAAACAATCATTATGTAGCAATCACATTGTTTTAACTCATCATTATCATGTATAGGTTTTTTTAATGAACTAAATTCAAACCATACATTCATATAAGTCTAAATAAAACAAGAATCTAAGATTAAAGACACTATATCAATTTTTACAGCATGTCTCTCTTTGTTCTAAAGCTCAAATCATAGAAGATCAGATAGTATCCAACAAAGTTAACAATATAATCCAAATGAATCTTAATATAACTAATAAAATACAAATAATGTATCTTAAGCTTATTCTATACTTCATTGACAACTATATACTTACTAAAACTTATTCCATTATTTTCTTAATACAATAAAATTATCATATTTTAATTAATACATAAGTACAACCTATATATGTTTTATATACAAGTTATACCACATTAATTATATATATCAAAGAACTATTACATATCATAATGTGTATTTAATATACATATATTAGTTATTCATGAATTTACTTTGTTCAAAATTCTATTAACTATTTGTAAAAGTAATGAACAATTGTCCTCTTCAAATAAATATAGTCACCTATATAATTTATACTCAAAATTTCTAATTATAGCCTATAACTATATGAAATCATCCTAACAGAACAAGTATATATTCAACTAATTATCATAGTGTTTGTTTAAATCATGCCTTTACATACATATTTTAATGTGTTCATTTTATATGTATATATACATATATATTCGTTTATGCATACTAATAAAATAAGTCTCCAAGGAACTAATATTATATATATATATATATATATATATATATATATATATATATATATATATATATATATATATATCATCATTCTAATTGATAATATATAGATTTACTAAATCCACATGTGTGTGTGTGTATTAATACATATATGTATATGTGTACATATATATACTTAGTCACTCGAATATATTATGCCTTAAATTTGAATATCTCAACATAAGTCTTTATATCTAAAATATATAGTTACAAGTCTTTATTTTCTAATATATATACACATAAAAACAAATCTATCATACAATAATTATATTTTTCATGTTCCAAACAAAAAAATGTTTTTCTCTCACCCTTCTAAAACTTGGTAATCAACACAAGTGTTAAGGTAATCTCTTAATATAATGAAGTATATTTGTTTATTGTAACACATGTATATCATGTTTAGCCTGTATGAGGTTTTACAAAGATAATATATGATTTAATATCCCAATTGAAACATATTCAAACTCAATCTATATGTAATCTAATTTTCTTGACAATAATGGAGATCACCCAATATTACCATTTTTTAAGGATTAAAAAAAATACAAAATTTCCCTCTTACTGATTTCAAGAAAGTCTTATGATAAGAGTACTTACACAAATATTAATTATTTATGTTTCGATCTTATCTATCCTAAAAATACATAGTCTTATTTTCAAAAAAAAACTCAACCTCATCCATCCACAAGTCTATAGACTTGAAGCCTTAGGTTTTAGTGTAGAATGTTTTTACCAATGATTTCAATTTTCATTACACAAGGGCTTGATATCAAGTTTATACGCATGTGGATGGAATTGAGTTCCATTTCTAGGTCTATAAACCTAAAACCCTAATTTTATATAACAAAAATATATCATTACCCACATTTAAATGAAGTATTTATTGTAACCCATATCAAAGAATCATATTTTCTTGTTAAACTAAGTTTGCAATCAAAAACCAAAATTAAAAACTCAAAGTTCAACCAACCTAGTTATGCAATGGTTGTCTTCTAAATATATGAAAAGGTAGTTTTTTCCTTCTTGCATAATTTTTTTCCCCTTCTTACCATGTTACCCTTCTCCTCTTTTTCCTTCTTCTTATTCTTTTTATAAATTCAAACCACATTCGGCATGGTCAGTTTCCTCCCCTACTAAACTACAAGTGCTTCATTATGAACTCAAATTTACTTACACCTGATCTATATATTATGCCTACTAATTTATAGTCCCATACCCTAATTTATAGCACAGCCACCATATGCAACTTAGTCATCATTGAGATAATATCCAAGTCCAACATAACACAACTAAAACTTAATTTCTTCCCTTTTAATTCATGATAATTTGTTAATTTAACATTAACCAAACAAAATCCAAAGTTCCAAAGTCAAAAAATTATTTTAATTAATTACTTTGTGTGTTTTTACCATAATATTCCCCCACCCCCCACTTTGTCACTAAAAAAAGGTATAAAATAAACAATTAAACAAGATCAATAAACACCCAACATCCTCTTAAGTGTTAAAACATGCAAATAGTTTACCTTGCATAATTTGACATATTCTAATTTATATCAAGTTTTAATGGAAACATGAAAACCAATACATAATCTTCATATTATGATAATCAAAGCATGAAGAAAAGTAACCACTAAAATAAATACAAACATGTCTTACTATCTTCAAGGACAAACAATGCATACAACACTCAACATCTTAGCAGAATATTGATTACAATTCATTTCATCTAATAAATTAAAAGTGTGGTGTGGCTATGTGTATACAGGTTTGGTTTAATTTTATTTTATCCCCACTGATGATATATGTACCCTCCTACCCTAGTATATTATCTCTTTGTACCACTTGTGAGGGTAGAGTAGTCCTACAACCACCTCGATCAAATAAAAAGAAGTTAATCTAATTTTATAATAAAATAATCAAGTAGTCAAACTATATATAATTATCAATGAATTGTTGTAATATAAATCAATTTGAAAATAAAATCTCATTCAAATATGATCATAGAACATAGTACATTCATAAAAATATGCACATGTCCTACAACATAATTGATCACAAAAATAACAATATTATTACCAATCATACAACATAAATTATAGATATCATATAAAAATTAGAACTACAAATCATTAGTTTCATATCCCTTAATAATACTTAAGTAGTTTTTTTATAGAGTGAGACAAGTTGTGACATCCTTCCCCCTAAAATAGGTCATCATCTCGATGACTTTTATTGCAAACAATAGTTCAAAAAATAATTAATAATGTTTAATAGAAAAATTATTTAAATAAATGAGAAAATGACCTAAAGAATTCCTCATAATTTTGTCATGTAGCATTGTCTTCATAATATTAGTCTCACTAGACTTTGCATTGTGATATTGCCCTATTATACAAGTATCAATTATTCTGATTAGTTATATTGTGACCATCCCTAGATCTAGAACTTGTAATGCATTCCATTCCAAAACATATAAAAGATTAGTTATATATTTTGTAAAAAAATATACATGAAAAAAATTATGTATTTGAGTTAAAGTTATCAAAAAATAAGTATATAATCTATAGGATTAATCATTTATATAACCTCAAAGAGTCTCACATATCTCAATGATAATTTCATTGATTTTTCAAACTTAATATCACTCTTTCAGGGTTTGACTCATAGAAAAAAATTATCTCTAACTAAGAATTGCCTTGTTCTTTTCACATCAGCATAATTTTTTCTTTATCATTGAATTTAGCCAATCTTTTCCTTATTAACATTATTTTTTCTTCTATTTCTAATAGCTTATCAAGTCCAAAGTCCACTCTATCTTCTAATTTATCTTAGTTTATTGGTGTTCTACACCTCCTACCATAGAATACCTCAAAAAGAACCATTTTCAATATTAATTAGAATGAGTTGTCATTAATAAATTTAACCAATGGTAGGTATTCCTTCCATTTATATACTAGTCCATATAATACATCCTCTAAAGAGCCTTCAAAACCTAATTCTCTCTCTGTTTGTATATATATTTTTGAATTGTAAGTTGTACTAAAGTTTAACTATGTACCCAATGTTGAATTGAGAGTTTTTCAAAACCTTGAAGTCATATTAGGGTCCCTATCTCAAATGATGTTTTTTAAAATTCCATGTAATCTATATACCTATTTTACAAACATTTTGGTGAGTATTGGTGCATCATCTATTAGATTACCTAGAATGAAGTGAGTTACTTTGATATGTTTATCCACAACTACCAATATCATGTCATGGTAGTTTCTAGACATATGCAATCTTTGGACAAAGTCCATGCTAATAACTTACCACTTTTATTTTGGTATGGAATATGGATAAAATAATCCAATAAGATGCACATGTTTAGCCTTAACTCACTAATATTTTAAGCATCTAGACATAAAGTCTATTGCATCTTTTTTTATTCCCTTCCAAAAATATAATGGTCTTAATTATGTTAATAGATTAGTCAATCTAGGATGTCCTACAAAGGATCATTGTGAAATTTTTTTAGCACAATATTTTTCAAATTTGTCTTATCCAGGACATATATTCTACCATTATATCTCAAAATTTTATCATTATCGAATTGAAATCTATGGTATCTATGATCTTGAGAATTCTCAACTAATATTTTCTTTACCTACTTGTATAATTCATCTCTAAGCAATAATTTTACTACCTAAGCTTGGAAAGTACTCTTTATAGTGGTTATTATTGTAATATACCTTATATGACTAAGATCATCTACAACTCTATTTTATTTACCCTTAATGTATTTAATGTCAATATCATAGTCTGATAAAAAAATTAACCATTATCTTTGATGAGCATTAAGGTTAGGTTGGGTAAATATATACTTGAATCCTAAATTATCAGTATTAAGCTCAAAAGGCTTTCATAACAAATAATGCCTCCAAACTTACAAAACATGAACTATGGTAGTTAATTCTAGATCATGTGGAACATAATTTACCTTATAAAGTATCAATTTCCTTGAATTGTAGGTTAAAATTGAATCATCTTGCATAATAACTCCTAAACCATCTCTTGAAGTATCTCTTATAACTAAAAAATGACCATTTAGATCCTGAATCTACAACACTTGTGTTGAAATAAGCCTCATATTCAAAACTTAAAAGGCTTCTTTAAACTTATAGGATCAAACAAAATATTCTTTTCAATAAAGAGAGGTGGTCGGATTAGCTACCTTAGATAAATTTAGTACAAACTTCCTATAGTACTCTACTAAACCCATGAAACTATGCATCTCATACATAATTTTGGGTTTTGACCACTCCATAATGGCTCTAATCTTCACTGAATCGACATAAGTTCCTTTTATAGAGGTAATATGTCCCAAGTATTATACTCTTTTTTGAAACAAGACACAGATAATTTTTCATACAGTTAATACTTCTATAACTGTTACAAGACCAAACATAAATGCTCAATATACTCTTCTTCACTTTGAGAATAGAGGAAACTATCATTTAGGAATACTAACATAAATTGATCAAGGTAATCTCTAAACACATTGTTCATGAGGTTCATAAAAGTGTTAGGTGTATTTGTTAGTCTAAAATAATGTGTTGTAAACTCATAATACCCATATTGAGTCTTGAAATCCATTTTTCTAATATTTTCCTCTCTAATTTTTAATAAATAATACCTAGCACAAAGATAAATCTTTGAAAAGACTATTGCACCATGCATTTGATCAAAAAGATAGTCAATGTGGGGTAAAATATATTTGTCCTTGATTATTTTTTTATTTATCATTTGGTAATCAATGCACAAACAAAAGGTTTCATCCTTATTTTTTATAAATACTATAGGTGCACCCCATTGTGAAAGACTTGGTTGAATCAACCCTTTAGACAACATCTCTTGAAGTTGGGCCTTTGACTTCATTAACTCAGTTATTATCATTTTGTATGGAGGCTTGGATTTTGGTTTCCATCATGGAATGATATCAATGGTGAATTCAATTTCCCTCTTGGGAGGTATACATAACAATTTCTCTTAAAAAACATCTTGAAATTTTTGTAGAAAAGGGTAACTTTATATTGAGGGTTCCTTAGCTTCCTAAATTTAATTCATGTTGACTAAGAATGCTTGACATCCCTTTCATTGATCCTTTTTTAAATGAATAGCAAAAAAAATTCTTAGTTTTTATTTATCTTTGATTTCCTTGAATTTGGGTTTGATTTATCAAATCATCTAAACACTAAACCTCTTAAGAAAATAATCAAATTCAGATTTGTGTTTAGAGAGCCAATTCACTTCTAAGATCACATCATATGGTCCTAGTGGTGTTGCATAAAGATCAACAATCATAGTGAAATATAGCAACTTTATCTCAATTTCAATAAGACATTTATCAACTTTGACCTTGGATTCATTTCTATACTGAACTGATCAAGCATTTTCCATAAAACTTTCTTAGATAATTTACTTAACATTCTAGAAGAGATAAAATATTTAGTGGTTCATGTATCTATCAAAACAAAAATAGCGTGCTTAAATAAATTACTTGATACTTCAATAGGAGAGGTTTAAAATTCCACTTGATGGTTATCAATTTTTTCATGAATTCTTTGTTGAAACATTCCCTGCTACGATGTAGAGGTGGGTGAAATTTTTATTTATACCATTTGTATTATATTGAGGACATTCCTTAGCATAATGGTCTCATTTACATGTAAATTATCCATCAGGTAGCCCATTCCTTTCAGATTGATTGCCTCTCTTGAATCCTTTTTTGAAATAAATTCTAATTTTTTATTTCCTGATGCAATATTGAACCTTGCATTATGACTATTGAATATGATTTTAAAATTCCTATTTTGTTTCCATTTATTTTTCATAAAGGCTATCTTTGAACTTTTAAACTTATTTTTAAATTTTTCCTTGACCTCAACAAGTGATTGCATCTTTTAATCTTGTTTAACTTTTTTTTCAAATATATGGTCCATGTTGGATGGTCCATGCACATCCACTTCACATCCTATTTGGAGTTTTAAGTCCATAATGAACTTCCTAATCTAAAAATATTAATTTTTTTGATACTATAGAACATGCTTCAAGAGTTTTATGATTTTTTTTTAGTATGCATTTACTAAATGATCCCCTTTAGGTTTTATAAATCTATTAATTAATTATCAAAATACAACTTGGATAACCATCATGCTCTAAAAAGTGTCACAAGTTATACCTAATTAGTGGTAGTGGAATCAAGGCTCATCTCAAGCTTCTTATTAGCCCACCAAGTTATTGTTTCACCAACCAGTTGGTAAACTCCTCAAATGGATTTGATCACCTCAAAATAATTACATAGCTCAAAATATTTTTTTGTTTTAATGATCCAAGATTCATCTCTCTCACCCATTACCATACCATAAATCTTGGGTGGGTTCATTTTTTTCATATCTCATATAAGCTCTACATCTACTTGATCTCTTAGTACTTGCTATTCCTCATCATGTCATTCATCCTAAAGATCTTCCAAATTAGTTGGTTGTTTTTCTATAACCTCTTATTCATTTTTCTCCTTTGGTCTATGAACTTCTTGTTCTAGATCTATTATTTTATCTTTGGTTTCATTCATGACAATGAGTATTTGATCAAGTTTCATAGCTTGTTCAGTTATCTACTAATTAAGATCAACTTGAGTGTTCACATTTGAAGTCCCTTCTCCACTAAATTTACCTCACATCATTATCTTCAATGAAAGTATGAGAATTAATTTTATGTTAGTGGACTCATTAGGTTCAAGCATTAAACCTTTGCTCTAATACCACAATATTAGAACCCTACTAGGTTACATAAAAATTACACACAAAAAAATCAAGTCCATATAAATTACTTATAAGATCATCTATAATTATCTGTAAAAATATTGTTTCACTAATAAATATATAATAAGTAATAAATTAAAAAAAGTATCAACCCATTGGTTAATAATATGATCCATTTAGTTTTCAAATAGCCTCTATTAGAATACAATATGAATATTTTTCATAAAATGAATAGTGAAAAGAGTCAAGTATATCAAATCACTGATATAATTTATAATACAGTTATAAATTAAAATATAATCATTGTTGTTATAATATTTAAAATTATTTATAAGTCCTATAGCCATTACTGTGTTGAATAGTCATCAATAATAATGTACTTCATACAACATTTCAGTACAAGGTCAAATATATAAGATAACATATACAATAATATAAATAAGCCTCATAAATAGTTCAATGATCCATACAAATAGCCATAAATGTGATTCTTAAATAGTTGAATAGCTGAAGAGAAGGAAAACATCATCAGAGTGATTTTATTCCAACCCAAACCATTAGTATCCCACACAACTCCCCATTGGGAGTGGCCCTTGCTTTCATGGAAGGATAGATAAAAATAGTGTGAATATCAAGAAATCAACTAGAACCCATATGTATACAATAACTAATACATACATCAGTCACATATATCATGGAAAAAAATCCTCTATCTAATATGACATCAGCATACACATGTAAACTAGAAAGTAGAGTGAAAATACAATGACTCATCTATAACATTACTTTTGCCAAGAACAAGGCCATGGTTACGAACCCTTATTTGGGGAAAAGCAAGGATTCACGGAGTAACAAGAGGGAAATTGTTAAAGGGAAAGATAAAATCAAGTCCCCCAATGTCAAGAATCAGAATGTTGATGAGGATACAGAGTGGGAGAGAACTGATAAGTCTGGGGAGGAAAGCTTGGAGGAAGAGGGAGGAACAGAAAGTAGGAATTCAAGTTCCAGTGAGGAAGAAGTTCAAGAGAAGAATGAGAAAGGAGTAAACATAGAGGAGAAGTCTAAAAATAGTGAACATGACTCTGAGGAAAACCAGCAAGTGTTTGAGGATGATAAAGTCCTGGATGACCCTGTTGAGGAACCTATTTCGATAAATGAGAGGGAAAATACAGTTCAGGCCGACAACCAAGAAATGGACTTGGGAACTCAAGCTGAAACTAAGAAGCAAAATCAAAGGGGAAGAGAGGACCACATTGAAGAAGACGGGAACAGTCCTAATAAGAACACAGAAGAGTGGAGTGATAAAAGGCAGAACGATGGAAGGCACACACCTACGAGATGGGTTAATTACAAAGCAGAGGCTATCCTCCAACTCGATTCATGGATGTATAAGGAGATAATGGATCTCAAAAGAAAAATGGAAATAATGGAAGACAACCAGAAGGCAGTTTGGAACAAAATCAATAACATGGAAAAATAGATGAGAGACATTCCCATCAAACTCAAAGACTATGAGAACAACCTAAGGGAACTCATCAAGGAAAGCAGAATGAAGATGGAGGAGGTTACATCCAACATATGTGCTACAGCTGTTAATATTGGAAAAAGAGCTAATGAGGAGATCAAATCCTTGGAGGGGCCTAGCAAGAGGACTAGACAGAGCTCAAGAAAGAAAGCTATGCAAGAGGGAGCCATGTCAGCGGCTACTGCCATTTAGGACACTGTTTTGAAAGGTAAAGAAGTAGTGAAAATGATTTTGGAACTGGAAGAATAGCCTGGTTATTTTAGTTGGTCGTGTTATTTGGTCTTGTTTCCTAGTTTTTTGTAATCTTTTGACTATGGAGTAGCTAGGTCTATGTAAAACTTGGGTTATGACTTGTGGTCTTTCAGGTGGTTTCAAGTCCATATAAAACCTATTTATGATACTTCTTTGTAGTAGGTTTTAGGTTTTGCCTGTGGTCGTAAATGCTTCATCTTTCTTTCTTTCTTTTAGGGTTTTGGGGTCCCTTCAAAACCTGTTTTTACCTTAATCTAAAACATTACTTTTGCCAAAGTTTTCATTATCGAAATCTAATATCGCATAGATCTGAGTTAATTTCACTCACACAAACTCTCTACTAATGAATCATAATATATCAAATGATATTAGGGGGTAGATATGAACTATAATTCAACATCCTTTAATATCTATCACCTGTTATCCATAAAACATGCCTAGTAATTTTTACATACAAATTCAAGGCATGGTAAATATAGATTGCAGCATACATCAATCCAAACAATTATGTAAGGTATAAGCAATCATTATTTAACAACCACATTATTTCAAATCACCATTGTCATGTATAGGTTCTTTTAATGAAATAAATTCAAACTAAACATGCATATAGGTCTAAATAAGACAAGAATCCAATATTAAAGACAATATATCAATTTTTAGAGCATATCTTTCTTTGTTCTAAAACTCAAATAATATAAGATCTAATAGTATCCAAAAAAATTTAATAATATAAGTCAAATGAGTCTTAAGATAGCTCATAAAACATTAATAATATATCTTAAGCTTATTATATACTTCATTGACAACTTTATCCTTTCTAAAACTTATTCCATCATTTCTTTAATACAAGAAAATTCTCATATTTTAAATAATACATAAGTATAGCATATATATGTTTTATATGCAAGTTTTATCACATTGATTATATATATCAAATAACCATTACATATAATACAACATTTGAGAATGCATATTTAATATGCATACATTATCTCTTCATAAATTTACTTTGTTCAAAATCCTTTTAACTATTTATATAACCAATGAATAATCATCCTCGTCAAATAAATACAGTCACTTATAGAATTTATACTCAAAATCTCTCATTATAACCTACAGTTGTATGAAATCATCTTAATGGAAATAAGTATATGTTTAACCAGTTATCACAATGTTTGTTTAAACCATGCATTTAGATACATATATAAATGTATTCATTTTATATATAAATATATCTACATATATATTCATTTATGCATACCGATAAAATAAGTCTCCAAAGAACTAATATTATCAATTATATATATTCAGATTTCATCATTCTAATTGATAATATACATGTCTATTAAATCCACATGTGTGTGTATATAATATATACATATATTTATGCATGAATACATACATACATACATACATATACATATATATATATATATATATATATATGTATATATGTATGTATGTATTTATGTATAGCCACTTGAATATATTTTGCCTTAAGCTTGAATATCTCAACCTGAATCCCTATATCTAAAATACACAATTACATGTCTTTATATATATATATATATATATATATATATATATACATGTATATATATATGTATATATACATGTATATATATATGTATATATACATGTATATATATATGTATATATACATGTATATATATATGTATATATACATGTATATATACATGTATATATACACATATATATACATATATGTATATATATATATATGTGTGTGTGTGTGTGTGTATATATATATATGTATATATATATGTATATATATATATATGTATATGTAAGTATATGTATATATATATATATATATGTATATATATATATATATATATATATATATATATATATCTATATGTATATATATATATATATGTATATATATATATATATATGTATATATGTATATATATGTATATATATGTATATGTATGTATGTATATATATATATATATATATATATATATATATATATATATATATATATATATATATGTATGTGTGTGTGTGTGTGTGTGTGTGTGTGTGTGTGTGTGTGCGTGTGTGTGTGTGTGTATTTATATAAAATTAAATATGCCATACAATAATTTTATTTTTCATGTTATATACAAAATAAGGTTTTTCTATCATCCTTCTAAAACTTGACAATCAACATAAGTGCCAAGGTAGTTTCCTAATATAATGAACTAGAGTTGGTTATTATATCACACATATATCATGCTCAGAATATACGAGGTTATACATAAATGGTATAAGATTTGAGTTCCCAATTAAAATTTATGCAAACTCAATCTATATATAATCTAAGTTTCTTTCTAATAATGGAGCTCACCCAATATTGCTAATTTTCAAGGATAAAATAAGACAAAAAATTTTCTCTTACTGATTTTGAGAAAGTCTTATACTAATAATACTTAAATAGTTACTAACTATTTATGTATTAAGATTATCTATCCTAAAAATACCTAATCTTATTTTCAAAAAAATATTCTACCTCATCCATCCATAGGTCTATAGACCTGAAGCCTTAAATTTTAGTGTAGAATTTTTTTACCAATAAATTCATTTTTCATTACACAAGGACTTGACATCATGTTTATAGGGATGTGAATGGAATTGAGTTCCATCCCCAGGTTTATAAACCTGAAACCTTGGTTCTATATAACAAAAATCTATTATTACCAACATTTAAACAAATAAATTATTGTAACCCATATCAAATAACCATATTTTCTTGTTAAACTAAGTCTTTAATCAATAATCAAAATTACAAACTCAAAGTTCAATTGATCTGGTTATGCAATGGTTATCATCTAAATATGTGAAATGTTAGCTTTTTCCTTCTTGCTGAGCTTTTTTCCCTTCCTGTTCTGTTACCTTTTTATTTTTCCTTCTTATTCTTTTTCCAAGCTCCAACTATGTTCTCTATGATTAGATGCCTCCCCTAATAAAGTGCAAGTGCTTCATTATGAACTCACCTTTACTTCTACCTGATCTACAAACTATGCTTGTTAATTTGAAGTCTTGTACCCTAATTTTTAGCTATTCCACCACATGTAACATATTCATAATTATGAGAATGGCAAGGAAATATAACATAACTAAAACCTAATTTCTTCCCTTTTACTTCATGGCAATTTACTAATGAACATTAACTAAACAAAATCCAAAGTTCTAATGTCATCAAAAAAATTTAATTAATTATTTTTGGTGCCTTTACCCTATTTCCCCTGCCTCCCCTCCACCTATGAACCCCCCACACCCCCACTTTGTCAATAAAAAGGGGCATAAATTAAAAATTTATGCAAGATAAATAAACACCCAACACTCCAGTGTTGAAACATGTAAATAGTTCACCTTGCATAATTCAACATAATCTAATTCATATCGAGTTAGTGAAAACATGATGGCCAATACATCATTTTAATATTATGCTAATCAAAGTGTCAAGACAAGTAACCATTCAAAATAAATTTAAACATGTCTTACCATCTATAAGTATAAAAAATGCATACAACACTCAATATCTTAGAAGAATACTAATTGCCATATATTTCATCTATGAAAATAAGAGTGTGGTGTGTGCGTATACAGGTTTGGTTAGTTATATTTATCCTCATTATTGAGATATGCACCCTCCTCCCCTATGATACTCTCCCTCTATACCACTTGTGAGGATGGAACAGTCCTGCAACCACCTCAATCAAATAAAAAGTAGTTAGTATGAACTTATAACAAAATAATCAAGTACTCAAAATATACATAATTGTCAATGAGTTGTTTTAATACAAATCAATTTGTAAATGAAATCCCAATAAAACATGATCATAGAATATTCATAAACATATACAAATGTCTTTCAACATAATTGATCATGAAAACAATAATGAGTGTGAATCATACAGTATAAATATCCAGATATCATATGAAAATTAGAACTACAAAACATTAGTTCCATATCCTTTGCTAATACTTAAGTAGTTTTTGTAGAGAGGGACACGATGTGACAAAGATTATCCATGAGAAAATGTGGGATGCAGTTGCACTATCATGTTAACCTAAATCACCCTGTGTGGTTTATGGATTCTAATTCCTTTTATATAAAAAGGTGATATTGGCATGATCAAGGTGTTTAAATACTTCAAGTGTTACATGTTAGCCTAAACTCATCATGGATGGTTTATGAATGGTAATTCCTTTTGTATAAAAAAGTGACTATGACATGTATCCCTACTACACATTAAGGGGGAGTGTTGAAACAATAATACTTATGAGGTTACATTGTGGCTCACATTATTCCATAAAATAAATAAGTAATATATTTATTATTTACACACGACCAAAGATTTCAAAATTGGTTGTATGAGTAATAAATTATTATGGTTAATTTAAATGGGTCGATCTGTTGGTTTCCGCTGTCGACAAACCTTATAAAGTTATTTTAACCTTTGGTAAAAAAAAAAAAAACATTATTACAACATCATGATATATGGGAGTGGTGGTCTTCAAATTTTATGTAAAGAATTGTGAAGAAGTAAGGTGAAAAAAGAATTTATTGGGTTTTTAAATGTTTCTCAACTAATGAATAAGATTTGTGAGTTTTTTACCTCAATGAAGTTTTCCCACATTAAAATTGTGTAATGCACCTTCTCTTTTGTTTCATACATTATTTCATTGTTATTAAAAATTATGTAATTAATTGGTTTATTTATTTACTTTTCATTTATATTAAACAAATATTAGACTCCTTCCATAGGTAATTTTGACAAAAACTATGGGATCCTTGCCCTTATGCTCAGGATGCTCTTGGATAAAAATTTACATATCAATGGTATACTCTAGGACATCTTCCTCTTCACCCACAGATTCATAGGTTTAGATTAATTTGATTTTCCTAGGGATTTTAGGATTATTTTGTGGTTATTGACATTTGGTTCTAATGGAATCCATGTTACAATCATTAGAATAATGATCTTGAGAAAGAGAAAATTTTAAAGCAATGAGTTGTTAAGGATATTTATGGGTATTAGTTAACTCCATAGAATTAGGATTGTTTGCATAAATTCGTTAAAAATCTTGGTTGGTTTTCTCAACAGAGTACACAAAAAGGTATTGCATCTTGGTAACAACTAACAACCTTTAGGAAGATTTGGACAACAAGGTGCATTTGAAAAACTAGAAAATCTTAAAAGGCTAGGATATTTGGTTGAAAAGAGATAATTTTCAAACCAAAATATCTAATAAATGAGATATGTAAATATGAATATAATCTAACCAACTATGGGATAGGATTTATATTGGGCTCACTAGAATTTATGTGTGAGCTAAGATGATCAAGGTAACAATATTCTTTCTATCTATAGACAATGATATAAGCTAAAGACTAAAATAGATCCTATGTACACACAAATTCAATAGTGTAACCAATGGTTGTAGATGTAATAGATGGTAATCCACATTCAATATCAAGGATATAGGGTTTTGAAGCCTATGCCTAAGATATGGGCTGTGGAGGCTAATTAGTTTTGAAGGTAAAATAAATTATGTAAATCAAGGGATATAAATTGGGGTATCAAGGATATAATAAATAAACCTAATACAAAGAACTAACTAATAAAGGTAACCTAAATGCAAAATATTAAATAAACTAAATTAAATAAGATACAAATACCCAAGGGCCAATTGTAGTTATATTCTAATAAAATGTGGCCTAGAATAGGTCCTAAACTATTATTATAGTGGCAAGCGTAAGCACCCAATAATACACTAGATTATTTGGAATAAAGGTAGCAAAAGTAAGGACAACAACATACATTATACTCTAACAATAAGTAGAATATATCTATCTACTAAGTAAATGAAAGGAAATAGAATAATAATAAAGATAATTACCTTAGATTAACTTTTCAACGCATCAATCTCCCCTTAACTCTAGTGGCACTTTGAAAAATATGTTTTAGGTGAAGAAATCAAATTGAAATGATGGAAATATAAATGTCCTTAGTTGGGAAATCCAAAGACTAATGGGCACCTCCTTGGTTAAACTCCTCCTATCGATCTTTAATGATCTTGAGTAAGAATTGACCTCCACAAGAATAAGTTTATATCTTATAACACCACATTTTACTACTTAAGTGTTGTGAATGATATTTATAACCACTATGTACATATAGATCCAGACCTAGAAACCAATTATAACTCTAAGCCAATGGTATTGGTCTAGATCAATATATTACAATAGTAATATCCAACATAGTATTATATCATCAGTCATGATATAACATATAAGACATAATAAAACTCATGACTTTATTTATAATGATGATACAGTATAAGGTTGAACAGGCTAGAAATAATTGTTTTAGTAGTTTTGATAAATTTGGAAATATAGCAAGGTTATATAATTGAATAGGATACAGAGAAGGAAGAGGTAGAAGAGACCCAAAGGAGGCTAGAATGATAGTAATGAAGGTATGATTGGATAGTATACAAACATATCTCAAAAATTATCGTGATCTAACCCCACCCATTTCCCGATACACTCTTTCGGATGTACATTTATGGAAATTTATGTTCTAACAAGTCATATAAGAGAGATCGTTGGTAAAATATAAATATGAAAAATACTAGTTTATACATGGTTAACCTGAACCTAGAATCAAATCAATTCATTGACTTATACTTCACATGGGTGACAACCCATCTAGTAGATTTTTAGAAATAATCTCTACAATCTCATCAATTCCTTCACTTCACGTGGAAGTATTTCTTCTACTTTTCCTATGCTCTCTACTTGCATGGTATTTGAGACTAATGCATAACATGTGCTTTCCTTCACCTCTTTTAGGAATTATTTTCAAAAAATCATCAAAAATGTTGGGCCTTTATCCACTTCCTCACTCTTATCCTTCAAAGGATGTAAGATTTATTCCCTTCCATCCTTCACTAAAGTAAAATTTGCATCTTATTGTGCCTTCCTATCAAACTACCAAGGCATTCCAAATAATACATGGAAAAATTCCATGGGTATTATATTTCGCATGATTTCAAACTTATATGCACTATTTTGGAAACTTACAAAACATTATTCATTCACTATAATTTGATGACCCTTCAACAACAAAGATACACTATAAGGATTTGGATGTGCAATCCTCTTTACACCAATATTTTAAACCATCTCTTATGAAATAAGATTATATATATAGTAATTATCAAAAATCAACTTGTAGCACTAACCTCTAGATCTACAAATGGTTTTGAATAGATACTTTTTGTATGGGACTATTCTCTTATTTTTTTGGTTTCAATGGAGCATTCTTTATCATGAGAGCTTCTCTCATTTTAGGTTCTTCACCCTGACATACTAACACAATAATATCATCATTTGCTTGCACGATATGTGAATTTGCATACACTCTCCTTATACCATTGTTAAGTGCATGTGAACATTCAAATGATCTATGTCCAGTTTCTCCACATTTTAAACATGTACCCATCAATATTTTTCCTATATCTCATCCATAGGATCCTCTAACTCTAGTAGGATTTTATCTACTTTTTTCACGATTGTATCATTATGTTGAGAAGTAAAAGCTTATCCTTCTTATGTAGATAACATCTATCACTACTTACTTACCCTCACATGTGCAAAAATTTTCCTTTCCCTCATGCTACACCTTGTTTTCTACAAGACAAATTTTCTTTTGCCTTCAATTCACACTAATGGACTTTCTCAATAGATCAGAATAGGATGATATCATACTCATCTTAAATGGAAAATTGTAATCCATTCATGTATCTTGAGATTTTATTTGTGACATTTTCAACATTATCTACCCTAATAGTGAGTCAAAAAAACTCTTCAGTGTAATATTTCACACTCATCCTCCTTTGTCACAAATTTTGCAACATCTTAAAAATATTAAGTGTTAATCAAAATGTATGAATTTTTCCCTCGAATTTACAACCAAACTATCTCAATTCTTGATTTCATATTTACCTTTATAGACTCTTCTACCTTCACATACTCCCACCATAAAGATGTGTGACCCTTCAACTTTGCACATGTAAATTTGACCTTCTTAGTATATTCCATACTTTCATACTCAAAACATTTATTTAACTTGGTAATCTAATCAATCAGTCCTTCATGAATCAAACTCCTCTAAATAATTATAAGGGTACAACTTTAGCTTACTATTCATCCTTAAAACTATTTGTAAGAATATATCTCTAGGATCATCAACCTCTTCTTATACAACCTAGTTCTTAGGTGTTTCTTCCATGGCTTTTTTGTTTCTTTCATCATCCATCAACCCGATGCCTTGACATTGCATGGCTTCCATATCCTCTGGACGAGGTTACATATCTCTCATCAATCGTGACAATTATTTAAGTCTTGAATCTCTAGGCACTCTCAATGCTTTGGTAAAAAACCTTACTCAATGTTCCATTTCCTCAAAATTAAATAAAAGTCACTACACCTTTTTCCAAACACTTTATAGAATATGTCTCCACTATTTTCCACCCACACTCACAAAAACATATTTTTTTATCGATGTGTTTTCCTAAAATGAAAAAATATTGCTTAGATACTAAATGATGTATTCACAGTTAGGGGTCTCAATGAAGATATACCTTAAAATAAATGGCCTTCAAAATTACATAGCGAAATAATACAATAAAATGAAATAACAAAACAATAGTGTTCTTTATTATATTTCAATTATTGAAAATATAACTTGCACATGCATGAAAGTAAAACAGCAACCACGAATGAGATGCATTACATTATATCCTCATATATATGTGTACTAACTCTTATTTTTTTCAATTTTATCTATTCTTCATAATACTCACTATGATCTATAATCATTAATTTCACTAGCTAGTTTATTTAAGCATAGGGGCATGTATATATAGGCACAAAACTTGCCTACTTACAATAATTCTCACAACCCACTACAAGAATATTTAACACATAACCATGAGCCACAAACATTAAATTTAAAATTAAATCCCAATCCACCATAACACACCAAAATATAATGTATCACAAAGATGCACATCACAAGAATATATGCACCCAAAAAAAACTACGTGGAGATCACAACCTCAAAAGGTTATCCCAATGATTCATAAAAGATGCAAAGAATACTCATTGCATAATTATCCTCATATTCACATTTTTGTACACTAACATCCTATATAAGACATCAAAATATTGTGCACTATTAATCACAAGACTTCAACTCTTAATTCTCTATGTGAAACCCAAATAAGGACCTTTAAAACATACTCACATAAAGCTTCGTAAACAACTAAAATTGAAAAATAAAAAACATGCAACAAAAAACTTATGTGAAAAAACAACATATACGTTCATAAAGGTGGTGTAAAATAACATAAACACTTTAAATCACCAACATGGTTACATGGAATAACAACATGCACACAACAAAGGTTGCATAACAACACTATAAGGGATTTTCACAAACACAAAGGTGTTGCAAAAATAATGCAAATAATTTTCTTGTAACCATAATTGCACTCAAAACAACTTAGCTTATTTTCTAATCTAAATTTTTTTTGTTGATTTAGGATTATAATTGAACCTAGATGTTCTTCCATCAATTATTATATCTAATAAAATTACACTTAATTGATTTATATTCTAGTTTAATTCTTTTATGTTTTGGAATATGCACATAAGCATCACAATTAAAAACCCTAAGATGTCTAAGAGAGGGTTTATTACCAATCCATGATTTTTTTTGAATTTTATCAACAAGGCCTAATGTGGGTGATCTATTTATAGCAACTTTTCCTACTTCACCCTATAATTTTATTTCTAAGCTTGCATCACTAAGCATACTTCTAGCCTTATCCATCAAAGCCCTATTAATTATTTTTGCAACTCCATTTTTTGTGATATATATGGAGTTGTGTTTTTCCATTATATTCCTCACTTATAGAATTGTTCAAATTATTTTGAGTTGTACTCACCGCATTATAACATCTCAAAATCTTAATCTTTTTTTTCATTTAGATTTCATTAATAGCCTTAAACTCCTTGAACTTACTAAAAACCTTAGATTTATGCTTGATACAATATCCATAGGTTTTCCTCAAGTAATCATCTATAATATAAATATTTTCTTAATGATGTCACCTTCACAGCTCCAAACACATCATTGTGTATTAAATGAAAAAAATCATCTACTCTTGTAGCACTACTAGGAAACTTGACTTGAGTTTACGTAACAAATATAAAATATTCATAGAAATCAAAATCTAAGGGAGAATAAAAATTTCCTTGACCATACCTTTAGTTTCTAATGCTTGAAGCCATTTGTCTCCAATACCATCATTTGATACCAAATCATTTTATTTCTATAGGGAAAACAAGAGTTTGGTATAATTCATTTTAACCTCAGGAACAACATATTTATTACACTTGGAAGCAACTATCTAGCATAATAGATGCATTAGCATA
The DNA here is from genome assembly GCA_037957365.1 of Torreya grandis. Classification (NCBI taxonomy): domain Eukaryota; kingdom Viridiplantae; phylum Streptophyta; class Pinopsida; order Cupressales; family Taxaceae; genus Torreya; species Torreya grandis. The sequence goes on along the minus strand of JARHVA010001346.1, from coordinate 665,108 downwards.
TAACATTTACATGCCATCTACATGCACCTCATGCAATGTCATATCCTTTAACTTTCCAATTAAGTATTTGAAAAAAGCACTAAATTACCTAACTTAGATGGCATCCTACATCATATTGTTTTACCTTATTTTGGATTAATGAACTAAACAAGCATAAAACTATGAATATTTAAATTATATAAAGTATATCTAAATTACATATAATTTGAATTTAAAAATAGATGTTTAATCTCACTTTAATATTTATATAAATTACTAAGAAAATTAGGGTACTTATCTTGCCATTTTTTGTTTGAGTGTGAGACTATGCACATGTGGTAAGGACTGAAATTAGATTTGGAACTACTTGTATCTATAAACTATATATTTGGACCAGTCTAGATAAATATAGTAGTATATGGATGTTTGTGGTAATTGAAGGAATTTAATATCTACTAAAAACATCCTATGAGATGTGTCAAACTATTCCAACACATATCATTGTGCCTCCTTCTAAACCATTGATATGTGTAATATTAAAAATTATTGTGTGCAAGTCCATATTTTTTCTCATTCACCTTGAAACCCTAGATCCACTTCAAACACTAGGTTTACCTAAAACCCAATTTGGAAAAAATGGACTGAGTTGACCCCAACCACCTTCATTGAATGGTTGAGCCTTTCCTACATTCCAATACTCTAAAAATGGAAACCACATGTAGTTATCTCACTTACGTGTATGTGTACAATAGTGATCCACTAGTATGAATGCAACTAGTAACCTAATGTTTGACACTTAAAAATATGCAAACTTGACTTGGGTTCTAGACTTGGCTAAGGCATACTTCTTTAAAGGGTTTTTGATTTTGAAGATTTAAGGTTGTTCCTCTAAATGTGAAAATGATATATGTCCTATTGATATGAGTTATATTATTTATAGATAGGAATAGGCTTATGCTTAGTGTGTTAAAATATGTGGCTTTTTGGGTAACTTATTTTGCCACTGACATGTGAAATTTATTGGCTGCCGCATAAAAAATATTTTAATTTAATAAAATAAGAGTTACAAGGCATGAAGATGGATCCACTATATGTGGATGAATTTGGTATCCATACTCATCTGACTACTATCTTAGACATCTGAGGTATGGGAAACAATGGTCTAATGATTAGGAAACTATGTGGTTAGGATAATAAGAATATTCACCATAACCTATATAATTCTTGTAACTCATAGCAAATCAGGAAGGCTAACCCCATATATAGGTGAATGATTAATTAGTGTGGATAAGAGTCATATGTATACACAAGTCATGTATGTTAAAGATAAGTCAAGGCTGAAATTATCAAATGTCTAGTACCAAATTTATGTGTTTAAAAATTCATCCCTCTGATTCTAATATTGACAATGCTAGAATAAAAGGATAAAGATATTGCATACCTTGGTAAAACCACACTTTTTATTCAGGAGAAGGTTGCAAGTGTTTAGCTTATTTCATGCAAGCATATAATAAAACATGCAACAATAATTGTCTTTATAAAATATGAAATCTAAAATAAATTTGATCATTAAAAATACTTGAAATTTGAAAAGCAAGAAACAAATACACCTATAACTATGCAAATCGTGCTTCTCTATAAATTATTGGAGACTGAGGTGATTATGCCCCATGGTGAGTGCCACTGTATAAAATCATGGGTTGAGAATATGAATTCCCCAAACCCTCATGAAGATGAAGTGTTTAGTAAGTTGAGTAACATAAAACTTCAACCACACTACTCATTTAACTGATCAAGAACCTATACTATGTTCAAGATGAAAAATTTGGAACCCCATATTAGGTTTGTATGTAAATATGGAACCTCATACTAGGCACATATGTAAATATGAATAAATTGAATCAATATTGCATATGGGTTTTAGATTCAAAATTCTACCTTTGGTACCTTATTTAATATCATGAAAAATAGAAAAGTGCATGCATGAACACATTTTTTTCCCCATAATCTAATCTAGTTATCCCAATCTGATATATCATTATGTAAAGTTATATGTCATTTTACCCCCAATATGATAAACCTAAAAGCATGTAACCGATGTACCTATAAAATGGCTACATATTCATTTCATATGCCCCAAAATCTTTCTCAAATTTTATATATCTATCTCATAATTTGAACCAATCTGATAATTTAACCCAATCTGAACCCTCTAAATCATGCAATTTTTTCCAAAAAAATGAATTATTTGTGTATGGAAGCTTAAATCTCTGTGAAAATACCACTATTATGTGCCCCTTTTGAGGAGAGGGATGTAGCCTGCAAATTATTCATCTGAAAAGAAAAGAGTTATATACATCATGTAATAAATATGTAATCATGTAAAACATGTACTAACATGAGGAGAATATATCATCATAGTATGATTATATCATCAATAATATATGAAACATGTATCTTAAAGCAAACAAGTATCATGTGAAGATAAATACAATAATTAACCATATAGTAGTATTCATTGTAGATATAGACATTGAATAATAAGCCACACAAGAATATGCATGATAAATATCATGACACTGCACATAAGTAAAAATATGTATGATATAGATCATGGCACAACAAGATCAACATAAAATCCTATATGTATCTATACATATGCACATAATATAATGTCCATGATGGACAAAAGCAATCATATAATAGTACTCAATGTCATGTAGAATAAGAATCACACATACTACACTTAATGATCAAGCAATATCACATAATGATCGAGCAATGTCACACAAGGTAAGTTCTAAAAATAATGATAAAATAATGTCACACAAGGCAAAATCCACACGTAATGAATAAGAAATGTCACACAAGGCAAGAGCCGTAAATGATGTAATACACACTCAAAGATCACATCATGCAAAAGATAAAACTAATCATACATGAAGGCATGCAATGTAATTCATAATTGTCACAATGTAACATGAAATAATAACAAACATGCATAGAACAAGAAATTATAGTCTACATTGTAGATGTATGTAATCATCACACATGGTAAATTATAGTATCCATATAGCACTCTAAGTAGTATAATCAAGGGCAAGACATGTATAGATAATCTAAGATAGTTCAACATGATCAATGAAATGGTCACAAAAATATGTAACCTGAATAGACGTACCAAATTTATGCCCTTGGCATAGGCATTCCCAATGCATGAAGGGTAGCCCACTAGATGTAGGAATGTCTTGCATTTGAATGTTCATATCATATAAAGTTTGCATGTCCTGAAACTCACTCATGTATACTATGAAATGCTTGTACATATAAAAAAGGATATGTAGTCTACCATAATGTGATAAACAACATAAATTAAACATGTAAACTCTCAATACATGTCATGAATAGGTCTTTTTTATATTTTTCTAAATATTTTTATTATTTTTTTGGATGTGACATTTAAAATTATGTGAAATTTATAGGCCCAATAATAAATACAATGGATGTGGATAGTCAAAGGGTGGATATGCCAATAGGGCACTAAACTCTAGTTACTAAATCATGCCAAATGCATATTTACCATTATCATTATTGTAATCATACCATTGTTCATCTATGATCTTAGCCTTTCCCTTTATCTTTTCTAAATCTTATGCATACACACCACATATTGTTCCACTGTATATGAAGACTCATGTTTTGTATTAGTGAATACTAAATTTGGATTTGTCCTTGGATCCTTGACTCTATGATTATCATTAGTTCTATCATTGAATGTTTTTATAATATTGTCCTCAAATATGAATGTAACTCACTTATTAGGTGCATTCAATATAGACTCCATTTGTTGTAACCGTTGTTGACCTAGTGTGGCATGTGATTGGTCTCTTGTTAGTGTGTCCATAACCTTTGAGCCAAAAAAAACTTGTATTGTAATATGTCCCACTAATCCCTCATAATGTATGAGATGTTTTAATTCATCTATTATATGACCCAATTGTTGTTAAAATCACATTGTACATGTATTTGGATATTTTTCCATATCAATCTAAACTTCTTGTTGATGCCCATTCTTGATGTAAACTTAGATAGTCAAAATTTCCTTTCATGGATGCTTGTAATTTTTGCATGGTCTACCTTTTTACCAAGTTTTATTAGAAACCACCATAGGTGGATTCCATTATATCCGATCTTAATGATCCCTTAATTCTTAAGTTTTTGAATCTATTGTGGCAATGCTCAATAATTATTTGTTTCATGTCCAGTGATCCTATGGTAATCAAAATATGCTTTGCCTTCTTGATTTTATAATCGACCCATAACTTTATGTCTAGTAGCAGGTAGAGGAATCAATTTTTTTTCAAGTAACATGTGTAATATGATGTTTAGTGTATCTTGAATATTGGTCACTTGCAATGTTATAGAAGGTTCTATATCCATGAACTTCACATTATTGACTAAATTTTTATCTACATTTACACACCTTTGATACAATGCACGATGAGAGTCTTATTGTATCTCGATCATGCTTGATTTTACCTAAAAAAAATTAATGGTACACTTAGCATATGAAGCCCCTATTTTAAGTTTATATTGAAACAATTAGTTGCATCTCCAACATTTTGATTGTGTTGCATTATCATATTTCATTTGTCCACATTAGATTGTTTTTCAATATGAAATTTTTATTTATCAATATTATTTGTATATGAATTATCTCAATACTTTCCTAGACTGATATGTGTAAACAAGTCATGAGACAAGTAATCATCAGGATCATTAGGTGTAAAATTTAGATTGGCCAGATACTTATCTATATTAGATGACATTTACTTATCATCATCATCATTGTGATTGATTTTTGTGAATATATGAGCCAAATCCTATGAATTGATCAATCTAGGATTATTTGGTATTGTCTTTTTTGTTGTTTGGCACTATCATGTGTTTGTTTCATTATCTCTACATTGATTGACACATTTGTAATTGGCTATTTCTCATTTAATTTGCTCGATTATCCTACCTCATATGTATTTATTTTGCCTGGTAGGATAATCTATGGTGGAGGAAATATGGAATAATGAATAGAATGTAAATGTGAATTACCTTAAATATTAGGTTGCAACATTTTTTAATATTTGAAGGGATTATTTAATGTAGGACATGTATACAAATTTCCACTATGCATGAATTTTAAACATTTATGTAGTGTAGATGGTATTTCTTCCATAGCATATATTTATTTTTGACACAAGAATAATTTATAGTGTAGATGATTAGAGATGACTTAAAACATGGTAGTCAATAAATTTGGTCATATTATCACATCTAATGATATTTTTCCAAGTACCTAGTGTAGAATATTATCAAATCCTCTTATGTTTTTATCATTTTTTAATAGTATCCATATTGACACCCAATGTTTATAGGAATGTTATGTTCTAAATTTTTAACCCTTAACTATTATCCACTAACACCCTCTTAACTCCATTGTTTAATGCTTTTGCTTGAATGACTAGTGTAATATTATGTTCTATTATATGTTTGGTAGGAAAAACTTCATTTTGAAAGTAAATCATCTCTTCATCACTCTTTAATATGTTCATAATGGAATCAAAATATTTAGTTTCTAAATCATTTTTAAAACTTGTATCATGTAATGCATCATATAGGATATCCTCCTAGAGGGATGACCTATTTAGGAGTTCAAGGATAGAAATATTTGATTTATTATTATTTAGTTGATCAATGATATCATACCCTTTATTTTGATTTGGTTGGCCTTGTGGGAGGTGGATGGGGAGTAGGAGAAACATGTTGACTACTTATATTATGCAATGCATGGTGGGGCATCCAACCTCTTTGTGTAGTGACAGGATAGACTGTAGTATCCAAAATAAGCCTTGGGATAATAATGGGGGTGTGATGGTAGTTTTCATGACCTTGAAGTATATGGGGATGAGGAACAGAAGGAGTCATGCATGCCTTTTGATGACTAGTAGTAACTAGAATCAACTTGGATTGAATATTTAGACAATATGAATCACTAAGGAGAGTTTAAGATTCTTCATGATTAATTTTAATCTTGTAATTATTGCACCATGATTTCACCCTTTTGATTACATATTTTTTAAATATACTATGTATTTCATGGAAGTAGCATTTAATGATTAGAATCATAGATTTATTTTGAAAATATAAACTATGTATATCCATAATAGTCATTAGTGATTTATGTGAGAGGGGAAATCAAAAATTAGGTCTAAAATTTTGTCTTAAATATAGAAATTTGAAACCCTATAAATAAGTATGAAGCCCTAAGAAAAACTTAGGGTTTTACGGGCTCAATATGAGGATTGGGTTCACCAATATGTTTTACTTTAGTTTGTATTAATGATCTAAACAAACATAAAACTATAAATATTCAAATTGTATAAAGTATATCTAAATTACGTAGATTTGAATGTAAAAGTAGATGTTCAATCCCACTTTACTATTTATATAGATTTATAATAATATTAGGATACTTAGCTTGTTATTGCTCTGTTAGAGCCTGATATTGTGCATAAGTGGCAGAAAGTGCTGAAAATGGATTTGGAGCCACTCGAATTTGGACATTGAGTGTCTGGACCTGCCTGGATGAATATGGTAGTGGTTTGATGCTATGGTAATTGAAGGAGTCTATTCTCTATTTAAAATGTCCATGTGAGTTGTGTTGAACTATTTTGACATATCCCTCCACCTAATTCTAAACCATTATTCTATGCAATATCATAAGCTCAATATTATGCGCAAGTCCATAATTTTTGCTCTTCACCTTAAAATCCTATCTTTATTTTCAACACTAGGTTTACCTAAAAATAGGTTGGAAAAGATGGGTTGAGATGAACCCAACCACTGCCCCTCTACCCCCCACTCCCTATTGAATGGTTGAGCATTGTATACATTTCAATACTCCAAAGAAGGATCAAATCACATGTAATTATCCTGCTTAGCTGTGTGCACAATAATGAGTCACTAGTATTGATGCAACCTATAACTTGGCTTTCGACACTTGAAAATATGTAAACTTGAATTGGGTGTAGGTTAATCAAATTTGATTAGGTCCTAATCCTTTGAGATGTTTTTGATTTAGAATCTTTAGGTTGTTCCTCTCAATGTGCAGATGATATAAGTCCTCTTGATAGGTGTTATTTAGATACTTTCTAGATAGGAATAGGCTTAGGCCTAGTAGGTTTAAATATGTGACTCTTTTAGTAACTTTTTATGTCACATGTGAAATGTGTTGGTTGGCCCGTAGGAAAGATTTAAATTTAGTAAAATGACTATTACAAGGTGTAAGGATGGATCCAATTCTAATGGATGAATACGGTAGCCATATACAACTAATTCTAAATGGGGATATCTGAGGTATAGGAACTAGTGATTTTATAATCAAGAGACACTTTAGTTAGGATAATAATCAAGTTAGGCACAAACTCGGAAATTCCTATAAGTGATTGATAGCAAATCAAGAAATCCAAGCCCGTAGATAGGTGAATGACTAAGGAGTATGGATAAGAGTCATATATGTACACAAAATTCATGTATGGTAAAGATACATCAATACTAATGTTTTCAAGTGTCTAATACCAAATTTATGTTTCTACATTTACATCCACATCTAATAAAGGATATTGTTTGATCCACCATAGACAACATTCTTAGATTGTGTGAACTTTTTAACCTCATATTTTTTCATTCAATTGAGAAATAAAATATATTTTCATAATTTTTTTCCATAAACCTTTATTCATTCTCATCTTTGCATGTTTCCTTTCATTATTCTAAAAAATGAAACCTATTCGATCCCTACACTATAGTAAGATGTTCTTAAAAAATAAAAATATGTCATGATTTCATATTCATATTTAATTTCTTAAAGTATAAATAACCCCAAGTATTATAAAATCATTTCAATGAAAATTCTAGGGATTGTAAAGATACATGTAATTTTTTCAAATTTGGATTAAATTTGGTGACATATTATCTTGATTTAATTATTTATTTTTTTAATATTTTATTTTCCTTATTTATATGTTATCAATTCATGTAACTATTATATTTACAAAAAAAAAATCAACAATAAAATTGTGTTTGTTAATGCTTGTAAAAAACATAGTGTTTTTTTCAACAATCACACTTTACATTGTGTTAATGGTCTATTATGTCTAATTAGTTGCACCCAAAAAATAGTCACAACATGGGAACTCTTGTCAATGTGGGGGTGATATTGCAAGAGATCTTCCAAAGACAACTAGGTATTCTTCCTAATCTTAATGCTAATCTACCTAACTAAATTTATTCTTAATTCAAGAAAGCTAGCTTTGAGAGGGAAAATGGAAGAGGAATGCTCAAAACAACATAAGGGTAGTGATCCACCAGAATAACAAGTGGGTTGATTCCCTATCTTAACAAACATCGAGATATTAATATACAAGAAATGAATTAAACCTGACTTAAAGAAAGTAACTACAAAGGGAAATATGAAATTTGTATGTGAGCATGGATTTGCAATAGTAAGACTATAACTAGTGGGCAGACAAATAAAAGCCACAATAGCCTTCATCAATTATATAAAATATGCACAAACATATTAAATTTAAATTAATAAGAGGGCTCAGAATAATCTTACATAAAAAATTACAGAGGCCAACTAATAAACATAGCAAGGACTTTGATTAAAGTCCAAAGAATCAACTCTCTCATTCAAATGAGTTATTTATAATTTATAAGGAGGAAAGAAAAATAATAATTAAATATTATTTATTGATAAGTACATGAGTAGAGGAAAACCCTCAAGTATGTCTCCTTTTGTAGTCATTGAATTATATCTAAGTAGCTTGGCTCAATATCTCTCATGATGTGGCTCTTATTACCCCTCCTTCATGCTAACTTAGTATGATCCCATTAAAGCATCTTGTGTACCCAACTGGTTTACTTGGAATAACCCATGACATCTTTATGAACTCTACCCATCTATCTCAATTTTTCCTATTTTATAAAAAGGGCAACTCAATGGCCATTGCCTTGTGGATAATAGTTTGATGAAGTGTTTAGATAAATTCCATGTTGGAAAATCCATTGGCTGATCCTAAATCCCATAAAAGCCATCACATTATCAGAAATAATAGTTGAAGTAACTTCAAATCTAGTAAGCAAACCTTCATAGAAATTTAAAACATTGGTTTCATTTCCTTCTTTCAATGCCACAGCTTCTATCCAACGTGTGAAATAATCTGTAGCAGGTAGAATCCATTTATATCCTAAACTTGAAGGAGGATTTATGAAACCAAAAAATTCCAATCCCCATTGGATAAAGGGTTGATCCAATGCAATTTATTAAAAAGGTAAAGCTGCAAGTTTCAATTTTCCCACAAACATAACACATTATTTGCACTTCCTTACCCATGCATGGCAATCACTAAATAAGCTAGGCTAATAGTATCCACCTCTCAAGACCTTAAGGGCTGTAGTTCTTATGGAAAAATGTCCTCCACCATGTCCATCATGGAGTTTTTCAAGCAATCTCTAAGTTTGGCTTAGTTGTATACATCTTAGCAATATACCATTGATATCTTTCTTGAACAACACACCATCAGTAAGCAAAAATGGAATTGACTGCAGCCTAAAATATCTTCTTTTTGAAGCACTTAGATGAGAGGGATAAATACCATGTTAGAGATAGCTTACCAAGTCATGAAACCAGCTAGAAGGTGAGGTATGAACAGCTGCAATCTCTTCATTATTTGACACCAAAATAGCCTCATTAGTCTCTTGCAAGTCTTGACCTAGGTGCTCACACAAGTCCTTTACCTCTAATCAACTTTGTGACCTTAATTTCCACATCATACTCCATTACCTTGGTTATCCAAGCAACTCTCTTCTCATTTATATCCTTGTTCAAGAGAAACTCTTTGATGCTTGAATGGGAAACCAAATGTATCTTATTATTAGACAAGTGTCTAAACTTCTTAAGAGATCTTATAACTGAAAGGACATGTTTCTCAACAAAAAAATACCTTGTTTCATACTTTTCTAAACCTTGACTAAATAAGGTTATTGACTACTCTAAAGCCTCATTACTTTGTTGCATGAGAATGCTTGAAATGGTTTCCATGTTAGCATATGTATACAAAATAAAATCCTTCATGAAATCTAGATTTATAAGTGTAGGAGCACTAGCTATGGCCCTCTTAATATCTTCAAAATTGTTTACTCCTTTGGACCAGTGGAAGCCCTGATCCTTATTTAATATGGTCGTAAGTGGCTTTACTAAAATGGCAAAATTTGAAATATATCTCTTTATAAAGTTAATTTTTCTGAAGAAGCTTTGCATAGCCTTTTTGTGCTTAGGCAAGGAGAGTGAAAGAATGGATTCAATCCTTTCAAAATGTATGCTTAAACCATGCTTTGAAATATGTCCAAGAAGCTTACCTTCATGAACCAAAAAAACACATTTTTTGGGATTTAGAGATACCCCAAATTGTCTACACCTTTCAAACACTTAATTGAGATGAACCATGTGATCTTCTACATTCTTTAAAAACATTGTTATAACATCCAAATAAATAAGTACAAACCTGTTAAGAAGGCCTTATAATGTCATACACATGGCTCCTTAAAAGGTTGCACTAGTATTAGATAAACCAAACGGCATCTTTCTGTATGCAAATGTCCCCCACTTGGTTGTGAAGGTTGTCTTAAATTGGTCCTCTTCTTTGACCAAAATCTGATTATAGCCACTATATCCATCCAACAAAGAAAACCTCTCTGAACCTGCAACAAGTTATAAAATTTGTTCAATTGATGGCAATTGATAATGATCTTTAAGTGAAGCCATGTTCAAATCATGAAAATCAACACACAAATGAATCTCACCATTCTTCTTCCATAACAGAACAAGGTTTGCCACCTAAGTTGAGTTCTTGATTGAAAATATAATAGTTAATTCTATGAACTTGTGAAGCTCAGCTTTTATCAAAGGCTCAAGCTTAGGATTGATTGGCCTTTGTTTTTGTCTTAATGGTTTAGTCTCCTCCTCTAACTCAATGGTGTGTTGAGTCAAAATTGAATCAAATCTCTTGAGATCACTATATTTCCATTCAAATATATCAGCAAAACTTGTTTATAACTCAATGAAAGCTTTCTTTTGTGAAGGAGTGCATACCTTACCCAACTTCAAAATCTTACTAGTTGTAATCTCTACATTGGCATAGTGATCTGATTTTGTTGACAAGGATGACTTCTCTTTCCTTAGCTCATCGTCACCACTACAAATATTCTTAAGTGTGACCAATCCCTTAGGCTACTTATTTGTTTTAAGTTGCACAATCTAATCACCATACTGTTGTAAATGCTTTGCTTAGTTTCTTAAAAAAAATTCAGCCTCTTCTTGCAAGAATCTCACAATTTGATTGTCATCTTCAAACACTTGCCAATTCTCATGATTATATGGAACAAAGGGCCTTACAAACACCTTTATATGTGACTAAATTTTCTCACTTTTTATATCATTTAGAATGCTAAATTGGGACCCAACAATAGCCAATCTATTAGCATTTTTATTCTCACCTCTTGGTATTGCCTGAATATTAAAAGCTTGAAAATATTCAATTAAGTCTCATATTCTATGTCTATAAGACTTAAGCAATAAAAAATTTCATACATTTAAACCTTTTACTTGGTAAACTATAAGTTCACTATCACCAAAAATCTGTAAGGTGTTGACTTTCATCTTTTTAGCCCACTACAAACCGTGAACTAGTGCTTCATACTCAGCAACATTGTTTGAATAGCCAAACTGAAATTTAATAAAAGAGAAATACCTTTGCTTCATTGGAGAAACCAACATCATTCTAGCTCCAATTCTATGTTTATTTCTTGATCCATCAAAGTACAATTACCACAAACCTTCATTAGACTCATCTTCTTTGACCATGGCTAGAATTGGTGCATCATTCTCATTAAATTAATATACACCAAGTCCTTTAATCATCTTGTAAGGATCATGTTCATGCAAAGTGGAAGCCCACTCATCAAGGAAAAAAAAATTTAATCCATCCAAAAGTGATTCACTTTCTACTTCATTAGCTTCTAGTACTTCATCTGAGATGATACAGTTAGTATTCACAACACTTGGCATATATGGATCCATATGAAAACATGCAATCAGTTTAGAATAAAGTGTTACCTTGGTACCATACCTAGTTTTAAACATTAAGTAATTCCAATTAGTTGATAAGTATCCCCCAATTTTTGAGGTGAAGTCCCTTGAAAAGCACATAGCAAAGTAAGGAGGCAAGTCTACCACAACAACATCCTACTAAATAGTAACATTAGGACAAGTATGTAATGTCAATTTTAGATCTTTAATGATGCCTACTGTCTCTATTGGTGACCCATCCAATTACAATACCACTTTAGTGTTTGGCTCATAAACAAGTCCAAGCTTTTCTGCAATCTATTTAGGCATGATTGTACTACTAGCTCCACTATCCACCATATAATTATGAACCAAAGTATCACCTACTATCAAAAAAAGGTAAAAAGGATGAGTTTTATTTGATTTTACCTCAATTTTTTTGACCTTTTCATATTATTTACTTGTACCTATTTCTTTACTAGTTGATCCAAATTAGTTAAGATAACACTTTTCTCAACCAGTTTTGGAGACAATTCGAGAGCTAAAAGCTCTTGAATTAGCTTATCCTTTTATCCTAAAATGAAAAGAAAATCCCACATGATAATGTTGATGTTAGACTTCTTTATATGATCTACTATACTAAAATGAGATCCACTAACCTTTGTTTGTACCTTTTGAAGCACTGGTTGTTCATGAACTAGAGGTAGTTGATGAACCTTACCAACCTCTATATTTTAATTAATCTGAGTTGTAGGGATAGCAAGTTGCTCTTTTGTACTCTTAAAAATAACCCTAGGAGTACTTGAAGCATTTGTCATCTCTTGAGCCTCTTCAATGGCTCTTATTTTATCTCTAGTTATAGTTACAATTTAACCACTTGATTTGTTAGTTTCAACACCTTGAGTAAAAGCAACATGATCAACTACTTTCAAATTTACATTAATGGCATCAAGTTACCCTTAAACTTGATGAGTCTTTCCTTGTGATTCCAAACCTGTATCTTGGTACTGACGTCCTGAAAAAAAACTCTTCTTGTGTCATTTGTGGCATAGTGATGTTCTGTGATACCAAGGCTTGGTTTTGAGCATCATTGAGAGTTGAGGGCTACCAACATGAATCCTGCATCAAGTTGTTTTGAGGTGGGGTGGTAATAATAGCCTTTGAATTATAAGGAATATTAGGATCAAGGGTAGCATATGGCTTAGCTGGAGTTATGGTTCCTTGTGCTTGATAAGGTGGTATATTTTTTATGAAACCCTGATAAGGAGGACTTTGATATTTGAAGGGCTGATAGGTGCTTTGATTTTGCTATTGATAAGGCCTATTAGACTGAAATTATTGCCTCTTGAGTTGTACTATTTCATTCCCAAAGGATTGAATCAAACTTTTTAACTCTCCTATCTCACTATCTTGACTAGTATGGGCTGCAAATTGAATTTGAAGTGATGGAATATGAGCTAAAGATAGGATTTGAGGAACTTGAGGGGTTGGTACATAACTTATTTCTAGAAATATAGGCATTAGAGGTCTTGAAGAAAGCTTGTCAGCATGTATCAAATTATTTTCTACCCTTATTGCAACCTCATAAGCATCTAGGAAAGTAGTACCACCCATTGACTATATCATCACACTAATGTCAGAATTAAGAGCTTTCAAATAGTATAAAAATGCATATTCAGGGGATGGCCTTATCAACACAGGTATTCTAGTCCATGTCTCTTAGAATCTAAGGTTAAAATTAGATAAGAACTCATGAGGAGCCCTTGTTATAGTGGTCAATTGCTCAATTAAAGATAGGTGATCATATTTGTCCTTAAATTGCTTGACTAAGGCTGCGCCCAAATCATCCCAGGTAGAAATGGAATTTAGTGGGAGATTTTTATACCATTGTAATGATTTTCCTTTGAAGGAGGTAGCAATAAATCTAATATCAACATTATCCTCAACAACATTATGGATTGAACAGAGATTAGCCACATCTTGAATATGCTTAATAGGGTTTATTTGATTTTCTTCTGAGAAGAATGGGATGCTCTTGAGGGTAGACATCAGAATGTCATCAAACTAGACTAAATTTAGTGGGCTACCTCTATTGAATAGAGCAAACACTTGGTTTTTGATGGCCATTTGGGTAGTGGGGGTTGTATTAATTAGAACAGTAGGATGACTAGGAGGCAAATACTATTTTTGAGGATATGGTTTTGCCCTCCTAAATCTTGATATCTTATAAGATATAAATTCAAAAGGAATACCTTTACTTGTTGACTTTATGATAACTTTTGACATGAAAGAGCTACCTGAATGATGTTAAGAACTCTACAACTTGAAGAATCTTTAGCTTGTGATGAAGATGAATATTCTCATCTCCTGCAAAACTTTTCTTCAGCTTCAAACTTCTTTAGATTTGCAAAAGATATCTTTGTTGGTCCCACTAGATGTGCAAAAATTGTTGTCAATCAGACTTGCACCAATGTAAAATTAGTTTTAGGCCTTCATAATTTGTTGAAACATGGAAACAATCCTAGGTTGTAGGTGACCTAATTAGTGGATTGAATCTTTAGATTCTAAGGGCTAACTCCCTTTGGTATATCAATTAGGATCTTTTCTCTATGCTACAAACTACCAAAAAAAGAGAGAAACTTGAATGAAAATCCTATTCAATGATGGTGATACACCTATATTTTTTTACTGATCCACTCAATTTGAGATCTTAAGAACACTGATTTAAACAAGAAAAGGGATGAACTTTCAACTCTAATTGACCAATATGCATAAGTATTTTACAAAAATGTTCTATCTGGTGTTCCAAGCTTGAGGGAAATGAAATAATAGGCCTAATTTAAGAGACTAATCAACCACTTATATCTACTATAAACTCAGCCAACAAACATCAAACATAAAACATGATCTACATAAACTGATCAACTGTGTTGCTAGGTAAGAACCAAGACTTAACAAGGAAGAGAAATTCTATCACTTGTGAAAATCATGGACATAGACACACTATACCAGCATTCTGAAAAATAAAAGTATCCTATTAATCTGAAAAAAATGTTACAAAACTCAATCTTTGATAGAATTTGATCTTTCCAAAAGAGGGATACAATTCAAGGCTTAAAATCCAACTTATATAAAAATATATACAACAGCCAAGAGTTTGGCATTGAAAAAAGAAGAGGACAACTTCCACTTCAGCCTAAGTTCAATTTGTGTTATCATAGCCTTCTAAATTTGTCTTTTTCTTTGCATGAAAACACTTTGGTGTTGAAAAATGGATGATGGGCTCAAGCTTGGGTTTTTCTTTTTCATGCATGAAATCTACATCAACTTTGGATGTATTGACTTAAGCTTGAATCGATTTGAAGCTAAGTTGGAATGTTTGAAAGGCTTTCCTTTGCATGAAATCAATGAGTAGATGTGGCACTTGATAACCAGTCAACTCTATAAATTGAGAACAGTCAACTCCACATCTGAAATTAGAACTCTGCTTGAACTGTTGGAACATTTGAAAGGCTCAAATTAAGAGTGCATGCATGATATTTATGTTAAGCTCTCCAACATAAAGCTCCTTGAGTCCTTCATGTAAATGAGTCTCTATTTTCAGAACTGAAGGTGTCGTGTTTAAAATGGTTATACATCTTGGACGTGTCTAATCTTGTTTGGACCACTTTACATGTTGTAGAACATGTTAACCTATTCATTGGCTATTGGAATCTCTTATATTTTTTGGTTTTTCATTTCTATCTATTATATTCCTTCTATTTTTCTATGTATTTTTTGTAGACTTTTTTTCTGCATGTATTTGTCTTGGGCTTATTCCTTGAACCATTTCATTTAGACTTATTCTTTAGACTTTCTGAAAAGTCCTTTCACCTTTTTGGGAATGGTCAATTTCTTTGTGAAATTCCTTCAAACAAAAAGCCTGAAGGAATTCCTTCTTTCGAATTGCCCTTGGGATTTTAAAATGTCCCTTTCTCGAGGGACAAAAACCCTTCAGATTTCCCAAGTGGACCTTTTTGTAGGGACTCTAACCCTTCATACTTTTGTAAAAGTCCTTCAGCCTTTTTGTTAAGACCTTTTCCAAAGGAATTATTTTAGACAATTTGTCTAAAGAAATTCCTTCAAACTTTTTGTCATTTGAATTATTTCAGGCCCATTTCCTTGTTTATTTTTTTTATTGGGTAAATCTTTTGAAAGAATTCTTTCAGATAATTTGTCCCTCTTTTTCCCTTTGACTGGTCCTCGAGCAATTTTCTCGTAGGAATTGCTAAGTGTCCCTCCCAATTGGTCCACTTCCTTCAGACAAAAAGTCTGAAGGAATTATATCTTTGAATTTTGTCTTTCACTTTCCCCTTGGCGTTTTGACAATGCCCCTAGAGCTTTTTGACAAGCCTTTTGGGATTGTTATAAATGTTCCTTTGACAAGAAAAAGATCCTTTTGAAAAAATTGTATGGTCCACCTTCCCTTCATATTTTTACAAATTTCACTTCGGATTTCTTTGTAAAGTCCTTTTCCGAAAGCTACTAACCCTTCATATTTTTTGTTTCAAACTTTCCCGAAGGGAAGATACCCTTCAAAATTTTGTAATGAACCTTTTTGAAGGGCACATACATTTCAAGATTCCCTGAAATGAACCTTCTCAAAGGGAACATACCCTTTAATATTCCTAAATGGACTGTTTCCTTTCCTTTAGGCAAAATGTCCAAAGGATTTGAACCTTTCTTTTCCTTTTCAAGTTGCCTTTCAGACTTTTCCAAGTGGCCCTATCAAAATTTTTGAAAATTCCTTTAAAGTTCTTGAATTTGTCCCTTCAGATTTTTTACAAAGGTCCTTTCAGGATATTAACATGTACCTCTTGCCCTTTAAAAATGTCCCTTTTAAATCCTTCAGAAAAATTGAAATTGTCCCTCAAGAAAATTGAAATTGACTTTTCCGTGGGAAAAGAACCCTTCAGAAAAGTTGGAAAGAGCCCTTCAAAAAATTTGATAAGCCTTTTGCCTTCTAAAATGTGCCTTTCAATGTTTTTGAAAAGTCCTGCATGTGAAATCCCTTCGAATTTTTTTCATCAACCTTGGAACTTTTGGAAAAGACCCCTCAGAATTTGACAATGGCCCTTCAGGATTTTTATAAAGAACCTTCCCAAAAGTTGAAATGGCCTTCGGGTTTCTTCTAAAATGACTTACCCTTTTGAGAATAACCCTTCTTATAAAACCTAAAGTCTTTCTTTAATATTTACTCATTTCAATTTTTATGATCAACATGTGCTCTTTCAAAGCAAACTAGCATGGTATGTAGAGCTTCAAATGATAAGGGTGACAATTTCTTGACCTATAGAGTCAAAAATTGTCAATAGTAGTGATGCATAAGAATAACAAGTGGGTTGATTCCCTATCTTAACAAACATAGTGATATCATTATACAAGAAATGAATTGAACATGACTTATAGAAAGTAAGTGCAAAGGGAAAGATGAAATTCATATGTGAGCATGGATTTGCAACAGCAAGACTATAACCAGTGGGTAGACAAATAAAAGCCACAATATCCTTCATCAATTATAGAAAATATGCAAAAACATATTAAATTTAAATTAATAAGAGGGCTCATAATAATCTTACATAAAAAATTGCAAAGGCCAAATAATAAATATAGCAAGGACTTTGATTAAAGTCCAAAGAATCAAGTCTCTCGTTCAAATGAGTTCTTTATAATTTATAAGGAGGAAAGCAAAAAAAATAATTAAATTTTTTTTATTGATAAGTACATGAGTAGAGGAAAACCTGCGATTGCATGTCTCCTTTTGTAGTCATTGAATTATATCTAAGTAGCTTGGCTCAATATCTCTCATGATGTGGCTCTTAGTACCCCTCCTTCATGCTAGCTTAGTATGATCCCATTAAATCATCTTGTGTACCCAACTGGTTTACTTGGAATAACCCATGCCATCTTTATGAACTCTGCTCATCTATCTCAATTTTGCCTACTTTATAAAAAGGGTAACTTAGTCAGCATTCATCCTTTTCTTAAACACTAGAATGGATTTATAGAATTACCTTAGTCATTAAGCATTCTTATCTAAGTTGGTGAAGTTTTTAGGTACCTACTAGAGGCATGTAGCTCCAACCAACTTTATCAATTTATATCAAGTAAAATACTTCTCCTACAGATTAATATTGACTTGAGTTTGAAAGCTCTAATAAATAACTTTCCATTGGGTTATTTTTTGAATAAAATGATGAACTATAGCAAGAGATAATTTTGCAATCAATTGCTTGTATTTCCTATGTTTTCTTCATGTTTGATCAAACGATGTGAGATTAGCATTGGAGGGTTGATCTAAAAACATGAGATCACTTCAAAATGTTGGTGTCAACATTTTTATTCAACATATCTCACATCATTGATTAGTACTTGATTGGATGGTTGGAGGGTCTCATTATTTTGGAGAATTATCTAAGGTTTGAGATTTTTAATAAATTAGTGATCGAACAGGTATAGATTAGCATCATGAGCTTGATCTAATGGCATAATATCTACTAGTATATCCTTATCATGTAGCTCACATTTTCCATGGGTCTCCTTGGAATTTTCAATTCTTTGTGGGTCCATTCCTATGTAGCTTTTGAGCTTATAGCTTAGTTCCTTAGATTGAATGGGTAAAAAATAGTAGATCAATAGAATGAGGGATTTTGATCAATGTCATCACCCACATTAATTTATGCAACTCATATTATTGGATGAACTAATATCAAATGGCGTGATATTAGCATTAAAGGCCTTTGTTTTTAGCTAAAGCAGATAGTCGTATGCTTTGAAATTTGAATCAGCTAAGGCAAAATAATAAAATCAAAACTGATTATATGTTTACTTACTCTCTGATAATAGGTGGCTTGATTGAATTCAAGCAAGAAATCACCTCAATTTTTTATCTTTAGAAATTTCTTTTTCTGCTTTGGAGATTCGTTATTATTTATAAAGCTTATGACATTTTAGGTTGTTTGTCAAAAGAGCTTGAAACATGTCTTACTAAGGGTGGAATTCATTCAACATTTGTGTGGCTCTCGAGGGAAGCTTGTATGTATAAATACTCAAATTTGATTTTATATGACATACTAGTCTTGTGACAAATACTAATCATGGCTCAACTCTTCAGTTCATGACCTTTTCATTGTCATAAGGCTCACGTATGCCATCTCACTATGCCTAATTTTTTATCCTATAGTCTGACCCTCATATTATGATGACCCTGTATCTCACAATTTACATAAAACCTTATTTATATCCTACTTAGGCAGTTACATATCCTCAACAATAATTTACCCTGTAAGGCACTACCATCTTGATTAGAACATTGGCATAGATGCTAGTGTCCCAAATTTGGTAATAGTGTCCCTGTCTTCCAAATAATTAAATTTATAAATATTTCAACATGTATGGTTTGGCCTATGTGTTTTCTTTAACCCTCTTGTGAGATCATTTTAAAATTTGTGGTATAAATACAAATCAAAACCCATTAATTATAAAACTTAAATAATATCATCAAGCACCTCTCAACCTCACACTACACTAATAAAAATCACTTGCACACCTGAGTTATACTACCCTATTCTTCCCTATTTCCAAATAAATCATAATATCAATCTTATTACAAATATGAATCATTCAAAGAGAAGTTCATGAGAAATATTTGTCAAGTTACAAGCTAGCTAACTAGATGTATGCACATATAGTATATTACAAAATTGCTCACACATAAGCCCACATAAGGGGGAAAACTACATTAGTCTGAGGCCCTATTCAGAGTATATGGCTATATAGGAAGTTTTCATTGACAAAAGGGTCTTTGATGTCAACTCAAATTCACTTGAACCCACTAACCTCTATTTTTCAAAATGGCATGCCATGTTGGAGGGCCTAGGGTTTTGAGCAAAATATTGATTATGGGAACATATGTGTATGATTTGAATTGATAACCTGCAAGGTGATATTAAACCCTAAAAAGTGTAAATGGTTGTTCCAAAAATGAGTTTGTACATTGAGTTAGACAAAAGCATTGAAACTAGGATAAAAGCATCGATAATAGTGTCTAGATTTTGGTTGTAGAATCCAAACTGATAGAAATTTAATTTCTAAAATATAATGAATCAAGGTGGAACATTAGTCTAGCTTTTTTTGCACCTATAATTTTCATATTTGCCTTTACACCATGTAATAAGCTAAGTATATTTTCTCCTTTGTAATCCAATTTTTAGAATATTATTTAGCATTGTACTTGCCTATATTAATCATATTCTTAGATTCAGCATATTCATTAGAGTATTATAAATCTAAATTCATTTAATTGTCCTACTTTTAGAATAGCTTTCTCCATAGTCAATTAGGTTATTCTCCCCTAACTCTTTCCAAAAAGGGTAAAATAGTCGACTAATCTTTGAATCCATATACATCATGTCCCATCCATTGGATAAGGAGTCAATGTGAATATATTTTGAATCTTGAAAGCCCCTTAAAATTTTATATTTCAAAATAGTCTTACTTTGTAAATAACTAAGGAACATGTAAGAGTTTAAAGAACATTCCATGCAAAGTTAGGTTCATCTTCTTCATATATGCTCTAAATTCCCATTTTATTCTTTGCTTCACACAATAAGGCTATTATCAAGTTTAATAAAACTATATCTTCATGACTTCTTTCTTCCCTTGATTTATGTGCCATTTTTTTTGCTTAATCACATCACTTTTGTTTTTACATCTTTTCAAGACATTCAAAACAAGTGTATAAAAGACATATGCGATCAAAATTTTGAACTTATTCATTTTCATTTAGACTTTTAGATTTCGTGTTCCCTATGAAATTACTCTTGATTTCATAGCCATCCTTTTTATTTTACAGTGACCTGATTTCTTTGAATGGCATCCTTTCCAAATTGACACATGTGTTAATCATTCTTTAAAATATCTCTTCAGTTTGTCCTTTTTTCCTTGCATTCAAATTGGATTCATCTAATTTACCCTTGGGAAAAAAATTTGTCTTCAAAATGGAAGGGGTGGATGAGAGCTTCATATGCCACATATTGGAAACTATTGTCATGGATGGTTTTAAATTTATTGCATAGAGTCCTTTGGTTATTTGTAGTAAATTTCATGCTAGATTTTCCATGATAAGCCCAATTTTCTCCACTTATCAATTAGTGGTTTATCATTTGTTCCATTTTCATGTTTTTCCTTATGTAATTAACCTCAAACAGCTTTGATCTATTCATAGGTCATATTGTTCTCCCTGATATGATTGAAAGAACACTCCATTTGCTTCATCTTGCTTTTGAAGCAACTCTTCTAGAATTGGGGATTGATCTCTTTATTCTTGTTCCTATAACTTCTGCACCTATTCCTCTAATACCTATTGTTACTATTTCTCCAAATTCCATTTCTCATACTATGTTTTTCAATCACCATTGGCTCAATCTCAATCCTCATAGTGATTTAAGGAAGGGGAAGAAGAAGGCTCAATAAATTTTACAACTATTAAAATGTAAATTTTGTAACTATCTATATATCTCTTTCTAGAATATAAATATAACATGTGCACACACGCATACGTGTGTGTGTGTGTGTAATGTGTATCTTTCATACTTGTTAATGAGTGAGGGGCCCTATAGATCCCCTCTTGTTTCTTTGAATCATGTGTCTATGCTTTCAATGATTGGATTTATTACTTATGTACTTATGTTTATTTTTGTAATTGCTACAAAGCCAAACATGTTAAAAGAAACATCTAACTAGAAGATTCATACATTAGTTCACTTATGTAGAATGATGTTAAGCATCTTATTTCACTAAAAACAAAATATTACTCTAATAAATCTCAAAATGTGGTATTTAAACAAACCCAATAATTGGAATGGAAAAATATGTGTTTCTTTAATATGTTCTCCTAAATCTATTTTGGAAGCAACAGTGATCATTTCTAGATAGTAAATGAGGAGAATGAGAATTTTACTCAATTAAGTTTTGGCCTTCTTTGTAGACTCGACCTCTGTTTGAAAGGCACATCATATTTCTTAGTTATCTTCTTCATTTGACCCAATTGAATGTCTGAGTTAAGATTTTGCATATTTTAACTCTTATTTGTACTCTGATGTGACTATGACTAGTGGTTCTTGCTTCCTTTTCATAGTTCTTAAATAAGCTTAAAATATAACCAAACATCCCTTCATTAAAATATGGCTTGTGTGTTCCTTCCCTATATTGGGATCTTCTTCATTGTAATTGAGTCTTGTAGGTAGAACCTCACCCTATACTATTGTTTTGAAACCAACATCTCCTTGCTCTATAATATTGAAATACCCAAGAACAACTACTATTTTTTTGCAAGCAACACCGTTGGGATATTTACATGGGGTGACAGAATTGAGGTCCAATTTTTTAGGAGGAAAAAATATCTTGCCTTCAAGAAGGGCAAATTCTTGCTCAAAAACAAAGGCTACATCCTTCACTTGTGGGACTGAATTTTATAAATGAATAGTAGGATTATTTTCTTCTATAGACACTTCCATTTTTGGTTCAATCTCTTCATGATTATGCTCTTATTCATCATTAGAATTAGTCCATTATTATATTTTCACCTACTGGTCTTCATCAGCTTCTTTATAGTCTACCCTTGAATCTTTTGTAACCCCTACTCATATTCAAAAGATATGCAATCTTGGCCAAAATCAAAAAATAGATCCTCATAATTGTTAGAAGAGCTAGAATCATTCAGAGAAGAAGAAAGAATCATGAACTAAGTGAAACCTCATCAACAAATTTTATTTTTAAATATTCTCTTTCTTCCATCCCCTTATTTTACAAAAATTATTCCTCTACTTCTAAGGGTCTTGCAAGAATATGTTGTCATATGAGCTCTTTGAGAGGAGACTGTTTAATCATCCTCTCTAAGTTCTACAAAAAATATTTTTGGTCATCAAGCTTGTTGTGTTTTTTAATTTGACAATAAAGGTTACGAGTTTTGAAGATCCATAAACTTATTACAAAAGAGAGAAAGATGTGTCATTTACACATAAATGGGATGCCTCTACCAGTGGCAATGGGGTAGGCAAAACAAAACCAAGAGCAACATGCCAAAAAAATAAACAATTTAAACTGGACAGTTGTTCTAACTAATTGCAAACAACCAAGATGCACCCAAGCATGTTTCCTTGAAACATCCATAATAATCATCAATAAACAAAGGCCAGTATGACATTTTGCATCATTAAAACTAGGGTATTTTCCATAGATTTTTTAGCAGGCTTTCGTTTTCTTTATACCTTCAGCAACTGTCTTTTGTGATTCTTCTTGGAGTCCCTCCAAGCAAGGAGTTCCAACCTAGAGTCCCCCTGAGTGAAGGGTCATATAGGGGGGCTGTAACACTGCTTTTGTACCTTTTTCTTTTTTTGAATCTTAGTCCAACCTTTCTTGTCTTCTAAAATAACACAAGGATGGAATTTGTCTTCCGTTGTTGGGTCCTCAAATGGTTCTACCCTTAATAATTCCATTTTTGGGTTTTTTTGGAGGAGAAGGCTGAAGCAAAGGGGATAATCATGTTTGTGACTTTCCTTAAAGATATTAGATCTTTCATCAGAACATCTTCAAAATGAGGGGGGATTCTAAGGTCCTCATTTAGAACAGAGGATTCAATATCTTCCAAAGGTGATGTAGAGTCATCACTATCAGAATCATCTAAATCCTCTTTAGCATCCACCTGTAGATGGTTGAGGATGAAGTATTTCCACCAAGAGGACTCTTTTTTTAATAAGGGAACTACAATTTTTGGTCAAATAGCTTGTATTAAAGTAGCTACAATAGCGAAATCGTAAACCTTCATAATCCAAGGGTTGGGACCAAGAGTAGTCCCCAACTTGCAAAGTAATTTTTTAAAGAAGATTCTTAGAAGCATCAATATTTATCAAAATTCTAGCAAAAGTAATGTGGTATAACTTATCAGTATTTGGGTACATTTGTATATATTCACCTAGTGATTTACCACTATCCTTCAGGATGGATTCAGTCTAAAACTAATGAGGAAGATGAGGTAGGTGAATCCAAATGGGTTTTACATTAAGTGATTCTGTGAGGGGGTTGAAGGCAGAAGACCATTGTTTGATGACAAGCTTATTGTCTTGGTTAGCATTTTAAGGAATACATTCTTCATCCCATTCATAGAAAATATGGATATCTACCATTTTTTGTTCATACTTAGCTTTGGAATTTGTTAGGATTTGAAATGAGCATGCATTTAGATTATTGAAGTTCTCTATTATTCTTATATGAAGCTCTTATGGAGGCTGAAAATTATTGGGTTGTGGTGGGAATGATGGTTGCAATGATTTAGATTGAGGATCCTAGACATTATTATAGTAAGGCATGGGGATACTTGTGTAGATACTAAAATTTTGGATTAGATTCTTGTCAATGTCAATTTTGACCTACCTTCACCCTACATGACTTATGTGTACATATATGATTTTTATTCATTATTCTCTGACATCCACATGCTTTCCATAGGTCTGATCATCTCAAGTTTTTATCAACCACATATATGAATTCTCTAGTTTGTGCCAACTTATTTAATTATCATACTCAGATATTTCCAAATTAGTATTCATGCCTCATGGATATAATCATCAAATTCAAATAATACCGCAATTTTGATATCGTACAAACCTGATGGTTTCATCATGTGCCAAGTAACGGTCACATTTTAAATCCAAATCATCCATATGGGTTGGCCTATACATTTCATATGTTGATGGCATGAGAAATTACCCAAAGATTCTCGTATAAATAAAAAATAGGTCTAAACCTATTTCCTTATCTAACACTCATCAAGGAAACACCTATACACTTATTCATATTCAAATGGATTACCCTATTTTCTCCAATTTACCACTTAGTCACAAGGAGCAGGTTGTAACCAAGTTTAAAACATCTCAAATCCAAGCCAAAGTTGTCATTTTCCAAGTGTCAAGTTATATCACATGTTGCATACATTAAACGATCACTATTACACACATATACTTAACAAGGACAAATATATGTGGTTTGACTTCCCTCTTTGAAGTATTGGATATGTAGGAAGTTATTGACACATTAATTAACATTTATTACTAAAAAATGCACTTGTGACCATTATTTTATACGCACTGACCATTATTTTATATGCACTTAGCTCATGCCCAATTCCATGACTCTAAATTGTTATTCCTCTACCTCTATGTGGATTATCCTTACCCTTGAGCAACTTTGATACAAAACATTCTCATTCTTCACTCAAATCATCCTAAACTCACTTTCAGACTGATCCAAACTTCAAGTTTAGTTGTCTTTGCTCCTTAGACAAGGTTACCCCTTTGGGATTATTCTCCTCACCAGTAGTGTCTGAATTCGTCAGCTACTTCCTCCCACCAAATAACAGTTATTTGCTCAAATTCAAATTCACCAAATAGGTTGTCCCACACATTTTTTAATCCCTACTCAAATAATTTCCAAAAGGATCACTACAAATCCACATTTTATAACCATTTCTTCACTAAAGGTTCATATCAATAAAAAACACCAAAATATCTAGCTACACATTGATAATAAATCACATATTCTTCCCAATTCTAAGTACATAATCATATTAGCTCTGAGTTATGTATGAGTACACCTCCAAGATCACAATTCATTGTTGAAGCATTTAATCATACTAGGATTACACCAACAAATAAAATTACATCATTTCACACACACCACTGTAGCATTGGATAACTATGTGGAGTTTGATCTCTCTTTGGAGTATTGATATGTAGGTAGTGCTCAACACAGGATGTGTTGAGGTCGAGCACAACTTTAACCACTAACTCATTTTTCCTATTTATTATGTTTAGACTTCATGGCCTTACTAAGGTTCCAAGTGAAGAAGGCACGCAATGGTTTTTGCAATGAATCACATAGACAAAGCCAATAGGCAAAAGTGCACATGGTCAAGCCTTCATAGAGGGTTAAAACCCTACTACATGTTGCCATGCCTTAAGACATCAGCACAAGTCACCCCTATTTGAATAGTGCAGCCTTTTCCTAGATTCAAGTGAAACCCTATTCCTAATTCACAGTGTCATCATATAGTCACACAGTCAATTTCACAATCGCACTTACAGTCTTACACATGATTTATAGCTAAGTTGTTCTTATTTGGTACTTTCCTCATTTAGCATATTTATATATTTAACAAGTTTCAAATCAAAAATTCTTAATTTATTTTTTTTATTCATTCCAATTTTACTCAACAATTTGTCTAATTAAGATTAGAACTCTCTTAATCCCAAATTTGATAAAATATATTAGTGAACCCAATTGTTTTTTAACATCACCTAACCTTAGCTAACTAGACATATTGCTAGGGTTTTTGTTTTTCTTGGTGATTGCTTTCCTTACTTTGTTAGGGTTTCATATATTTAAGATTGTTAATAAATTAAAAAACCCTAATCAATCTTATTCAATGGATTCTTATAATTCTTTTATTATTCTTCATTCACATGAGGATTCCTTCATAGATGTTCATGATGCAAAAAATGATATATCTAACAGGGTCATGATGAATCAAATGCAATCTCTTCAAAATCATGTCTAATATTTGAATCCCAATCTTCCAAAAAGGGTTTATTCTAAGTATGGCTTTGTATTAAAATATTTTAAAAATATGGGGTATACATGTAATGAATTAGGAGGAAATGCACAAGACATTATTTACCCTATTGAAGAATCTACTCAGAAAGGTAAACATGGGTTAGGATATATGCCTAACTCAGAAGTTATGATTCCCAGTAAGTGTTCTCATTTAAAAATTTTCAAAGCAATGGAAGAAATTCAAAGTGATTCACTTCACACTAAAATGGTGCACTATAAAGGTAATCACTAGATGATTCATGAACAAACTACCAAATTGTTAGAGTGATTCACTTCACACATAAATGGTGCACTATAAAGGTAATCACTATAAGATTGATGAACAAACTACCAAATTATTTATACTAGTATAAATTGCTCATACTTTGATTAAAAGAGTTCTGGTTGATATTTGTCAAAATGAAAATATTTGCAATATCTCATTCTTTCATACATTCGCGGTTGATATGAATACAATGCAAGTATCAAATACAATAATTACTAATCAGATCAAGGGTTATGCCCACCAATTGGTACTATTTCAATTAATATAACATTAGGGCCTAAGACAGACCCTATTGTATTTAAAATCACAATTCATTCTACATCTTACAATTTACTCTTGGGTCTACCCTAGACAAGGGACATGGGGGCATCACCTTATACATTACATATGTGTCTTACATTTATACATCATGGACATCTATTTACATATCCAATGGATACTAATCTTTTCAGATACTTAGACTCACAAAAGGTTATTCCTATACATGATCAGCTAATACATAAACAAGAACAGTTCTAAAAAATACCAAATCCTCCATGAAGAGAGTTTACCAACTTGCAAAAAAATCCTCATACAATTTTACCAAAGTTATTGGAATGTAACTCATATCGCTCCCTCCCATTAAAGAGGTTGATGTGAGTAGGCTTATTGCAAAAGGATATGATCAAACTATTTTTTGTGATTTTCATAGAGCCTCAAGGCATACTACTAACAAAGGCATTACTTTGAGGCATGAGATAGATGATTTAATAGATAAAAACATTAATGATATGAGTACATCTACAGGGGAAAAAAAGGTACAACCTAATGAAAATCTCATTGTAAATTTTTTTATTGATTTCTTTCTAGAGTTGCAAATCAATAAGTTAGAGATACTACAGAAGTTGAGAGTGTCACATAGAGAAAACAATTACATCTTTATCATAATATACATGGGGTTAAATTAAATGATCAACATCATAGTATTATGCAACATACATCAAATATTACAAGACATCCTAATACAAATAAGGATTATGTTATACCACAAGATCATATTTCAAATTTAAAGATGAGACCAAAGACTACATAGGCACATCGTTCAAAGCTCATCATCCCTTATTTCGATCTAGGTCCTATTGATTGTGAGGCTCTTGCGTGAGTCATTAGTTAGTATGTTCCTTTTTCAATTTAATATATTAAAAATACTAAAAAATAAATAACAATTTCAAAAAAAATCAAAAATTAAGACCTATGCATGATGTGTAATTTATTTACATCAGTTAATTTGTGCTCAATATACGCAGTACTTCTCTATAGCCAATTTTAAATCAAAAATGCTTCACAAGTGTATTTGATGAGTTGCATAAAATACAATTTGTCACTTCTAGATGCAGTTGCAAGTGGTGATATTGTCTCAAACCAGAAACTATACATAGACAAAACTGATCTAATCTAGACAGTAACACATTGCATTCTTGTCTGATAACATCAGACTTGTCCTAGTGAACACATGCTCTACTTTTCCATATTCAAACCAATCACGGATCTTCTATAGCTTGTCTACATCACAAGTTCAATAGCGGCATCTTTTTATACATGTTTTATTGTTCATGTCTATCCCTATTGTTCATACTTCAATTCAATACATTGCGCAAAATATATCATTATTGCTCACTTTATTTCACATTGCTTTATTACTAGATTCCTAAGTTACTGAATATCATGATGTTACAAGTTGCTTATGTAGATCAAATTAACTTATTCATGCATGTTTCTCATATTTTTTTTCTTGCATCATGTTTTGTGTGTATTCAACTTGTTTAGATTGTGGACATTTGAACATGTCATTCTTTGTGGCTCTAAGCCTATCATATGCTTCTGTGCATGTGAGTGGCATTTGAATATGTCCCTTGTATGTGGCCTCTTGGCCTTATATTATGTGTCTTATGTGTTTTTGGGTGTATTCTTTATGTGTATGTGTCATGGCCAGGACTCTTGTTTGCTTAGTTTGTGTAATCTTTTGATGCCATGATCAATATCATGCATCTTCCCAGCTCTTTGATGACATGACGGATATCATGCATCCTTCCCAAGTTGCTCTATATCAATTTCAGTACTCATATTCGTTCATTGTGTTTCTCTTTACTAACATCTATCTAGACATGACACTATGTATGCTTGTTTCTGCATGCATCTTACATTACTATATTGCTCAATTTATCTATGATGATGTCATTCTCTCTAATTTTATCATTATTACTCAAAATTTCAATATTTTACATAACATCATTCACATTACTTTCTTATTTTGAGCTAAGTCATTATGCAGGCTTCATAACTCACCTCAAAAGAGGAGGCATACACAATGGATTATCTTAGAGACAAAATTGCAATAATACACTACACAGACATGAAAAGGTAGGATTTACTCAATTGATCACAATGCATACCCATAAAATAATTTTAAACAATAGTGCTTCGTTCAGATAAGGGCACAGGTTGACCATGTCCAAAACAGTGCATTGTTTTCCTAGAAGACAAAAAATAGTTATTTATATAATTTCTCATAATCACAATTAGTTATAGGGCAATTTGCAATAGGTACTCAAAATTATTTCAAATGAATACTCATGTTTGTCTTATATTTTGCTATAATTGGGGGCATCATGCACGACATATGTTTCATGATTTTCATAAGTATTTTGCTCAAAAAATCACATGATATTACTCAGTTTCATAATACACATGCACCCAAATATCAAATTGTGGGCATATGTGTGGCACATGATCACCTCCTTGCTCAATTTTGCACCAGTTCCGCATAAGGAATAGAAATGCATGTCATTCTCTATGTTTTATACACCAAACTTGAAACATACTATTTTACACATGTTTTGTGTTAGTTTCATACCAAAAATGAATCTTATTCTATGTGCAGTGATTGATTCACCTTTTTCACTAGTTTTACACTAATTTTTACACCATAATGATCCATTGGAATTCATACAAGGATTCCAAGCTACTCTACTACCTTAGGTATGCAATGATCAATTCAAGCATGCCTTGAGTTCTTATGCACACTCTATTATCGATGAAGATTGGGGCATGCACAATCCAATCCAAGTGTTTTAATGAAATCAAAATCTCCAAGGGTTCTACTTTTTGCAGTCACTAGTTTTTACACCATGAAACACAACAGTTCACATACCCAATTAGGTGTATTCATTCCTTATTATTTGATCTATAAGTTCCTTGTCTTTTAATTTCATATTTTTATACTAAGGATTTATTAATACATATTTCATTACAATTTTGCATGAAGCACAGTTCAATGTGTGACCTACATTTAAGACTACTCTTCATAGGTAAGTTAAACTATTTTCCTTTTACTCTAGTAATTTCATTTTATTGCATTATTATAATAAAAAGGGGATAAATATAGACACATAAATTAGCCTTTATTGCTAAAACAATGCACTTGTGACTATCATTTAATACACATTTAATGCTCAATTCCATGGTTCTAAGTTGTTATTCCTCTACCTTTATGCAAATCACCCTTATCTTTGAGCAACTTTGATACATAACATTCTCATTCTTCACTCAAAGCAGCCTAAACTCACTTTCAAATTGATCCACACTTCTAGTTTAGTTATCTTTGTTCCTCAGACAAGGTCATTCCTTCAGGACTATCCCACTCACTTATAATGTGTGAATATGTCAGTTGCTTTCTCCTACCAAATAACAACTATTTGCTCAAAATCAAATTCACAAAATGAGTCATCCTTTACATTTTGTTAGCCCTATTCGAGGAATTTTCAAAATGATCATTATAAAGCCACATTTTCTAACCATTTGTCACTAGAGGCTCATATCAAGGAAAAACACCGGAATATATAACTGCACATTGAGAGGAGAACACATATTCTTGCCAATTCTGAGTACACACAGCTCTAATATCCCTAAGCTAAGTCTGAGTACATCTCCAAGGTCACAAGTCATTATTGAAGCACTTAATCACACCAAGATTACACCAGCATATAGCATTGCACTAGTCTTTCACACACACCACCATAGCATGGGAGAACTACATGGTGTTTGATCCCTCTTTGAAGTATTGATATGTAGGTAGCACTCAGCACATGGGGTGTTAAGGTCGAACACAACTTCAACCACTAACCTATTTTTTCTATTTATTATGTTTATTCCTCATGAACTATTGAGCTAAGGTTCCCTGCGAAGAATAAGGCATGCAATAGCTTCCACAACGAATCTCACACACAAAGCCAACGGGTGAAGGTGCACAGGACCAAACTTTCATAGAGTTAAAACCCTATCAGACACTAACATGCCCTAAGGACACCAGCACAGTCTTGTCCCAAATTCAATCAAATCCTTGTACCTGATTCACAACATCATCATCCAATCACACAGTCAGTTTCTTAGATACACCTATAGTCTTGCACCCCTGATTCCCTGCTAAGTTGTGATTCTTTGGTACTTTCCCATTTTAGCATATTTCTATATTTAACAAGTTTCAAAATAGAAATGCTTAATTTATGATTATTTGATTCATTTTAATTTTCCTTTGCAATTTGTCTAATTAAGATTAAGTCTCTCTTAAACCCAATTTTGATAAAACAACAACATTCAATCATCCAACAGGGAATGGTTGGGGTCAACTCAACCCTCCTTTTTCCTTTTGCAAGGTTAAACCTATTATCAAAAGTGGACCCAAGGTTTCAAGAAGAGACAAATTTATAGGTATTGTGCGTACCGTCAGACCTCAAAATCACATACATAGACTGAAGACAAACATGTGCAATGGTCTGTCCCAAAATATAGACTTAACATTCATATAGATGAAGTCACTAGATTAAGTCGTTAGCTTTAGATAATACCAACCAGAGGTTGATGTTACTATCCAAGGGTGCCTAGATCTACAATTTATTATCTGAGTGACTCAATCTAGTTTTATGTCTTCCTTGTCACCTAGATTCAATCTCAAACCCACCCAAATAGTAAAATACTAAGTATCGTATCCCCCTCAATACTTTCCATAATTAATAAGTGCAAGTGTCAAATCAATTTGTCTTTCACATTCATATTTATGCTTAGTTGTAATACATAAACAATATGAATAATATGCATAGTTATACACTTGTTTAGAGTTAACTAATCCAAAATAGAATGAAACGAGTTCAGATAACCCATTGATTTTGCATATTTTGGATATCAAGTTGTCTTTTAAAGGTTAATAACTCATTGGAAACTTTTGCAACAAGGATTTTAAATTAGCCAATGACTGAGGATTTATGGATTCGTACTAATGTGGGTTCTAAATTTTCTCAAGAGAGCATTTGGAGGCATGAAGGAGACTATAAGGCTAGATAATTAATGATCTTAGCATGATTAGAGCAATTATCCAACGTTTATGACGCTTGTTTTAGCTACAAGCTATGTTATAAGCTTCGGCGAGTGTCTCCTCCTTGTGTTTATATCATGACAAGGTCTAAATAGATAAATAAAAGGGATAATAAATGTGCAGTGTCTCCTAATGAGACCCTTAATTTAGCAAGGATCATTGTCCAAGTTCTTTTGAATATGAGATTGAAGCAATGAATGTGCTCCAAGACAGTGCTTTTGATTGTGTTGAGATCCTCTATGAGAGCCAACATATCTTCATCCTCTTTGAACTAGGTATGCAATCTTTCTCCCAGCTCATCCCATGTTGAAATTGAAAATGAATTCAAACCTCAAAACTAGTCTAGTGCCTTTCTTTTGAGAGAACAAACAAGTAGCCTGAGGGCTACATTTTGCTTTATAATGTGGTGGACTATACACAAGTTTGCCACATCTTGAATGTGGTCAATTGGGCTAATAGAACCATCTCCATGGAAAATTGGAAGTTATTTTAAAGTAGACTTGGAGATATCATTTCATTGTTGAAGATGTAAAGGACTCGAAGGGTGTACTAAGAGACAAAAGACAAATCTCTTGAGTTGGCCATGACATTTTGAATTCATTATAGCAATTTAACAAAGAATTTTGAGAAGAGAAAAATGTCTACAAGACTTGATTAAGAGGTTCTATGACAAGAGGAGTCGCCAAGTGCTTTGGAAATGCTTCAAAAAATAAAAATAACTAAGATTATCACTAAAACCTTAACTACAAAACTTTAAAACAAGAGGATTTGTATATAATTTTCAAATTAAAATCAGATCTTGTCCCATCACACATGCCAGAAATTGTTAATGATCCCTTGTTTTTGATTCGTTGCACCCAAACAAAAGTCACAACATGGATACTCTTGTTAGTGTGGGTTTAATCTTGCAAGAGAGACTCCAACGACAATTGGATTTACTTCCTACTCAATGTTACTTTACCTAACTAAAACTACTTCTTATGCAAAAAATAAAATTGGGGGTGGGGCGAGGGGGTTCGGGGGGGTGGGCTGGGGAAGGATGGGGGTCGGTAAGGAAAGAGGAATGCTCAAAACAAAAGGGGGTGGTGATGTCCCAGACTAAAAAGTGGTTTGATTCCCTACCCTAACAAACACATAGCTATCATTATGTAAAAAAAGGAATTGAACACAACTCAAAGAAAGTAAGTGCAAGGGGAAAGATATAGCCCATAGGTAAACATGGAATTGCATCAACAAGACAATAGTCATGGGGCAGACAAATAAGAACCACAATAGCCTTCATCAATTACAAAAAAATATGCACATATGCATTATATTTCAATGAGAGGGCTCATAATAATCTTACATAGAAAATAGCAGAGGCCAAATGCTACACATAGTAGGGACTTAGATTAAAGTCAAAAGAATCAACTCTCTCATTCAAATGAGCTCTTTAAAATTTATAAGGAAAGCAAAAGAAGAATTAAACACTATATTGATAATAACAAGAGTAGAGGAAAACCCTTGCTTGCATGTCTCCTTCTACAATCATTGAATTATACTTAAGTAGTTCAACGCAATATCTCACATTGCGGCTCTTTGCACTAGCCATTTATGCTAGCTCAATATGGTCCTATTAAATCATCTTGCATACCCAACTGGGTTATTTGGACTATCATATGCCATCTTTAGGAACTCTACTCATCTGTTTCAATTTTCCCTACTTTTTAAAAAGGACAACTCAATGATCCTTTATCCTTTGCATGAGCACCAACAATGACTTCCAAAAGTACCTAAAGTCATTAAACACTTTGATTTGAATTGGTGAAGTTTTTAAGTACCTATTAGAGGGTGGTAGCTCCAAGCAACTTTATCAATTTAAAGTACGGAAAAAACTACTTCCACTAATTAAAAATGACTTGATTTTGAAGATCTAATCAAGAGCTTTCCATTGTATTGGTTTTTTTTAAATGACCAACTATAGCAAGAGAGAATTTTGAAATCACCTCCCCATATTTCCTCTGTGTTTTCTTCATGTTTGATCAGAAGGTGTGAGATCAACGCTAGAGGATTGATCTAACAACATGAGATATTAAAGAAACTTAGTGTCATTTTTTTTATTCAACATAGCTCACATCATCGATCAATGCTTTGATCATATGGTTGGAGGAGTCTCGTTGCTTTAGAAAATTATCTAAGGTTTGAGTCTTAATAAATAATGGATCGAACAGATGAAATTAGGGCCATGGGCTTGATCCAATGGCATGAGATTTGTGTAACATATCTTGATCCTGCAACTCGTGTTTGTCATGTGTCTCCTTTGACTTTCCAATTATTTGCAAGTCCCACCATGCATAGCTTTTGAGCTTAAAGCTTAGTTCCTTGGATCAAACCATTGGAGATTAGGCAATCAATGACATGAGGGGTTTTTGATCGACGACATCACCTGCATTACTTTATTCAACACACATTGTTAGATGAAAGAAGATTCAACAATGTAAGCTCAATGCTAAAGGACTTTATTTTTAGCCAACACAGATACGCATATACTTTGAAATTTGAATTAGCTAAGTCAAAACTGAGTAGATGCTTAACTTCTTTCTGATAATAGGTGGCTTGATTGAATTCATGGGGGAAATCACCTCAGCTTCTCAATCTTGTATAAATTTATTTAGCTACTTTGGAGATTTGTTATTCTTTGAAAAGCTTATGACCTTTTAGAAAGTTGAGTTGCTTGTGAAGACAACTTAAAACTTGTCTTACTAAAGGGAGAATTCATTCAACACATTGAACTACAATCATCTTTTATTCAATCATGGGTGGCTAACATATGTTGTTTTATAGGCAAATTAAATGAATTGTCCTCATCCATCCACATTGATTTAGTCCTTTAGTATAATGGCAATGTGTTTGTGGGGTGTGTCTAATTGGGAACTTCCAATCCCTTCAGAGAAAATGCAAATATTTCTAGACATTCGAGAATTTGTTGTATAGAAAATTTGCAATCCAATCATTTGATCTTTTGCTTAACCTACTTTTGCATCACTTGATTACAAAAAGTATTGGGATTTGCATAGCTCGAAAGAAAACAAGATGATATAGAAAAAGCGGGCTTTGCTACCCTTCCTTACATTGTAGAGTTTCCATCAAGAAGAGTTGGTTGCAAATGTGGGCCCATTAAACTATCAATGGCACTTCTCAATTTACTATTGGCAGATGCAAGGCATTGATATTCAAGTGGCTTTGTTTTTAATACAACTTATAGCCTTGCAAAAGAACATTCACAGTCTAACTTCGCAATGGACTCTTCAGTATATATCATTACAAGCTTCTAGTGACAAATGTAATATTGCATCCCAATCCTCAAAGTTGTTTACTATCACTACTAATAGAGATCTAGTGAACATTGAACATATTGATGGCAAATAAAAAATGTTGAGTTATACTAGAGAAAAAGTCCACAATTCTCATTTTTGCAGTCATGAGAACAAGGAAAAAGCCATAGCTATTATTCTACAGCATAGCCATCCCTACAAATAAAGAATGCCCAAAACTATTCTTCTCGAGATATGGGAAAATTTAGGATCACTATTACCAATGTAAACACCAATTCTGGATGCAGATAATTAAGCCAAGGTTGCCATCAATCTTTATCGGCCTCGAGGTTCCATTGGAGGTTGAAAGTTATCTTGTATTGGATAATTCACTAGAAATCTTAGGATCTTTATTGCTATTTATTCTTCTAAATCATGGTTACGGTGAAGCCACCACAGTCAAAAGTGTGTTGGAGCAAGGCTTCACATATATCAATCATGGGAAGAGAAAACAATCTAAAATATTTAAATGTGTATGTTTTCACATGCCCTGTGTTGAAATTGAAGGTCGTTATAGCCTTACCTGTGGCATCTTCAACCAAGGTTTGATCTCTATTGTCATGAATGTAAGTGATGGTCATGATGGCAGACTTGATGGCTACAAGGCTACAATCCGAGTATTTACATGCATCTGCAACAAATAATCTTAAGCAAACCTTGTAACAAAATAAGGGAAATAGAAATGGAAAATTGAAAATAATATATGATACAAGTATAATATTTGAAATAAAATAATTCATTTAAATAGGGGGATTTTACATTAAAATTGAAATTCGTTGTCGTTAGTGTATCCAAAATGGCTCCTTACAATTTGAAATTCCAAGAAAACTATCAAAAGAAGGGTACTCATGTGAGCAGGGCACAATGAACTTTTATGACCATGATGGTATGGGATGTGAAGAATGGTAAGAGATGTAAGGGTGGTTCCACATGCCCTGTGTTGAAATTGAAGGTAGTTGCAGCCTTACCTGTGACATCTTCAACCAAGGTTTGATCTCTGTTGTCATAAATGTAAGTGATGGTTGTGACGACAGACTTGATGGCTACAAGGCTACAATCTGAGTATTTACATGCATCTGCAACAAATAATCTTAAGCAAACCTTGCAACAGAATAAGGGAAATAGAAATGGAAAATCAAAAGCAATATATGATACAAGTATAATATTTGAAATAAAATAATTCATTTAAACAAGAGGGATTTTACATTAAATTTGAAATTTGTTGTCGTTAGTGTATCCAATGTGGATCCTTACAATTTGAAATTCCAAGAAAGCTGTCAGAAGAAGGGTTCTCATGTGGCCAGGGCACAATGAACTTTTATGACCATGATGGTATGGGATCTGAAGGATGGTAAGAGATGTAAGGGTGGTGCATCTAATATGTTAGATACCTACTTCCATTACACCCATTTCTTACAATGTTTTCCTCAAGCTTGAACATCGTTCTAATGCACACTGCTCTTGCCAATACCATTGCTCCACGAACCATCTTGCAGCGATAATTATTAAATACCACATGCACACCCACATTGTTTATTTTGCTTGCAAAAATTTGATTTCTCGCCAAACTTAGAATGTGTAGAGCACCAAGTAGGGTTTTAATCCTTCCATCTTTGAACATCAACTTGACACTTCAACCTATAATCTTATATGTCGAGTTGTCTCTTAAAAAAACATCACCTCACTTATCTTTTCATATTCACAGAACCACTCCCTATGGGGGGTCATGACATTAGGCACCCGGGTCAATCAACATGCATCATGGCATGCATGTGTACCTGAAGCTACCAAGAATAGATCCCCCAAGTCTTCATTGGGGGTCTTCATTTTTACCGAAGGTGCATCATCAAATAACATAACCTTTTCAACCTTTTTAAATCTGCAATCCTTCAAATACCCAGTTTTACCACAGTTCTAATTTTTCCTCTGAGTTTTTCCCTTGAATTTATATAAGGACTTTGATTGTTTATCCCCTAACTTATATTTATTTTTCTTGGGAATGACCTCTCACAAAGCAAGCATCCTTTTTTGATAATCCTCAATGGATTTTCCTATCATTTTCTTTGATAACAGAGTTGTGACTAAATCCTCAAGCTTTAATGTAGTTGCAATGTAGTTGCAATACTACTAATGGCCATAACAATAGATTAATACACTTTTCTTCTTCCTCAAAGTAGCCAACTTACCACAATGTTAAAACCCATTCAGAGGCCCTGTCACAAAGTCGTCGTCATTCATCCTTAGGGAATACAACTTTGGAAGAAAAAGTTTGTTCACAAGAACCTTTGTATGATCAAAGTTCCAACTTTCCTAAAGTTTCTTAGCGTTTCTTCTCCAAAGACAGTCAACAACATTGAATCTAAGAGATACAATTTGATTAAACTCTTCACTCTCTGATCCATCTTGTCCTAG
Source organism: Torreya grandis (assembly GCA_037957365.1). NCBI lineage: Eukaryota > Viridiplantae > Streptophyta > Pinopsida > Cupressales > Taxaceae > Torreya > Torreya grandis. Next base: position 626,799 of record JARHVA010001346.1, on the reverse strand, counting down.
TATTCTAACTTCGTATCCACATATTGTACACCTGAAACACCAACCCACTAATCTCTATCTCTAAGAAGACCTTCCATCTTGAGTTTCCAAAACTCAAAATGTTGCCTATTAAATTTTTCAATCTCTACCCTTATGGCCTTGCCATTTTCCTTTACAAATATTCTCACACGCAAAGCTCCCACTCGAAAAATAGTTTATCACAAAGTCAAGATGCCCTAGCTCTTTCACCAAAGCTAAAACCTAGGTTTGATACTAAATGAAAAGAAAATACACTAATAAACTTAATGCAGGGGAAGAAATCCTTACATAAGCTAAAGCTATTACAGAAATAAAAATGACACATGATACACAATATTTTCACCCAAGATAACCCTTCCAAAAAAAACACCAGCATAGTAACCTCCTATCTTATCGCATTAGCTCAACCGTTTACAATACAATAACATCATTCAAAGTTTTGGCTTACCTTAATGCATGTGTTATGTAGGCACATCAATTGGTAACTACCTAAAGAGTATTACAATAATATAGGTACCAAAACCAAGGGCCAAGAAAACAACCTATAATGGTTCCCATAAAACTATGGGTCATAACACCACCCATATAATAGCATGGGTTAAAACCACCCATCTGGGGCCAAAACTACAAGCTAGAATTCAAAAAAAAAAAAAATGAGAGCATGTCCACAGGTCAAGGTCTCATTCTAACCCCATTCCATATTTAAAGTCAAGACGAGTATAAATCATGCAAAGTATACAACACATTTCCAACATACACCGATGGCTTGCATTGCTCCTACTAGGAAATGCACATCAAAGCCTTCATCCTCTTTATTCAAATGTCAATTAAAAGCAGTGTTCCATGGGGACGCGTCCCATGCCCCCACCGACAAACCCCCTCCCCCCACGAAAAACCAAGGGTTTTTGGGAGGGGGCCACACTCTGTCGTCGTCCCTGGGACATTTCCCTCTGAGAGGGGACGTCTCCGAGACATTTCCCTCTAAGAGGGGACGTCTCCGGGACATCCCTTCAAAAGGGGGACATATTGGGAACTCTGGGACATCCTCGAGACGTCCAAAGGTCCCCTATCCCCTCAGGGAACGTTCAGGTGTCCCCCACGCAAATGGATGCCAAAAAGTGATTTGTTTTTCATTTTTTAAAATATTTTTGGATTTTTGTGTTTTCTAACCTAACCCTAATTGTTAGTAGACTCACCCCCACCCCCCAAGGCCTTCCAAAAGCTTATAAAAATCCCTCTACCACTCATTCCAAATCACACAAAAACTTCATTGAGTGAAGTAGAGAGCTGAAAGTAGAGGCAGTAAGCTAAGAGTGAGAAGTTTGCAAGAGTGAGAAAGCAAAGAAGAGGATAGAGAAGCCATTGCCAAAAAGACTCAAGCCTCTTCAATTTCATCATTTCACCCACAAGGTAGGCCCTATGATTCTTTCAATTTTTTATTTTTAATTGTTGAATTTTTGTTTCATTGAATCATAATTCATTTGTAAATTGTTTTGTTCTACATCTTTCATTCATGTCATTGAATCATTTGAATTTTTAAATGAAAAATTATTATATTAAAATATTTATTGGTGATTCTCATTCATTCAAATGCTTAAAAATAATTTTTTATTTTTCATTTTTAAATTTTCAATGTTCATTCAAATGATAAATCAAATGTTTAATTTTTAATATTTAAAATTAAATCTTAAGAACAAGAATTTCTATTTGTATATCCTCTGCTTTTGCGCTTCGATCGAACTGAAGTAAGAAAAACAAAAAGAAAATTCTTGTGTCTTAAATTTTAATTTTAAATTTAATTTTTTTAAAATCTTCATTCAAATCAAATGCTTAAATTTTAATTTTTAAATTTTAAGAACAAGGATTCCCATTTGTGCATCCTCTCCTTCCATGCTTCGAGTGAACTGAAGTAAAAAAAAAAACAAAAAGAAAATCCTTGTCTTAATTTTAATTTTAAAATTTTAATCCCTTACATTATATGCATGGTTTGAATTTTAATTTTTTAAATTATAATTTATAAACTTACAAAATGAAAAAAAATTATCATTTTTTGCAGTGTCATTATGAGTTCTCATAGCATGAGTGAGGATGAGGTTCAACCTCAAGGGGTTGGGGTTGAAGTTGAAAGTGACAATGATTCAAATTATGCACATGATGATCCTAGTTTAGGAGGGAGGAGTGACCGTGAAAAACAAACTAGTTCTGTTGGGAGTCCCAATTATATAGTTGCCCTTCACAAGCCCTTCAACAATTTGCAAGTAAGGTACCTTCAAACCCTGGGGCATCTGGGGGCACTAAGAAATGGAAGTGCAACATATATGACATTGAATGGTTTGGCAGCATGACTAGTACAAATGTTCACCTCATTCTTATTCGAGGCAAAGGCATAGATGTCTATGAAAAGGTGGAAAAAAATCTAAAATTAAGAGCTGAAATACGTAAATTATGGGGTGTCAATGAAGAAGATGCACCTTTATCTACTACTTTGCCACCAAGGGGGAGGGGTCATCCCAGACAAAGTTCTACTTCTAGTACTTTGGAGAGGCCAATGGCAATGAATCCATCTAGTTCAGGGGTAGCAAGGCCTAAGGGGAAATGGAAGATGTCTAGTGATGCTTCAAATCCACTGGCGAATTTATTCAATGTGCAAGCAAAAGATGAAGCAGATGATGCCATTGGCAAATTCTTCTTTGCCAATGGCATTCCATTCCATGTGGCTCACTCTCATTATAAAGAGGTCGTAGCAAAAATAATAAGAGCAAGACGATCATATGTGCCGGTAGGAGAGACTAAATTGAGGACAACAATCTTGAATAAGAACTATTCCAAGATTAATGTTTTAATAGAGAAAATGAAGTAGACCCGAGTCTCTAGTGGATGCAACATTGTCATGGATGGGTGGACAGAATTAGGCATCGTCCACTCATCAATATCATAGTTACAAGTACAATTAGCCCTTATTTCCTTAGGGCTATTGATTGTTCGGGGATTGCAAGGATGTTGATTTTCAATTCTAGATCCTCAAAGATGCTATAGAGGAGGTTGGGCCACAAAATGTGGTGCAAGTAGTGACAGATGCCGCCCATGTGTGCAAAGCAGCAGGGAAGTTAATTGAGGTAGCTTATAGACATATTTGATAGACTTGTTGTGTGCATGCCATGAATAATGCACCGAAGGACATGGAAAAAATCAGCTGTGTCAAATCAATGGTTAATAATGCTAGAGATGTGCAAATGTTTATTTGCAACCACCACACTTCACATGCACTTTTTAGGACCTTCTCCAAGAAGGAATTTTTGAAACCTGTAGAGACTAGATATGCATCATACTTTATTCTCTTGGAGAGGATGCTTGAGTTGCAAGAGGCATTGCAACCAATGGTTATGACAACAGAATGGAATTGGTGGCTTGAGTTGAAGACAGAGCAGGTGAAAAGGGTGAAGGAGGTGGTGAAGAGTGATGTTTTTTGCGTTGATGCCAAATATATTGTCTCCATCATTACTCCAATCTTCACAATGATTAGATATGGCGATGCTAACGCATCTACACTTGGAGATGTGTATGAATGCATTGATACTATGCTTGATCAAATGAAGGTTGTTTTACGAGAGGACTCCACATTGACATTCTACACAGAGCATATTCAGTCGATCATTCACAGTAGATGGGAGACGCTGCACATGGCTACCTATGCATTGAACCCAAAGTGGTATGTGCAAAGACCTGGTAGACTTACACCTATACAAGATGTTGAGGTGAAGGCAAGGTTCATGAAGGCCATTCAGAAAATGTATGATTCTACAAAGCCCAGCATCATTTGTACTGAGTGGACAAAATTTAGTCACTCTTAGGGGATATTCACAAGGGGCCGAAATAGATAGGGAGACAAAGGCACAAGAGGAACCAATTTTGTGGTGGACTTTGCATGGGCCTGCTTCTTTGACTACCAATCTAGCCATTTGTTTGTTGTCCCAAGTTTCTAGATCTTCTGTTGTTGAGAGGAACTAATATACTTATAGTTGGATCCACTCCATGAAGAGGAACAGGGTTACCTCTAAGAGGGCGGAGAAGCTTGTGATTGTACATAGTGCCTTGCATCTCATTGACTGCAACACACTTGCGTACAAAGAGTGTGGTACCCAGATGGGATGTAGAGCCAGAGGAGCCAGCACAGATTGATGATGATGCTACACAAACAAGGCTGGTTGGTATTAGCTCAGAGGAGCTTGAGCATGTGGAGTCCAACAGTTCTAGTGATGAGGGGTTCAACATTGGGGATGATTAGCCATTGAGTCATTTGTATTTAGTATTTAGTATTTCACTATTTTAGTATTTTGTTTTTTAACATTGTTGATATTTGATTGTAATCATAACTCATCATTATGAAATTTTGAAAATTCAATGTTCAATCATCAATGTTCATTGGTTCAATGGATCAAACTTGAAACTTAAATGATTAAATCACAATGTTAAATTGTTGATGTTCAATGCAATATAGTTATTCCTTATACATCTTTTTATAACTAATTTTTCAAGTACTATATGTATTTCAGCACCACTCCCCCACCGCCCCCATCTCCCCCACCCCCAAACTTAGGCCCCCTATCCCCCGTCCCAGAAACCTGTCCCCGCGTCCCCCTGTCCCCCCATCAGGGAATGCCGTGGAACTATGATTAGAAGACATGATCATGATGGTTCACATTAATTATGGAAGTTGTTTCTTGTTAAAACCACCTAATAGGGACCAAAACTACAAGCAAGAACTCAAAAAAAAATGGGAGCAAGTCCAAAGGTCAAGAAGGTCTCATTCTAGCCTCATTCCATATTTACAGTCAAGACGAGTGTAAATCATGCGAAGTATACAACACATTTCCAACAAACATTGATAGCTTACATTTCTCCTACTAGGTAATGCACATCAAAGCATTCATCCTCTTTATTGCATTCTCAATTAAAAGAAATGATCATAATGGTTCACACTAATTATGGCAATATTTTTCTCACTGGTTCTTGAATTTCAAGAGTCATCCCTCTAGTCCTGCACCTAACAGCACCTACATTTCTCCTTGCTAGCTCAAGTTGTCATGGGGATTCTTTACAAGGGTATATCTACTCCTTTATGAATTCACTATATCCTGTGTAATTTTAATTGACAACCAAAAACACAAGAAACACTTGTTATTTTTTTGTCACCTTGGAAACTCAAAATGCAAGTCAAGCTCTGGAGCTTCCTACCAATTACGATAAATATCTGTGCCAGGCAAAATTTCAATATACAAATTGCCATGATCTTCAGTAAAGTTTATTCAAAATGTATGTTTTGCATCCAAATATATATAAAGGACTGCATTATTTCCAGTAGTCAATTCAAAGAACCATTCTATTTTCATATAAGAAACTCTCTCATAATATCTGGCAGATTCAATATTTCATTGCCTGTTTAAAGTTTACCATTCAGGCAAAAATGTGCTAGTGTGCCAGGATTTTAATACATACTAACATCTGAGCGCAGACCATCTGGCATAACAGAATGCCAGCTTTAATTTCTCTATTTATCAGACCTCCCAGATAATCAATTCTAACAAAAAAACTTGTAAAACAGTTTCAATATAGTCTGATATATCAGAACAAAGGACCTGGAAAAAGTAAGCATGCCAAGACTTCAATGGTCCACCATTACAGGACATGACTCCTGCCTGAACCTGTAACATTTTGATTGCACTAGTGAATAAACAGTACCTCCTTAAACCTTATCTGAAACCTGTGTCCGCAAGTACATACAAGACATGCCAAAAATAGAAGCAAGCTTTACTTTGATAGACATGACTCCTGCCTGAACCTGTAACATTTTGATTGCACTAGTGAATAAACAGTACCTCCTTAAACCTTATCTGAAACCTGTGTCTGCAAGTACATACCCTCGAAATGATTTTCGAAGAATATTCTCCCAACTCTCCAAATCAAAAAGAACTTTGAACAATCAGTTCAAGGAAAAACAAGGAGTCTTCAAGTTGTTGATAATCATTATCACGCTCCATATTTAGGGGATTTCCAAAGCTTAAATGCAATCTCATACAGGAAACGATCTGCAAGTATTGTTCGATTGCCTCCTTGCTGGAGCACAAATTACTGTCAGACTCCAAGAGCATATCATAGGTAAAACATCAAAACACTTAACAACCTTTAATAGAAAATAATGAATCAAAAACAGAAAGCATTACCGGCCAAACATTTTGAAAATGAAAAACCACTACTGACTAATGCACAGATAGCCTAAGCTCGCATTCGCCTTGTATACTCAACAGATTTTTCTAGGCACAGACATAGCATGGTAGTAGCTTCGCTTGTCCAAAAACACCAGCAATTATGCCACTTGCTCAATTATGGTATTACAGCAAGGACCCTTGAAGAACAATTCTCCTAACACGAATTACTAGAAAGTACAAAACATTTTCATTGCTAATTTTCCATACAATCTTAAACCACAGATTAATATTATCTGGTTTCACATGCCAAGATCTAATTAAATGCTTAGTACTATAATCTTTCATTTCAATGGAATAAATTACATGTACTTTTTAAAAAGCAGAGGAAAGGCATGATTTGAAAAATAACAATTTTCTATATGGATAAGGACAACAGCCAAGAGTTAATTAGATTAGAGGAAACTATATGCCACTAAGAACATCAGCTTGTAAACTATAGCACCCCACCCTTGCTAATATTCAATTGAAAGTCAAATTTATGAGAAAATGCTGTCAAAAACAAGACGAATTGTAGTGCACTCAAAGCATTATCCTTGTACCTAATTTCATTTATGCAAATCATTAGTAACCAACATATCATCTAGTCACGCATACTCCCAAGCTCCCACAACTCACAAGGCAGACTGCACTGCTGGACCCTAACTTCAGCAAGACAATTCATCCGACAAACGATAGCCTCTTATATTGATTTAGGAATAAGCATTCATCTTTCCCCTAGCAGTGAAGGGTTTTCAGAGTTAAATGATGTTCCGCAATGTCATGGTTTCAAGTTTTCAGCTGCTCAGATGTTTAAAGCAAATTCACCCTCAAGCTGGTTCAAGTACAAGAAATATTGTACCACAAGTCCCAACCTCCTGTCGAACTATGCCTTCTCATGTCATAATATCTTGACAAGCACAACCATGCCTCTGCAAAGTATAATTAATTAATCTTTGTCTCAGTTTCATTCTCCCTCTCTCTCATACCAACAGAAGTGGGCTTTGGGGTGAAAGGCCTTGGGTTGGTGTTTTAGTAGCCTCACGGCTTCCCCTTTTTCCTTAACTAACATATGCTGGTGTCATATCTTGCTGGCCCTCTCTAGCTTATGGTTGTTATCTATGTGATGTCCATTGATTTACAAGCTATTTAATCTAGTGGTATATCCATATGATGTGATTCATTCTCTGAGAATATTATTTTCTAGGTTCTACTCAAGGAACTTAGGAGTTGACAAGTTAACTATGGTTTCAAAATATACTCAGAATAAGATCTTAAAAATTATATTGCAAATTGGCATAGGAGTTTTCAAGAGAAGGGACCTTCAAGTGTTATCAAGGTCTGGATTTTTATTCCATATTTTGTGTGAAACTTGTGAAGAAGGGGATTCAAAAAACATTTCCATGCGATAAATACTGGTGGAAATTTTCTCACAAAGCAAACAGCAGGATCTAAATGAGTATCTGAATTGCTCTCGTAATTAGACCTGCAATTCTTGCTTCTACTATTGAATTGCATGTACTAGAAAATGAACTTTGAATCACTGTATATTCTTTGATTCAATCATGCTTGTATTTGAGGAAAAGAGGTTTTTGAAATTGTGATTTTATATTTTTCACTTAATCTATTTTTGATGAAATTCAATTTTTTTGTAATAGCTTAGTTGTTCAAATTTGGGTTCAGGCTGGAAATACACTTCATCCTGAAGGGATATTTGATTTTTCCATTGCTAATTCATGCACCAGGGTTTGTTCCATTATTTGTAGTTCCATATCAATCATAAAACCTTTTAGCAACAATGTGTGCTGAAATATTGTATCTAAGATATTGTATTCTATTCACAGCAACAGTTTCTGCAGAAGTCACAGGGAGATGGACTCCTTGCTTATCAGTCTGGTGATCTTCAAGGAGTTGTTGGGGGTAGTGGTGTTGTTGGGCCAGCTTGTCCAACATAAATGCCACAGTAACTGAGAAATTTTATGGATTTGGCCCAGCAACAGCAGGTAGCTTCCCAGCTTCAGGGTGAAGGGCAGGCTAAATCTCAAAATCAGATGCATGCTCATGCCTACCTCCAGTTTGCAAGGCACCCCAGCTTAAGGCTCGTGCTAACATCCAATCTCAGCAGCAGGGAAAAGCAGCTGTGATTGGCTCGACCTTAGAAGACCAGGACCCCATAAACAATTTGAAATATCAAGAGCTGATGCGGCTTCAAGCAGACAACCAGGCACAGTTGTCTATGTTAAAGAAATCACCTGGTCAATTTGTGCAGATGGATAAGCATATGGAGCAAGGACAAACAAGTAATGATGTCTGAAATGAAACAAAAACTCAGCAGGTACAGGTCGCTCAGTTAACAGGCAACATAGGGAGGCAAGGACAAAGGCTTCAAAATCAGCATCCAATGCAAATTCTTGCAAATAACCAGTATGCAAATCTTGCTCAGCTACCAGCTCTTCAGGCTTGGGCTATGGATAAGAATATTGATATTTCTTCTCCTGGTAATGCACATCTTATTCCTCAACTTTTGCTCCAATGGCAACCCCGCATAGCAGCACTGTAAATAGCCAATGATAGTAACCTTGCTGCACACCAGACATGTATCTTGCCAGGAAAATCAAATATTGCTTCCTCTTCATCAGTCCAGGATTATGTTAGTCCTCATAATCCTAATGCTAGCCACAATAATTCTGTGCCAGAAGGCCATGCTGTTCAGGGAGGTTTGCAATTGCATCAAAAGCCTAGGCAGGCAATTGCAGATGGATCATTATCGGCAGCAGGAAATCCTGCCATGGCCAATACAAATGCAGTTCAGATTCAACACCCCATGGCTCAAGGTGGAGATTATCAGGTGGATAGGGTAAATAGACATCAAAATACCACTACCAGTACCATGGCTTCAATGCATGGACTGTCCTCATCTCCTTCTGTAACTCAGGTAGGAGACTCTTCAGCACCAAAGAATGTGCAGGTTTCTCCAGAATCTTTACAAATGCAGTACTATAGGCAGCTGCGGCAATTCAACAGACCTTCTGTGAACTCAGCAGGGTTGAATGAAGGATCAACATCAAACCATCTTTCAACTCCACCAGTAAATCATCCAGCTCAAGTCCAACAACAGTATGGGTTTACAAAGCTCAGTTGATTGTTCTTAGAGCTCAAATACTAGCCTTTAGACGACTCAAGGTAAGAACATTGGCAAACTTGCATGGCCTCTGTTGCTCTTGTTGGTAGCAAGTTTGGAAAAAAACAATTGCATTCTTGCATTTAACGTTTCAGGCTGGAATAATGAACAAGATCAAGTTGATAAACAAATATTTCTTTTTCTTTTATTTTATATGATATTTTTGGTTACATATGCAGTTTCTGCAGCGAGGTGAAGCCACACTTCCTCCTGATGTTATTCAAGCAATTGTTCCACCTCCCCTTCAGCCCCAGCAAGGCCAAGCTGTTCCAGTACCAAAAGAGAAGAATTTTGGTCAAAATGCTCAATATCAACCAAGAGCTGTAGATCCGAATGATGCTGCACAACGGTTTGTGGCTCCAAATAAAGGACAAAATGTACTTAAAGAGGAGAGAGATGTGAAAGAGCCTTTAATGAGCAAATATAGGAAATTGGTGTCAAACACATTTCCAGGGATGGCGGTAACTGGAAAGGAAGGTTTACCAATGTTAGTATCTGAGAAGGAAGATAAGACTAATAAAGCCCCAGTAAAAATGGAACGAGAAGCTGAACAAGGCACTCAGGTTACTATACCCACGACAAATGAATTGCCTGCACATAGAAATAAGGTCATTGTATCAAAACCTCCTCCAGATGCATCTGCTCAGGTGAATAAGCATCCCGTTGTAAATACCGGACAAGTTTCTAAGGATATGAACATCATAAGGAAGTACCATGGTCCTCTGTTTGACTTTCCACCATTTGCGAAGAAGTTGAATACATTTTTTCCAACAAATTTGAACGGTAGCAATGGTGGATGCCCATTATCTATAGGATATGATGTAAAAGATTTATTGTTTGAAGAGGGTATGGATGTTCTAAACAAAAAAAGGACTGAAAATCTCAAGAAGATAGAAAGATTACTGGCAGTGAAAGTTGATGGGAAATGGATAAGACCTGATCTTGTCGTAAAACTACCAATAGAAGAGCAGAAGCTACATCTTCTAGATCTTCAGGCTCGAATAAGGGATGAAGTTGATCAAGAACAACAGGAGATAATGGCTGTCTGATAGGCCATATCGCAAGTTTGTTCGTCTTTGTGAACAGCAAAGGGCAGATCTTGCAAGACAAGTTCAACTTTCTCAAAAGGCAAATAAAAGAGAAACATTTGAAAGCCGTGTTTCAATGGCGCAAAAGGTCATTTGAAGCTCATTGGGCAATTTGTGATGCCAGGACGACTCAGAACAGAGGGGTTGCTAAATATCACGAGAAAATGTTGAAAGAAATTTATAAAAATTAAGATGAAGATCGGAATAAGAGAATGGAGACCCTGAAAAGTAATGAAGTTGACAGATACCGTCAGATGTTGTTAGAAGTTAGAACAGCAAAGTTAGATCCCAGGTGATGCTCAAGAGCGCTATCTGGTTCTTTCTTCCTTCTTGTCACAGACTGAGGAGTATTTGCAAAAACTTGGAGGAAAAATTACCGCTGCCAAAGCACATCAAGAGGTGGAAGAAGCTGCAATTGCTGCAGCTGCAGCTGCCCGAGTACAGGCATGTAGAATTTTCTTAGGCGTTAAAACTATATTTTTCGCCCCTTTATTCAAAATTTGGAACTTGTTGCATCATTGTTTTACTTATAAAATATATGTTTCTATAGGGTCTTTCAGAAGAGAAGGTTAGAACTACAGCGGCCTGTGCAGGACAGGAGGTGGTGACAAGGAATCGCTTCTCAGAAGTGAATGCTTCTAGGAACAATTTCTGTAAACAAGTGAGTGTGCATGACTGATGTAGTTGACTTAAATATCCTTTTCTTTGTCAAATTAAAAAAATCTGGAAATTGCAGAAACCCTAACCAAAATTGCAGAATTTTAAAAAGCGCTGTTTATGCATAAAAATAAATTTCAACCATCATAGAAACCCACAAAAAATAAGGAACTTCAATATTCCAATTGACATATCAAATCTGAATTTTTAAAATAAATTGCAGGTCTGAAAATTATGATAAATCACAGCTGAGTGTAGAAATGACAAAACACAGAAATCCACCAACTGAACTGTCCTCAAGCTGAGTTTTGACCGTACTAGGTAGGTCGCTGCCCTCTAGGAGACCCCCAATTGTTGCACTTAACCCAAATGACAACCTTAACTGCTGCGTCCACTTTCAAGCCCTCAAACTGATTCGGCACCCTCCAAAGAGGTGTCCAAGCTGATTCGCCCACCTTCTAGGGCTGTCCAACTGATTCGCCACCCTCCAAGGTGATCCTTAACCCTGAAAAGAAGATTCTATGCCCAATTGTGACCTCTGAATAAGATCACCAGCTGAGTATTGAGGGTTTTTGTCCTCGAATACTAAAAGCCAATGAGGGTTTATGTACTCAAGAGCTTAACAAGCAAGCAAACGTGCTTAACATCAAATGAATTAGTTGATAGATGATTCGTCCCCGAAAATGGACCTCTCCACCTTCCTTTATACCCTCCAATCCAACTCCCAAGTGGAGCGCTCCAAAAGGGAGGGAAAATCAAATATTCAAAAAGCAAATCCATTATACAATTCTAATTGAGGCTGACTTACAAACAAATTAAAAATAAGTTGCCAACATTTCACTTGTTGGCAACTTGAACAAAAGAACCATGGTTCCCTTTGCTCTCCTTTATGATTTATCCAATAGGAAACCAAAGAATAGACTAAGAGTCTCAAACGGCACTAAACCTAAGAAGGGGACATTTACAGTCATACCCTCTCGAAATTGCTTGCCCTCAAAGCAATTGCAAGCTTATCTACTTCGACTCACCCAATATGATTATTTCTAAAATACCTGGATCCCAATTCCATTTTTGGAATTTGTAATCGCATGCTCTAAAAAAATTCTTTCTTACTATTGCCTCAAAGAATCTCAAAATGAATTGTAAAGCAGCACTCTTGAGGTTGGTGTGATTGCCAAAATCTTCCATCAAAGATATTCCCCTAACCATGTGAGAGATAACCTCATTAGCTCCCCAATACTTGTCATCTTGAATCTTTCGTCCAAGAGCATCATACATGCTCGAATGCACCAAAGTCGTCATGCTATAATGACCATAACATGTAAGTCCCATAGCTATCAAGTGGTACAACCTCTGCCAACAATTATTATGGGGTCTACTCCATCCATTACCCACATCGATATGCTCTCCCTCAATGAAATACTTTATCCACTGTATGAGAACATCTTCCATACATTTCCTTAAGGCCAAAGGCTGCCCCAAGTGCTCACCACTGTGTTTCTGTTGTACCCATCTTCTCTTCCCATATGATGAAGGATCCCAAACACTTGTTCATGAATATAGCCTTGAGCTCCAATGGGTCCCATAATGTTATTGTAGGTTGATCCCTCCAATTCAAGGCACAACACAGCTTGCATGTAAACTGGAAACCAGGCATAACAACCACAAGTCACTTCGAATTCCATCCAAATCAGCACTAGGATGGTTGGGATGATTGTATTCCATAATAGGGCCCCTTCACTAACATCACCATGCAAGGAAACCCTCTCAAATTGCACAAATGTACAGCTGTTCATGACTGAAAATATTAAGAGCATCAATATAGAAATGATTTAACAGCTATAAATATGACAAACCCATGCAAAATTCAGTAATGTGATCGATGTAGAAGCAGTAGGTAGCCATACAAAGACTAAAAGCTCTCCATTAGTCGTCATCAACTGGAAAATACTATTTTTCGTGACTGGAAACCCCTACAAAATCACATGTTTGAGTGCCCATGCAGTAATGAGATGGCTGATAATATCGATGACAGCAGCATTAGTGCTGGAAATTAGGTCCATAGCTGTCCTGGGTATGTTTCCACTATCATATGATGATATCATTTCATCACCATTTCCATATTCGTCACCATGTGTTTCTAATGCTTGGAGAAGCATCTCCTCCATCCCATTAGCACCAGCTGCAACCCCATATTGTTCATCATTAGCTTGCGCTGATAACAAACTCAGCTGCTCTATCTCATCTTTGTCTTCTTTCTCCTTCATACTCTCTACCTCCCCTCTAAGCTGATTACACTTTTCTTTTTTCCCCTCACCCATGCCATGTGCAAAGAACTTTGCACTTTACTTGTCCATCTGAGAACTATACATACCTTGACTCATAAGAGTCTCTTCACCAATACCTATATAGGTTGGTCCCACACATGCAACATAACTCGTATCCATCAATCTTCTTGGTAGAAATATGTCCATCATCTTCGTCTCCATGCTACTTAAGTGACATTCTTCAAATCTACTTGTCCAAGTATTCCTTGGATCCCCCTTCCTAAACAATTCTTAAACTTTGTCTTCTATTGTTTCACTTTGTATGCACTTTTCAAGATGGGGATTTGATGCAGTTGGACCTCCTCTTGCATGTCCTTTTGGGAACGTCCTTGTATAATCACTTTCTCACTCTCTCTTATCTCCATGATGACTTGAAGACAATTCTCTACCACTGTCATATCCTTATCAACTATCTCTTCAACTATCATTGCCATACTATCATCTTGTTTCACTTCTTCACTTCGCTTCTCATATCTATGAGCATGCTAGACTGAACCACTCTCATGCCTTTTCTTTTCTATCTTCTCCATTTTTGGACCTGCACATAGAACACACACATCAAGGAAATCAAGAGCTTCCAACATCACTCCTTCAACCGCTTCATCATGCCTCATAGACATGTTGCCCAACTTTATTCCATTGCTTGCATTTTCCTCATATCTTCCATTCATATGATGGACTTTCAAAGGTCCATTCATGCTGCCGCAAACATGGCTATAGCATTGCATATTCTTCCTCAGAATCAGACTTGTAGTGGTTGGAAACCAATTTGCACTAGCTGTACATGATTCAACATTGACAGTAGGTTGGAAATCCTTCCAGCATGTGACTGAAAATACTTCAACAACGACAAACTAACCATCTCTCAACTTTATGCTTGGAACCACCTGTTGACCAATTGTGGCCCTGCAGGCCAAAATTGGGCACCCCTCTTTCCTTGCAAGGGTCGATCAATCCAGGTTTTGGCAAGTTCATCCCGCAGCTACCTTGTGTAGTTTTCTCTCTGTGAGGCTTTTTTCCATAAAAAAAAACCAAGTGTTTTCTTCCTCTAGTTGCGAAGTGCTTTGGGTCTGGCAAGCAAGAGTCAGCTTGGAACTCATTTTGGTCTCGGATGCTTAACAGGGCAAGTTACTTCGGAGGGTTTTTTATCGGCAAAACAGACCAAATTCAAAGGGCCAAGGGTCGTTTACAAAAAGTCCTAAGGGTAGGTGCCCTTACGGAGGGCACTTAGGTGACAAGCAGGACTTTTTCAATTCTTCTGAAAGGCGAATTAGAGGCCAAGAAGCCCTTGTGGGAGGCAGGGAATCAGAAAAATGGAACTTTGCAAAAGCCCGAAGGGTAACTTTGGGTTCGAGGTGTCCTTGCGGAGGGCAGATGGTCGAAGCGAAGGGACAAGGCAGAAAGCTCGAAAAGGACTTGCCCTTCGGAAAGGTTGATATGTCAAAGAAGAATTCCTTCGAACCTTTTGTCCGAAGGAAATCCAAAGAGGAAAACCCAAAAGTTGAATTCTTTTGGACAAAATGTCCGAAGGAATTCCTTCGGACATTTTGTTCGAGGAAATTCGACAGTTGAAGAAATTCCAAAAGAATTTGGAAGACAAAAAGTCCGAAGGGTAGGTGCCCTTGCGGAGGGCACTTAAGCGGCAAGCAGGGCCTTTTCAATTTTTCCAATGCGTCACTTTCCCTTCGGAAAAGCTCGTTTGCAAAAAAGCCGAAGGAATTGCCAAAAGAGGTGACAGGCCCGCGAATGTCAATTTCAAGGTGATAAGCTAGCCGTTGGAATTCAAATGTAGGTGACAGTCCCGCGAACGTCAAATTTTTGGTGGTGAGCTAGCCATTGGGAAGCAGTCAAAGAACAATTCTTTCGGACAAAATGTCCGAAAGAATTCCTTCGGACATTTTGTCCGAAGGAACTCATAAGCGAAAGCTCGAAGGCTCGTCAAAGGAACTCAAAAGTGACAAGCCCAAAGGAAGAATTCATTCGGACAAAATGTCCAAAGGAATTCCTTCGGACATTTTGTCCGAAGAAATTCAAAAGCCCGAGAACCCGAGGAACGACTCAATGACCCGCCAAAGAAAGGAGCCTGAGAGAAAATTCGCAAGCCTCAAGAGCCTGAATTGCCAAGAAAAGGGCAAAAAATAGCAAGGAAAGAGAAAACAGAGCGAGAAACCCAGAACACGGCCACGCGCATATAAGACAAAAGCTCAAAACGCTCCAGGTGGCGTAGCAAGTCAAACGCAGGGATGAACAAGAGCAGGGCAGATGGCATAGGAGTCGTCAACGGGAGAAATAAATGCCTTTAGGTGAAATAGTCTCCACCAAAAAACCATTAAAAGGGTTGGTTGCGAACATTGAAGGGAGCGGCCCGTGTTTTCTTGTTTTGACATTAATGAGCAGTCAGTTGTGTGAAGCATTCAAGAAAGCATGGCCCAGTCAACATAACAGGGGATGGCCTTGTCGGTTGCTAGGAGAAGTAGCCCATACCCCTGTAGGCCCAGACAAGGGGGGGGCGGCGACTCAAGTACCTACAGCATGGCTTTCTCATAAGCATTTAAGAAGAAACGGCAACAGAATGGGCGAATTCTTCGCTACAGGGATGTTTAATATAGCATGGGTCTCATTCCCTTGACTAGTCAATGATCTTTTTCTAAGTTCTCTATTTACTGTAACTTCTCATTTTTTAAAATGATCTCTCAGCATTGTATGACAAAGCCCTGAAGAATTTACCTTGAATCAAAAAAAATGTTTTACCTCCATTTGAGCTTGCACTTTTGCATATGCCTATGGTCTTGTCTTATGTTCAATCATTTCCTCTAATGCTTTCATAAGTTTATACCAGCATATCTAGTGTATTGTGAATTCTTTTTTGCAGGTCAACAAGAATTGTCCAAATTGAAGTATGGGTGCAGGTGAGCAACTGTCCAACAATGTGTCTTTAAAACACCTCTGGTAGTTTCTTCCTCCTTATACCTCCATAGAACCCCCTGTTGAAGCATTGATGCAATCAATTTTTCATTCAAATGAAGTGTTTGTTTGCTTCTTTTGGTGTTAAGTGTAGGTGAAAGTTGAGTAGACCAATCAGTTTTAGTGCATCACAACTTTAATTAGGTTTTGTTTTTCTTATAATATCTCTCTTTCTCCCCCCCCATTGTTAGCAGTAAAAAATTCAGGGCCTCAAGGTGCATCAAGGGGAGCTAGCCCCTAATCTAGAGATTCATTCCTCAAATTTGCCACCCACAGCAAGAGGAATGTCTCCATTGTGCCGCGTGGAGGAAGGGAGTTGAGTATCCTTTCAGAGGGTGCAATCCACAGCATCAACAGTTTTTGACACGCTCGGTGGGACACTTATTTTGTGTCATGTAAGTTTTAGGATTGGTGTTGGTCCTGCGACTGTAACATCTAAAAGGAGCTATAATCCAGCATCTGGCGACTCCATTTCAGAAACTCAGTCTCTGGTTAATGATCAGTCTGGCATCCCATGCATAAGGTCACCACAAGATCTTCAAAGGGTGTCCCTTTCGAATTTGTTGAGTTGCCTCTGAACTCAACAAAGAGGCTAAGGTTTGCAACTACTCATCCTTACGTAGCAAGTCACTTTCCCAGACCAGCCATAAAATACACCTACCCAAGAAGACCTCGGTTGAATCCTTTCACAACCATGGCTTTCCCTTTTGTGGCCTTCAATGGTCAGAGTCCCTTGAACCTTCTGTAGTATGACCCAATTCCAGGGACAGCTCTCAAAAGTGTTCCTCCCTTTAGTGGAGAAGGCCCAATCACTGCTATTCGGGCAGACAAATAGGCCTCCCTTTCAGAACTATAATGAAGGGCAGGATCAGATGACGCAAGTTAAACCTTATCAGAGCAATAATCCAAATGCCCCTTCATCTTCCAAGGCTCTTGTCTCCACTGAAAATAATTTGGTGCAGAAGCAGCTTAATTATCCACCCTTGGGGCATGGTCAAGAATAGATTGCTTATGCCAATGAGCTACCAAATCAAAGTATGACCACACAAGGTGATCAGGTAGCCCAATTCTCAAGTTTTGAGGTGTCAACACACACTGGGATGGACAACAGACAGGTTCAATCTGATTCCACTCTTATGAACCACCTAGAAGGGGAGTTCTACGTAGTTAACTATGTGGGGAGCACAAATAATCAGGATGATTGTGTTGCAGCCAACACCAAGTCCAAGAAGAGAGCTATGGATGAAGCTCAAACAGCGACTCAAGCACTTGGAGCATCTTTTTCCTCACAAGCAAATCAGAAGTTTTCCAATTACAGACTGCCAGCTTCAACTCCTCAGGGTGCATCACAAGTTACAAATGTCCCCAAAGAGACCTCCAAGGGGGGTAATCCTTCAATCAATATAGTGGATCAAATGAAGAAGCTGCACCTGAACATCTCATTGTGGGATTCCTTAGCACTACCAGGGCAAAAGGATATACTCCAAAAGGAATTGCACGGGCTAGGTGAGCGAGCTATCGCAGCAAAAAATGATAATGTGTTGATAGTGAATGGGGCTCCTCCCATGGGAGGTCAAGCAAAGAAAGATGAAAAGGTTCCTCCTTTTTATCTGTGCTTGATTATTGATGATTTCTTGGTCCACAATTGCATTATTGATAGTGGAGCAAGCACCTCAGTTATGGCCAAATGCATAGCTGATAAGTTAGGACTCAAATATGAGCAAATGACCAAAGGAGTTCTGCAGTTGGATAGATCACCAACCAAGACCTTAGGAGTGGTAAGAGGCTTGAATCTAACTCTCCATGCCTATCCAACCTTCTCAATTCTCCATGACGTGGTAGTGGCAGATGTTCCCCCTTATTTCGCTCTTTGCTTATCCAAGAATTTCATGTCCAAAATAGGTGGGTACTTGGCAGCAAATTGGTCTTACATGATTTTTAGGACAAAGTATGGAACTAAGGTGAAGATTGAGTCAGAGCCCATCCACAAAGATCACTTTAAGCCATACTCGCCCAAAGCAACGAATGTCAGCTACGCCATCATTGATGAAGAAGAACTCCAGGTAGACCAATCTCCATCATCTTCCCTTGTAGGAGTTGCTGACCTACTCCTAGATGAATAGGGAAATGACAATTTTGAGCATGACCCTTACAAGTTCATCAAAGAGACAGGTCTTGGAGTTTACTACATGCATGAGAAAGATGCTTTCATGCCAAATTTGATGAAGGCAAACCAAGAGGACTGTGGTTTGTGGCAGCTTTTCTTTGACAGATCTAAAAGCAAGTTGGGAGCTGGTGGTGGAGCAATGTTGGTTTCACCTTCAAAAGAGAAATACTTCTCAACTTTCAAAATCCAGTTCTCATGCACTTGTAACGTAGCTGAGTATGAAGCCCTTGTTCATAGTCTAGAGTGGGCAAGGAAAAGAGGAATCAAAGAATTGCAAGTGTTTGGAGACAGTGAGTTGATCGTGAACCAAGTGTGGGGTCAGAATTTGACCAAGAACTCCCTACTCGAGTCTTACAAGCACAGGGTGTGGGACCTAATGGAGAGCTTCACTGCTTTCAACATCACTTCCATCTCAAGAGAGGAGAACAAGCATGCAGACAGACTAGCAGCAGTTGGTGTTCAGTTTGATATTCCAAAAGGGGTGAGACAAGACAAGAATCAGCACCATTTGAAAGTGATAGTGAAGCCCTCCATACCAGACAATGTCACAAATTGGCAGGTGTTAGAAAGTGACCAGCAAATAGCACTTTTCTTGCGAAAGGAAGCTGAGTTCGCTTCTAAAAATCAATCCAAACTGTAGCAGCAGTATGATGGACAGATTATTCAGCTAAAGACCAACAGACTTCCCAAAGGTTTGGTAACTCTTGAGAGCATCTTCAATGAGGATGACCAACTCAAGAAGGACAAAGCAAGCATGTCAACCAAGAAAGAAAATTATGAAAGGGTAGAGATCTTCAAGGATAAGTTGTTTGCACTTGGAAAGGTATGTACCAATGAAGAAAAGCATGTTTTCATTATGTCATGCCAAGAGTTTGTCGATGTCTTTGCTTGGAAGTATGGCGATTTGAAGGGGTTTGACCCAAGCCTGGCCCAACACACCATTGAGCTGGAAGAAGGTGCCAAACCCATCAAGTAAAAACAAAGGCCAATCAATCCAAAGATTGAGCCTCTCATGAGGGAGGAACTCACCAAGCTGATTGAGTCCAGGATCATCTTTCCTATCAAACACTCTTCTTGGTTGGCCAATTTGGTCCCCGTTAAGAAGAAGAATGGAGAGATCAGATTGTGTGTGGATTTCAGAGACCTGAACAGAGTCTCATTAAGAGATCACTATCCCCTCCCAAGTATGGAGCAGATTCTTCAGATGGTGACAAGCAGTGAAAGATTCTCCCTCCTGGATGGCTACTCCGGATACAATCAAATTCTGGTGCAAGATTGCGACCAATACACAACAGCGTTCACCACCAAGTGGGAAACTTTTGCCTACAAGAAGATGCCATTCGGACTGTCAAATGCTGGAGCTCCCTTTCAACGAGCTATAGATATGGCTTTGCAGGGTTTGATAAATGACATTGTGTTGGTTTATCTTGATGATGTGACAGTCTTCTCCAAGAAAGCAAATCAACATCTGAAACACCTGAGGCAAATCTTCGAGAGGCGTAGAGAGTTCGACATCTCTCTCAACCCAAAGAAATGCGTGTTTCTTGTCCACGAAAGCAAACTTTTGGGCCATGTCGTTTCAAAAAGGGGCTTAACCATTGATCCGAAAAGAGTGCACGCCATTTTAGCAGTGTCCTTGCCTAAACACAAGGACCTGCAAAGCTTTGACAAAATAAACTTTATTAGGAGATTCATCCCTAATTTTGTTGAACTGGTCAAGCCACTAACCTCCATGCTGAAGAAGGAAGAGACGTTCACATGGACAGCAAAGAGAAGAGAAAGCTTCAAAGGCATTAAGCAAGCTATCGCCCAAGCTCCTACCCTGACAAGTCTAGACTTCTCCAAAGACTTCAATTTATACACCTTTGGAAATGAAGAGGTAATTTCGGCCATGCTCACTCAAAGCAAATAGTGAGAATTTAGAACAGCGTCTCGCTTTTTTTAGTCAAGGCTTACAAGGCTACGAAGTTAGATACACGTATGTTGAAAAGCAAGCGCTTGCAGTCATATGAAGACTGAAGAAATTCAAACATATGTTGTCTAACAGCAAGATTCACATCATGGTGCCACATCTTAGTGTAAAGGACTTCTTGCTGAGCCGAGACTTGAATGAGAAAAGGGCAGGGTGGATCACCAAAGTAATGAAGTATGATGTAGAGATCAAAACCACCAAGCTGATAAGGGAAAGAGGGATGTGTGAACACCTCGCTATAGACTACAAAGAGCCGAAGGAGGACGTTTGGGTACTCCATGATGAAGCTACAGTAGAAATACCTACAATCATTACATCTGGGCACAAGACATGGTTCATTTTCTCCAAACTGGTGAGTGTCCACAAAGTCTTGATAGGACCAGGAGAAGGTATTTCAGGGTCCAATCTCTTCCTTATGTCCTGGTTGATGGAGTGTTGTTCAGAAAGGACCTTTCAGGGGTACTCTTGAGATGCATTGACTCAAACTAAGTCGACAAGAAACTGTCTGAGTTTCATGATGGACCAGCTGGTGGCCACTTTGCTCCCAAGGCCACAGCTGCAAGGATTATGAGGGTTGGCTACTTTTGGCCCACTTTGTTCAAAGACACTCATGCTTGGGTGAGGAAATGTCAAAAATGCGCTCTCTTCGATGGGAAGCAACAGTTGGCTACAATGCCTCTACATCCTATTCAAGTGGAACAGCCGTTCATGTAATGGGGTTTGGACTTCATAGGGATGATCAACCCTCCTAATGCTGGCCACAAGTGGGTCTGGATTGCTACAGATTATTTCACAAGATGGGTAGAAGCCATCGCTTTGAAGGAAGCCAATGAAAGCGCAGTCCTAGATTTCTATGAAGGCATAGTGACGAGATTTGGGGTCCAACCACAATCATTTCAAACAATGCATTGGCTTTCTTGGGAGCAAAGACAAGTGAGTGGGCATTAAGATGTGGCATCTATCTTAGCACTTCTTCCAACTACTACCCACAAGGGAATGCGCTGGCTAAGTCCACAAATAAGAACCTGATTAGGATCATTAAAAGGACAATGGAGAAAAATCAAAGGACTTGGCATACCAAGTTGAAGATAGCTCTATGGACAGACAGGATCACTCCAAAAAGGGCGGTTGGGAATTCACCATACACACTTGTGTATGGAAGGGAAGCTAGATTTCCTATTTCACTTGAGTTATCAGCCTTGGATCTTGTCCATCAGCTGCAATTGGTGGAGAGCAACACTCTGGAGGTCAGGGATTGTGAACTAATGGAGCTTAAGGGGACAAGAGACCGAGCCATGGATGCAACGACCAGCTGCCAACAGCAAACAAAAAAGTATTTTGACAAGAGATCTACGCCAAAAGGCTGCTCAGAAAGTGACATTGTCTTGAAGTGGGATGAGGACCGAGCCAAACCTAGAAGGCACACAAAGTTTGATGCCTTATGTAGTGGTCCATATGTCATCATCCAATGCAAGCAACATAATGCTTTCCAACTCTCCAAATTGGATGGTGAAGAACTACATATCCCAGTCAATGGGATATATCTTAAATATTGTCACTAGTTTTCTCTTGTCATGTACATAGTTTCTCTGTCTTTTCCTCGTTTTCCCTAAGGTGCTTTTATGCATGTTTGTAGTTTTTTAGCCTTGTGTGTGTTTTCTTTATCGTTTGGGGTAAAATCTTTATTGGTTCTTAGGTTTTTACAAGGTTGTTGCCAACTTTTTAAGCTGCATCCTGACTCCATGCCCAATGGACCTTTAAGCCACCAATCTTCTCAAGCATAGCAGACATGCTTTCCCTATGAATCGCCAAATGTGTTGATCAATTGTGGTCCTGCAGGCCAAAATTGGGCACCCCTCTTTCCTTGCAAGGGTCTTTCGATCCAAATTCTGGCAAGTTCATCCTGCAGCTACCTTGTGTAGTTTTCTCTCTATCAGACTTTTTTTCATTAAAAAATCAAGTGTTTTCTTCTTCTGGTTGCCAAGTGCTTTGGGTCTAGCAAGCAAACGTCGGCTTGGAAATCATTTTGATCTTGAATGCTTAACAGGGCAAGTAAGTTACTTCGGAGGGTTTTTTATCAGCAAAACGGACCAAGTTCAAAGGGCCAAGGGTCCTATCCAAAAAGTTCGAAGGGTAGGTGCCCTTGCGAAGGGCACTTAGGTGTCAAGCAGGCCCTTTTCAATTCTTCCGAAAGGTGACTTAGAGGACAAGAAGCCCTTGCGGGAGGCAGACAATCAGCAAAATGGACCTTTGCAAAAGCCGGAAGGGTAACTTTGGGCTCGAGGTGTCCTTGCGGAGGGTAGATGGTCGAAGCGAAGGGACAAGGCAGAAAGCCCGAAAAGGACTTGCCCTTCGAAAAGATTGATACGTCAAAGAAGAATTCCTTCGAACCTTTTGTCTGAAGGAAATCCAAGGAGGAAAACCCAAAAGTTGAATTCTTTCGGACAAAATGTCCGAAGGAATTCCTTTGGACATTTTGTCCGAGGAAATTCGACAGTTGAAGAAAGTCCAAAAGAATTTGGAAGACAAAAAGTCCAAAGGGTAGGTGCCCTTGCGGAGGGCACTTAGGCAGCAAGCAAGACCTTTTCAATTTTTTCGAAGGGTCACTTTCCCTTTGGAAAACTCATTTGCAAAAAAGGCGAAGGAATTGCCAAAAGGGGTGATAGGTCCACAAACGTCAATTTCAAGGTGATAAGCTAGCCGTTGGAATTCAAATGTAGGTGACAGGTCCGCGAATGTCAAATTTAAGGTGGTGAGCTAGCCGTTGGGAAGCAGTCAACGAACAATTCTTTCGGACAAAATGTCCGAAAGAATTCCTTCGGACATTTTGTCCAAAGGAACTCATAAGCAGAAGCCCGAAGGCTCGTCAAAGGAAGGAACTCAAAGTGACAATCCCAAAGGAAGAATTCCTTCGGACAAAATGTCCTAAGGAATTCCTTCAAACATTTTGTCTGAAGAAAATCAAAAGCCCGAGAACCCGAGGAATGCCTCAGCAACCCACCAAAGAAAGGAGCCCGGGAGAAAATTCATAAGCCCCGAGAGCCCGAATTTCCAAGAAAAGGGCAAAAAATAGCAAGGAAAGAGAAAACAGAGCAGTAAACCCAGAACGCGACCACGTGCATATAAGACAATAACTCAAAACGCTCCAGGTGGTGTAGCAAGTCAAGTGCAAGGATGAACCAAACCAGGGTAGGTGACACAGGAGTCGTCAGCGAAAGAAATAAATGCCTTTAGGTGAAATAGTCTCCACCAAAAAACCATTAAAAGGGTTGGTTGCTAACATTGAAGGGAGCAGCCCGTGTTTTCTTGTTTTGACATTAGCGAGCAGTCAGTTGCGCGAAGCATTAAAGAAAGCATGGCCCAGTCAACATAACAGGGGATGGCCTTGTCGATTGCTAGAAGTAGCCCATACTCTTGCAGGCCCAGGCAGCGACTCAAGTACCTACAGCATGGCTTTTTCATAAGCATTTAAGAAGAAACGGCAATAGCATGGGCGAATTCTTCGCTGCAGGGATGTTAATACAGCATGGGTCTCATTCTCTTGACTAGTCAATGATCTTTTTCTAAGTTCTCTATTTATTGTAACTTCTCATTTTTTAAAAGGATCTCTCAGCATTGTATGGCGAAGCCGTGAAGAATTTACCTTGAATCAAAAGAAGTGTTTTACCTCCATTTGAACTTGCACTTTTGCATATGAATATGGTCTTGTCTTATGTTCAGTCATTTCCTCTAATGCTTTCATAAGTTTATACCAGCGTATCTAGTGTATTGTGAATTCTTTTCTACAGGTCAACAAGAAGTGTCCAGATTGAAGTATAGGCACAGGTGAGCAACTGTCCAACAGTGTCTTTAAAACACCTCTGGTAGTTTCTTCCTCCTTATACCTCCATAGAACCCCCTATTGAAGCATTGATGCAGTCAATTTCTCATTCGAATGAAGTGTCTGTTTGCTTCTTTTGGTGTTAAGTGTAGGTGAAAGCTGAGTAAACCAATCAATTTTGGTGCATCACCACTTTAGTTAGGTTCTATTTTTCTTATAGTATCTCTCTTTTTACCCCCCATTGTTAGCAGTAAAAAATTCAGGGCCTCAAGGTGCATCAAGAGGAGCTAGCCCCTAATCTAGATATTCATTCTTCAAATTCGCCACCCACAGCAAGAGGAATGTCTCCATTGTGCCGCGTGGAAAAAGGGAGCTGAGTATCCTTTCGGAAGGTGCAATCCACAGCATCAACACCACCGGTATGGCTGCCAACAAAATGTTGGGCAAACTGAAAATGTGGATAACAAGTCTACAATCTAGAATAGTGAAGCCATTTTGTAGACTCTTATCCTCATTGACTTCTCCTTCACACATCCAAAGTTGGCAAATTTGTATGTAGCTTGACTCCAACAAAACCATGCTATATTGAGTCATAGGACCTTGAACAACAAAAAAATAACATCTATTGTGCTTACCACCTTCCCACATCCAGTATCTCACTACCCCGACAATGGTGACTTTCCCCATAGCCTAGTCTTCAAGTGTAGGACTTGGTTCCAAAGAGTGATCATCCTTGTAGCTCAAATGATCACTTGGATCCCACTCTTTTATGTACACACCATTTAAAACTTGTATGAAAGGATCTATGTGCCCCTTGCTACTTGGCGTATTATTCATCATCTTATCACCATTTTTAACATGTTGCCCATGATGACAAGCTTCATGCAATGACATAGTAGGAAGCAATAAATCTAAAATATGATCATCCTTGTCATACCTTAAGCTGTCACCAAAGTGTTCACCTTCCTTTGCCAAATTAGAATTTGTTAAGATATCCTCGACACCTCCATTACCAACAAAGATTTGATGGTGCTCTGATCTGAAAATTTCAGCAAGCTGAAAACCAACATTAGTGACCTGTGAAGCCCAAATTTCATGTGCATGCCTCCCAACAAAGTTTTTGGGAACTCCACCTCATACACTTCTCGATTTGCAACATTCCTTTCATATTTTGGGTTGTCATAAAACTGATCCAAAAGCTTTTCTTTTTTTAATGCCTTAGATTTTTATCAACTCTACTATATTGAAGTCTCAGAATTTTGGCATTAACCAAAAATTCCTTTCTAAATCCTTGCAAAACTCATTTTTCTCCATGTTCTACTCTAACAATTGGAGAATCCTTTCCCCTAATCTTGAAGGTGTTGTTTTGCTTGAGTGGCTATCAACTTAGTTTTTTTAACTCTTCTTAATCATTCATCACACATTTCCTGGGTCCTCATCATATCCTCTTTAATTGTTTGCAAGGTGGTTAGCTTTCTTTCAAGCACATTCTCCTTCCTTGCATGCTCATTACTACGGTTTTTTCTGAAAATCAATCTCATATGGTAATGACTCAAATTTTGCAATGCTTGGAAGAATGATAGATGCTTCTAGGGTTGAAACAACCTTAATTATGGATAGTTGGCATTCAACATGTAATGCATGTTCTTCCTTTACATTGTCAATGCAAACATTTTGTTTATCAAGTGCCATACCTTTCTCTATTGAAGATCATTTTCCTTCCACTTGCATAGTGG
Organism: Torreya grandis; assembly: GCA_037957365.1. NCBI lineage: Eukaryota > Viridiplantae > Streptophyta > Pinopsida > Cupressales > Taxaceae > Torreya > Torreya grandis. Next base: position 600,627 of record JARHVA010001346.1, on the reverse strand, counting down.
ATTCCTTTATGGGCTACTCACTAACCACTTTCAAATCTGAATCTTCTTGCTTCTTTAGTTTCCTAGTTTTACCTTCTTTGAACATCTCCAAGAACTCTTCAAAGGTAAAGTCAGATTTTTCCACATATGTGGGTAGCTCGCTCACATGATTTTGTATGATGTTTTTTTTCCTTCTTGGATCATATCTCCTCCTTAAATCATAGAACTCTCGGAGTGTCAACATAGCTTGAGTTTTTAGACGAAGTTTGTAATAATCTTCACAGTAGGCCTCATAATCAAGTCTGATTTGTTGCTGCCATTCTTTTTCCTCTCTGATCCCCATGATTTTTTGTCAAATTCACATGTTGGAAAAAACAAATGCTCTAACTCTTACCCCTGCAAGCTGACAAGATCTAGAATTCCCTTCATAGGCTGCCAAAATCTTGGCTCTAATACCACTGAAATATCCTTTTTTGGGTCAAATTAAAGAAATTTGGAAATTGCAAAAACCCTAACCAAAATTGCAGAATTTTGAAAAGAGTTGTTTATGCATAAAAATAAATTTCAACCATCATAGAAACCCACAAAAATAAGGAACTTCAATATTCCAATTGACACATCAAATCTGAATTTTTAGAATAAATTGCA